>CM050199.1:31873605-31886105 GCA_027475355.1 Coilia nasus
ATGGGTGTGGGGCGGCCATTACAGAGAGGCATTCTGGGACACGGCCCTCCTACAGGCGACAACGACACCCAAACCCAATGATGTGTGTCTGTGTCTGTGTGCATATCTGTGTGTGTTTGTGTGGGTATGCAAATTTGTGTGTATGTATTTGTATGTACGTATATGTATGCCTGTGCATGTGTGTGTTTGTTTTGAGTGCATTTGTTTGTGTGTGTGTGTGTGTGTGTGTGTTTGTGTGTTTGTGCATGTGTGGGTCTGTGTGTGCACGTGTGTGTGTGTGTGTATGTGTGTGTGTGTGTGTATGTGTTTGTGCGTGCGCATGTGTGTCTCTGTGTGTATGTGTGATGTAAGAGGACAGAGAGGGGGCAGGCGGGGTCCTCGCTAATAATGTTGTGCCCTCAGACATGCCTGATCTGATAGCAAGCAGTGGGCGGTAATAACATTGGAGCACACGGATGGAGGGCTTTTAATGCTGTTTACTGAACGACAGCAACAGGCCCCGACAGAGGACACACAGAAGAGGCTACATGTACTGGAAACACTGCTGTTACTGATTCATTTATTACAGCACCCAGAACCATGTCCCAACATTCAAGTCAATATTCATTATTGAAAGCCATTCTTTCCTTATTCTGAAGTAATGTCTAAAAAATACCAAGATGTAATCATCCCTAACCAAGTTCGATACAGAGAGAATGCTTCAAATCCTAACCCATACTTATATAAATACTGTCCTAAAAACAGTTAATAAGTACCACAGGACAGTACACCATTGCAAACAGACACTCACGCACGCACGCACACACACACACACACACACACACACACACACACACACACACACACACACACACACACACACACACACGGCCACTGTGTTGATGTATTCCTGCAGTATATCAGTGTCACCACAGTGCTGGCACGAGAGTGTATGAATGGCTCCGTGCTGCCTGTGTGTGTGTGTGTGTGTGTGTGTGTGTGTGTGTGTGTGTATCTGCCAGGGTTGAGAGAACTGATGCTCTCTCCAGGCTCTGACTTAATGATGCCAGCAGAGGATGATGGGTACAATGACACGAGGTGAGGAGGTGACAGCCCCACCACAGGTCATAGAGAGGACAGAGAGAGAGAGACAGAGAGAGAGGGAGAGAGAGAGACAGAGAGAGAGAGAGAGAGAGGGAGAGAGAGAGACAGAGAGAGAGAGAGAGAGAGGGAGAGAGAGAGGGAGGGAAAAAGAGAAAGACAGAAAGAGAGGGAGAAAGAGAGAGAGAAAGGACAGAGAGAGAGACAGAGACAGTGAGGTAGAGAAAGAGAGAGAGGCAAAAAGAGAAAGAGAGAAAGAGAGAGAGGGAGAGAGAGAGATAGAGAGGGAGAAAGAGAGAGAGAAAGGACAGAGAGAGAGAGAGAGAGAGAGAGAGTGAGCGAGAGAAAGTGAGAGACAGAAAGACATATTGCTTTGGCAATACAAATGCGTAATGTCTAATTATGTGTCATGCCAATAAAGCACTTTTAAATTTAACAGATAGAGAGAGAACGAAGGAAAGAAAGAAAGCTATAAAGAGAGAGAAAGAGAAAGGGAAGAAGAGGAGACTGTAAGAAGACGAATGGGAGAAGAGCCAGAGAATGAGTTGTGTTGAATTTATCTTGGGCCGACAGCCGTACCTAAATCTCCCTCTTATTCTCCCCCACCTGCACCTCCCGCACCAATTTACTGCCACGCTGGGAATTTTTAGCCCAACGAAAAAGCAGACGAAGCCGTAAACCAACTCTCTCGCTCCGCCATCGCTGCCGCTAGCGCCATCGCTGCCGCTAGCGCCATCGCTAGCGCTGAACTCCCTCTGAACCACCGATCCTCGACACACCAACAGAACAACAACAATAACAACAAAATAAATCAAGACAGATCACCCCCCCCCCCGACCCCCCCACCTCCTCTTCCTCTGTTCTTCTCTCTCCTCCGTCTGGGAAAAGGAGGGACAAGCAAACGAGTGCAGCCATCTAATCGCATCACCTCGCCCACCCAGCCTGCATTACTCCTGTCATCCTATCCTCCACTCTCCCTCCATTTCATCCTTTCATCTTTTTTGTATTTTGTTTGTTCTTTCCCAAGATGCACTTCTTGCATCTTGGGCTCCGAGATCCCATTCCTGAGATAACTGCATTGTGTGAGCCAATTGAATTTCACATTTCATACTTTAAACTCCATCTGGGTAGTGGCACTGTGTGTAGTAATGATATAATGCATATGAGGCGTGTGTGTGAGTGTGTGTGTATGTGTGTTTTTGTGTGTGTGTATTTGTGTGTGTGTATCTGTGTGTGTGTGTGTGTGTGTGTGTGTGTGTGTGTGTGTGTGTGTGTGTGTGTGTGTGTGTGTGTGTGTGTGTGCAGGTGGATGGATAGGGGTGGGGGGGTTGGGGTCAGTGAGCGTAGCGAAATAATGCACATGAAGGGAAGAACCAATCAAATTTCTGCGTCATTGTCATCGTCATCGTCACTTACATATGCCTCGTAGTCACATGACTGGAAGATGAGCTTTTCCGGATGGTGCTGCCAGTACTGCACTGGGGTGGAAGAGGTGGCCTCGTTGGGGGGTCGCAACGTGATTGGTTCACACCATTCTCCTTGCTGAAAAAAACACAGCATGGACCAATCAGCCATCATTTGGAGCAGTTGTTCTGCTGCAATGCATAGTTACAACACTACAGGGTCAACTCAGCACCCCATACAATGAATACTAAACAATGTGTTTATTTAACATGGAGTAGACTCTATCACCCATATTTAAATATACAGTTTTTGACCAGAGGGTTATTATAGCTGACAAAAAAAAAAAACTAAAGAAAAGCTACGTGTGACTTCTGTACAAACATTAGTGCAAGAAACAATCACACAAATAGACCGTGAAAGGAAGAAGGAAGAATGGGGAGGAAGAAATGAGGCGTGTAAAAGCAGAAAAAGACTGAAATGAGAAGAGAAACAGGGGGAGGGTGGTGGACACAGTATGCTGCATGTTAATCAGGAGCACTGGTCAGGGGCCCCTTTTGGAGGAATTGTTGTTTAAAGCGTTTTTGACGTTTTCCAATCTGTTGAAATCAACCGTGCAGGAAAGTGAACTACCTCTGCTTCCCTTGACCTCCCTGTCTCTGGCCTGACTTGGTTAGACCCACACACATGTGCATGCATGCATATGCACACACACACACACACACACACACACACACACACACACACACACACACACACACACGCACACACACGTGCACGCAGGCATGCATTCACAGAGAGAGACAGAAACACACACACATACACACACACACATAGGCACATAAGCATATACACCTTCAGAAACACACAGACACAGTCACACACACACACACACACACACGCACACGCGCACACACACACACACACACACACACAAACATACACAGACACACACACACTGACATGAACAGACACACTCACACCCACGCACACAGATACACACACACACATACGAGCAAAGAAGTCAGCTTCCCTTTGCCGCATTGGCCCTGACTGCACTGCCAGCTCTGCTCCACTGCCGAATCGAATCTGTCGACAGCGTTAATTTGCCCCCCTCACACCTCCACCTCCACCACACACACACTCACAGACACACACACACACACACACACACACACACACACACACACACACACACACACACACACACACACACACACACACACCTACTCACTCACACACACACACACTCACACATACACACACATACAAACACACACACACACCCCTCTGCCACTCACACGCACACACACACACTCTCACACACACAGACACACACACACAGACACAGACACACACACACACACACCCCTCTGCCACTCACAGCGGTAGCTGGGAGGCTCCTGCAGCTGTGTGTAGGCTCCCTGCCCAGCAGGATCTGTTTGTTTTTTCTTATTATTCTGTTAGAAGCCCATTCCGGAAGCATCCGCGGACAGGTTGTTCAGGGGAGTTTAAGAAAACGAGGGCTTGGGTGGGGGGTGGGAAGGGGATTCATTAAAAGCTTGCTGTTTAATTTCGCCCAAGGGCACGTCTTGAAGTTTCCTTCATCTTAAAAACAAACAGACTATCTGAGAGAAAAAGAACTTCAACTTCTCCCATCCTCAAAACACATTCCTAATTTCTCTTCTCATGCCTAATTTCTAACACTCCCTTCTTCGTCTTCCTTCATCTGAAAAATATGGTGTTTTCTTACTAACGTAACATTCAAATTTGTTACATAACTGAAATCTAGCGTCATCGAGAGCAGTAATAACGTTAAATAAACATTAAAGAACGTTAAAGAAACGCTGTTCACACTGAGCAGTCGATTCCTCAGTGGCTCTAAGACGTCCTCTGCACTGCCGTCATCTGCTGTGACTCAACATGTTGTACGTCCTACGCACGCACACACACACACACACACACACACACACATACGCACACACACACACACACACACACACACACACACAAAAATGCATGCCCGCATACACACACTAAACAAAGTTTTATTGTTGACTCTCATGGTGTATGTGTGTGCCTGCCTGTGAGGGCATGTGAAAATGTGTCATTGTGTGAGTATGTGTATATGTGTGTGTGACACTGTGTGTGACTGTCTGTGACTGTGTGTGTGTGTGTGTGTGTGTGTGTGTGTGTAGCTGCGTATGTGTGTGTGTCAGTCAGTGTGTCATGGTATGTGTGTGTGTGTGTGTGTCTGTGACTGTGTGTGTGTATGTGTGTGTGTGTGTGTGTGTGTGTGTGCGTGTGTGTGTGCCTGTGTCTGCATGTGTGCACATGACGTCCAACATGTTGAGTCACAGCAGATGACGGCAGTGCAGAGGACGTCTTAGAGCCATTGAGGAATAGACCTTTGAGGTGTTTGAGAATGAATGACTCTGTGTGTGTGTGTGTGTGTATGTGTGTGTGTGTGTGTGTGTGTTATGTTAAATGCCTTGCATGGTGTGTGCTGATAATCTCCCTCTGTAGACTCCGAAGCAGTGGGCTGAGAGTGACTCTGTGCGTGTGTGTGTGTGTGTGTGTGTGTGTGTGTGTGTGTGTGTGTGTGTGTGTGTGTGTGTGTGTGTGTGTGTGTGTGCGCGTGTGTCATGTCTCTGTAGACTCCGGAGCAGTGGGCTGAGAGTGACTCTGTGCGTGTGTGTGTGTGTGTGTGTGTGTGTGTGTCTGTGCGTGTGTGTGTCATGTCTCTGTAGACTCCGGAGCAGTGGGCTGAGAGTGACTCTGTGCGTGTGTGTGTGTGTGTGTGTGTGTGTGTGTGTGCGTCTGTGCGTGTGTGTGTCATGTCTCTCTAGACTCCGGAGCAGTGGGCTGAGAGTGACTGTGTGTGTGTGTGTGTGTGTGTGTGCGTCTGTGCGTGTGTGTGTCATGTCTCTCTAGACTCCGGAGCAGTGGGCTGAGGTGATCGCTCTGGATCAAAGGGCCTCCCAAAATCCCCTCTTTACTCCGCAGCGGATGCTGAGTGCTGAGTCATGGCAGCCTCTTCCTCAGTCATCCCGCAGCCATTAGTCCGCTTTAGCAGAGAAACGACTCCTCTGATCCCAAATTAGACCTCCCTTATCACACTAACGCCTATCGATTAACCCGGCCAGTGCAGGTGCGCACTGGTGGAGTACAAAGTACAAACACCACTTCTGTCCTTCTGCATTGTGTCAGTAATATATGTAATACTAATATATATTATGCATATCAATATATGTTCTATACTGTATAGATCATACATATTTAATACAAACAAGAGAAATGACTGCTCTGTGATCCTAAAGTAGACCTCCCTTATCACACTAACGCCTATCGATTTATCCCGAACCTCGATTAACCCCGCGAGTGCAGGTGCGCACTGGTGGAGAGGGATAAAGTACAAACACTCCACTTCTACCCTGTACTGTGTCAGTAATAATAATAATAATAATAATAATAATAATAATAATAATAATAATAATCTTTACCTTAATAGCACAATTCATACATACAAGATGCAGCTCAAAGTGCTTTACAGTTTGGCAAGAACACCACAAGACAACATTTCTTGCAGTCCAGTGGCGCCGGAGCAGATGAACACAATAACGAAATGACGTAATGATGTAATGCCCTGTTAATGCGTGCTCTTGCGTGATGCAATAATGCAATGTCACAACGATGCACCCCTGGTGAAAAAAATGATCAATGTCTCAGATTTAAGTATGTATAGGTACATGTAGGAAAAAAGTTAACATTTTTGTTTTATTCTGTAAACTACTGACAACATTTCTCCCAGATTCCAAATTTAACTGGCACTGGAAAGGAATGGCTGCATTTATGCAGAGATGCTGATTTTAGACAAATTTGCAGTGACCTCTTAACTTTTTCCAGAGCTGTATTTCATATTTATATACATTATACATATCAATATATGCTCTACATTTAATAGATCATATGTGTACATATTTAATACAAGCCATCACAACTAGAAATACCGCCTCTAAACTTCTATAAATCCTTTGTACAGTAAAAAGGAAAACAAAGCCTAAATGTTGTATTTGGTTCCAAACTCTAAACTAAACTGTGATGCCTTCCATCATTCCCAAAGTACATCCACTATGCTTTACATCACAGATTAGATAACCTCGTATATTCTCAGAACATCAATAATAATTAATGTGGAGATTAAGGTGATGAGATCCAGGTAATTAAGAATGTTGTCAGACTCTTACTGTGAAAAACCCTTATTCAGCTGTAGAGTGTTTCATCAATCACTGTAGGACAGCCAACCCTGAACACATTATTTGCATAAATTACAGTGTCATCAACTCAGGAAGACTGCAGGTGTGCAGTTAAGCCATGTTAAGGTTTAAAAATAAATAAATCACACAACCATCTGCCTGTACATAAAAAAATAACTATACTCAATCACTAATTTGAAAGCATTGCTAGTAAGTAGCTCAAGGGATTGTACATACGGTAGTACCTTAAACAAAACTTTCACTTTCACGTAAAGTATTTGTAGGGATTCACAGGGCAGGTATTACACAAGAGGAGAACAGAAGTGCGGTAGCAGACCTCTCCATTGTGAGACCTCTCTCACGGCTAACTGCTTAGCATGACTCTCCTCACCTGTGTATGCCAGCTAGGCTAATGAATAGCCTAGAGGGGTTAGCACTTGTGATTAACAGAGCAGGGCGCCGCTTTAGCGTTAGCTACGCCCCACCCGCACAGCCCTGCACAGCCTGTTAGAAGGGCTCTCACAGCACACATGCATGTACATATACACATCACACACACACAAACAATACACACACACACACACACACACACACACACACACACACACACACACACACACACACACACAGACAAACACAGACAAACAGACACACACACATACACACATCCACGCATACACATACACAGATAAACAAACACACCACACCCCACCCCCCCCCACACACACACACACTCACGTTTACACACCACACACAGAGGCACACAAGCACGCACATTACAAAAGACCACCGCTGGGGCTGTGCCTTTGATGTTATTGTTTTGTTGGAGAGTGTGTGTGTGTGAGTGTGTGTGTGTGTGTATGCCTGTATTTTGTAAATAGCCCACGGCAAAGAGACAAGGCTGACTGATTAAAACACTTCCAGTTCCCACACTTCTTCACCACCCTCTCAATACACACTCTCAATACACACCCTCTAAACACACACTCTCAATACACACTCTCAGTAGCCCACACACACTTACAGCTGTCTAAGGGCTCATTTCCACCGCCTTGACCGTGTTCAGCGCGTAGCCGTGTTCAGCGCGTGGCCGTATTCTGAGCGTATGACCATTTCCACCGGCCATCTCTGCGTATTCAGCGTGGGAGCGGGAATTCAGCTGCCAGCCCCCTCTTTAAATGCACTTGGCCAGTGTCTTTAAGTGCACATAGCCATGTTTCCCTATCTCTCACTTTAGTAAACAAAATATGTGTTTCTCTGGTTTTATTTCCTTATGTTAAACGTTGCAGAAAGCATAACTGCACAAATAGTAGCCTACAACTTGGCACTTCGATAAAACGAAGGGAATATTTGACATTGTTCTAATCATGTAGGCTGATTGTTGTCAAAGCCTTTATTCACTCCCGGTACAAAAAAGCGAACTTATTTTAACCCCTTCCATAAAGTTATGATAAAGTCTGCCTCTTTGGCAACAGCCACCTTTTCCTACCTCGGATAAATAAATGTATTTATTAAAGGTAGTGACGTATGGACCTCAACTTTGCCCAGTGGCTTACTGCCGTTAGATTTATTTAACCAAACAGGAAACAGGATCGGGTAAATAAATTATGGACCTCAGTTTTGCCTAGTGGCTTGTTGACTACATTTATCAAACCAAGTAGGAAGCACTGAATGACAAGAACGAGGTTACTATTTTTATAGCTCGAGTCGTCGACAGAAGACTGATTGAGGCTCTTCTTGCATAGAGAATACTCCGAAGAAAATCGTGCTTCTTCCTATTAAGAACATAAAAGCTCCACTATTATACCTACAACATGTTTGACTGGACAGCGTGACAACTTCACAGGTATTTCAGTTTCTGTGTTTATGTAGGCTAGTCAATGCCCTTGTAGTGCAGATCTGATATGATGGCCAATATTGATAACTTTCCAGCGTTTGTTTCATGCAGTTGTAATCGAGTGGTAATATTTTGCAAACAGTCGCTAGGTTTTTGAGGTATTCCCTGTGTCAATACATGCATTGATAGCACAGTTGACATGAATTGCATTGGCCTCAATGGGATTTTGGCTGAATACGCTCAGAATATGCGCAGAAAAATAGACTCGGTTTCTATTCTCTAGCTGCAGTCCGTATTCTGAGCGTAGTCTACGCTCAGAATACGCTCAGAACACGGTGGCGGTGGGAATGGTTTTATCCGCTAACGTGCATTCTAAATGAATACGGACAGAATACGGCCACGCGCTGAATACGCAGAGAGTGCGGTGGAAATGGGCCCTTAGACATTAAAGTCATTTGTTCATTTCAACTCTTCTTGCATAGTGACGAGTACTGCTATTGCATCTGTTTCAAATCCTACTGTAAAAACCTAAATACTAAACTCATTGTGTATTGCTTAATACCACAAAACACAGTGCTTTACCGAACACTGCAGTGTTTTACAGTGCAGTACAGTGTCATTTAGGAGGTATAACACAATGCAAATGTGTTGTTATCCAGTCTGTGTACAGTGTAGCATATCCTGTTTAATTCAAATGAGCTTAGCCCAGGGGTGTTTCTGCAAAAAGCAGAGCTGTTAAGTGATAGAGAGTCTGTTAGCGGTTGCTAAACGATGCTTTTAAGAAAAGTGCACTCCAAATTACGGTAGTACGCTACAGGCTTTTGTTGTGGAATTAATAGTGCACCAGCGCCTGCCTGCCTGTCTGTCTGTCTGTCTGTCTGTCTGTCTGTCTGTCTGTCTGTCTGTCTGTCTATCTATCTATCTATCTATCTATCTATCTATCTATCTATGTATCTATCTATCTTTGTACACATACACAATTATGTTCACACATTTCACACACATTCAAAAAAAGCAAATGTTCATCATTCATATCATGCAAATACCAGTGCCTTCTGTTGCCATTATGTGAATGTGACACAGCCTTTCTCAAAGACGTTCTGTGAAACTGCCCTCATGTGTTTATTAATTTATTTGTTTATTTGTTTGTTTATGAACGTTCACTCACCATGCTGACTTGGGCCATCTGCCGCTCGAGCTTGGAGCGCGGTGTGTCGTCGAAGTAGTTGTCATGGCGCCGGCGGCGCGCGTCCGCCTGCATGATGAGCTGCTGCACGTCCAGCGAGCCGGCGTTGGGGTAGGCCGCCTGGCTCAGCGACGGGGACAGCTGCGGCGGGGTGTGGTTACCGCTCGGCTCCTGCAGGGGGCGATGGAGAGCAGAGGGGGGTGGGGGGTGGGGTGGGAAGGGTGAGTGGGGTTAGAGGGGTAACACCTTTATTTGAAGTAATCTACATAAGAGTGACATAAGCAT
The DNA here is from genome assembly GCA_027475355.1 of Coilia nasus. Classification (NCBI taxonomy): domain Eukaryota; kingdom Metazoa; phylum Chordata; class Actinopteri; order Clupeiformes; family Engraulidae; genus Coilia; species Coilia nasus. The sequence goes on from CM050199.1 coordinate 31,883,651, forward strand.
GTTATAAACATGACGTGAACATACATGTTATGAACATTAATGACACTCTGTGTTTATGACTGTTGTCATTACTTGTCATTCAGTTGTCGGTGCAAAAAAACATTTCATGACAACAGTCATAAACATAAATGAAGTGTCATTAATGTTCATGATATATGTCCGGTTTCCAAAAGCTCTTATCGGGTGCAGGATGTGAAAGCAAAGCTGTTCTGAACGAACAGCAGGTATAGTTATTAGCAGGTATAGTACTGCAAACTTGCAAAAACTGATGAGACACTGGCCTCGCGATGTGCATGCGCCGCCATCTTGGTCGTATCCACCAGCACATCTGTTTACATCCCCCACAAAGGATTTACAACAATGTACTCCCACATGTTCATATTGCCCTACTTATTGTACATAATTCACTACTGTCTATATTGTATATACTGTATATATCCCACTTGCTGCTCTTGCACTTCTGATTAGATGCTAAACGGCATTTCGTTACCTGTATTTATACATGTGTAATGACAATAAAGTTGAATCTAATCTAATCTAATCTAATCTAATCTAATCTAATCTAATGTGTCATGTCATGTTTATAAAGAGCTCATGTCACCCTTATGTAGACAGACACCTTCAGAAGACAACGATGTGTTTTTTTCATTTGCGGTCAGAATTGTGACTGAAGTAAAAAAGTGCTTGAACTTCTCTGTGTAGTCATTGTAGCATTTGAAATCAATTACTACTCTGTGAATAAGCAATCGTATGAGTAGACCAATCTTGTTGATCTATATCAATACTTTTTCTTACACGAGTTTTGCTACCAAAATCTAAAGAGCCAGTTACCCGAGAAACAGATATTTACCAGAGCTTATTCCTAAATGGCCAACACACATTACTGTAATACTTAACAAAGTGTTTGTGTGTAATGGATGCAAATCGCTTAATGGATATGTGATACATTTTGATGTATGTCTACTCAAATACATACACAAATGCACACATCCTGTATGGACACACACACACACACACACACACACAGACAAACACACAGACAAACACACACACACACACACACACACACACCCACACACACACACACACACACACACACACACACACACACACACACACACACACACACACACACACACACACACACACACACACACACACTGTCTACAGGCACATCCTGTCATCTTCTAATTTGACCATTGTACAGATCCCATTTCTAGAAGTGAAATAAAAAGCTTTGGGACTTTGGAGACCTTGGGAACAGATTGGGTGATTAATTTCTGTCCCACGAGACTCACTGGACTTATCTAACCCAGAACTGATTCACCCGTAGAGTGCAACATTTGAACTTGAGCACACAAACACACACACAAACACTCACACACACATACATGCACACACCCACACACACATGCAATCTCCTTCTTACACACACACACACACACACACACACACACACACACACACACACACACACACACACACACACACAGAACATTTCTCATCTCAGTGAGTTGTGTTTATTAATCTTAAGGTGGTGCAATTAGCAGTGCTCCGGACTTTGGTGTGGACTGGTTCCAGCATCTGTACCCAGACTCCAGCATCCCTAACCAGGCTTCAGCATCCCTAACCAGGACAGGACAGCATCTCTAACCAGACTGTAGCATCCCTCACCAGGCTCCAGCATCTCTAACCAGACTGGCCCCCAGACTCCAGCATCCCTAACCAGGCTCCAGAATCCCCACCCAGGGTCCCGCATCCCTAACCCGGGTCCAGCATCCCTAACCAGACTGCAGAATCCCCACCCAGGGTCCCGCATCCCTAACCAGACTCCAGCATCCCTAACCAGACTCCAGCATCCCTAACCGGGCTCCAGAATCCCCACCCAGGGTCCCGCATCCCTAACCCAGGTCCAGCATCCCTAACCAGACTGCAGAATCCCCACCCAGGTCCCGCATCCCTAACCCGGGTCCAGCATCAATAACCAGACTGCAGCATCCTTAACCAGGATCCAGCATCCCTAACCAGGCTTCAGCATCCTTAACCAGACTGCAGCATCCCTAACCAGGCCAGACTGGTCCCCAGGCTCCAGCATCCCTAACCAGACTGCAGCATCCCTAACCAGGCCAGACTGGTCCCCAGGCTACAGCATCCCTAACCAGGATTCAGCATCCCTAACTAGGACAGGACAGCAGGGATAAAAATTAACTTTGCAAAAAATCTTAAACTTTACCAGCCAAGGGCAAATAAATGGTAAAATTCATCAGCCACTCAACAGGCAAATTACTTTGTGTCTAAAATCTACCACTTTCCACTTTCATATTTAACCAGCATTTGGCTGGTGGCAGGTGCCCATCTCCATCCCTAACCAGGACAGCCATTCAGGGCAGTGGTGACAGACAGGCACACCTGGCCCTGCGGGGGGGGGGGGGGGGGGGGGGGGGGGGGGCTACAC
>CM050199.1:31891105-31898605 GCA_027475355.1 Coilia nasus
AAAAAGGTTACTGAGAAATCATCCAACCAAACAAAAAGAATGTGTGTTATTTGCTGATTAAATGCACTGAACAAAATGAACATGTAAATAAAATGAATACAACACAATCATTTACACCTCTCTCTTTCCTTTTCCCACTGTACTTCCTTCTCTCTCCCTCTCTCTCTCCCTCCTCTGTCTCTCTCCCCCTCTCTCTCTCTCCCTCTGTCTCTCTCTCCCTCTCCCTCCCTCTGTCTCTCTCTCTCTCCCTCTGTCTCTCTCTCTCTCCCTCTCTCCCTCCCTCTGTCTCTTTCTTCCTCTCCTCCCTCTGTCTCTCTCTCCCTCTCCCTCCCTCTGTCTCTCTCTCCCTCCCTCTCTCTCTTCCTTCTCTCTCCCTCTGTCTCTCTCTCCCTCTCTCCCTCTGTCTCTCTCTCCCCTCCTCTGTCTCTCCCTCCTCCCCCTGTCTCTCTCTCCCTCCCTCTGTCTCTCTCTCCCTCCCCCTGTCTCTCTCTCCCTCCCTCTGTCTCTCTCCCCCCCTCTCTCTCCCTCCCTCTGTCTCTCTCTCCCTCCCTCTCTCTCTCTCCCTCTCTCTCTTTCACCTTGACTGCCTCTCTGTTGTCTGTTTTTGTGTATAAGAGGGTGTGTTTGTGTGTGTGTGTGTGTATGTCTATGTATATTTTGTGTGTAAGAGTGTGTGTTTGCGTGTGCACCTGCATTTGTAAGTACCTGTACTTTGCTCCTTTAAGAACCTTAGATAATACCACACACACACACATACACACACACACACACACACGGGTGTATGGGTGAGTGTTACGCTTGCATGTGTGTGTGTGTGTGTGTGTGTGTTGTGAGTGTTGCTTGTGTGTGTGTGTATGCTGTGAGTGTTGCTTGTGTGTGTGTGTGTGTGTGTGTGTGTGTGTGCGTGTGTGTGTCAGTATAATGGCTATTCAGCTGGGGATTATGGACCCCTGCTGGTGGAGACTAATCTGTTAATCAGGCCTGTTCCTGCACACCACCTTTAACTGGATTATGATATTGATTTCAGTGTGTGTGTGTGTGTGTGTGTGTGTGTGTGTGTGTGTGTGTGTGTGTGTGTGTGTGTAGAATTGTAATGTCTCAGGCGTAGGTCACTTAAATGTACTTCTTTAGAGTGTGTGTCATTTCAGTGCGTCAGTGTGTATTGATTTCAATGTGTGTGTGTCCTTCTGCATGGGTGTGTGTCTAACTGTGTGTGTGTGTTGTATGTATGTGTGTGTGTTGTATGTATGTGTGTATCTGCTGTGCCTGGGTGTGAACTTTATTTGAAGTCTGTTTGTCACTGTGTGTTTGTGTGTGATTATTCCCTTGCACGGATACACACACACACACACACACACACACACACACACACACACACACACACACACACACACACACACACACACACACTCTCTCCCACCCAAAGTCATGACGTAAGAATAGGGCAGACCCGAACAAACGCCCGCAGATAAACGCCCTGGCATGACGGCATGCTTGGGCCACAGGCAGGCTGAGCTAATCAATCACCCAGCAGAGAGACCTACAGTGCCCTGCCCTGCCCTGCCCTGCACTCCTCTGCCCTACAAAGGCAAAAGACCTCAACTCACCAGAGTGCGAAACTGGGAAAAATGACTGTCGATCTTCTGCTTGCATATCTTTTCAGCGTTACGGCAGACATCTTATTAAAACAAAGTTCACTCAAGAATGTTAAAAAAACAAAGTTCACTCAAGATACTGTAAGAGACAGATAGATTGATGATCAAAGGATGCAGTGAAAAAGAGATTGGAATGACAAAGGGGTGGAGGTAGAGAGGGATAGACAGAGAAAAAGGAGAGAGGAATGGACAGAACAGAGGCAGGGAGAAATGGGGGGAGGGACATTACAATTCTACACAAACACACACACACACACACACACACACGCACACACACACACACACACACACACACACACACGCTCTCCTTCTCTCACTCACAAGAAGAATGAATGGCGGTATAGATGAAGGGTTGCAGTGAAAGAGAAACTGAGGGTAGAGGGAGAGAGGGATGAGAGAAGAAAAGAAGGGAGCAGAGGAGGGAGGAAAAGAAGGCATGAATGAAGGGAAGTATGGAGGTATGGAGGGAGGTATGGATGAAAGGATGGAGGGAGGAGAAGAGGCAGGTGTAAAGGAGCGGTATAGAAGAAGGAAAAGAGGGAGGGATGGAGAGAGGGATAGAGGGAGGAATAGAGAAGGTATGGGGGTATGGAGGGATGGAGGAAGGTATGGAGGGAGAGATGGAGGGAGAGATGGAGGGAGGGATGGAGGGATGGATGGAGGGAGGGAGGTAATGAGGGAGAGATGGAGGAAGGAATGGAGGAAGGAATAAAGGAGGAAAGGAGGTATGGAGGGAGAGATGGAGGGATGGAGGAAGGAATAGAGGAGGAAAGGAGGCAGGGAGAGATGGAGGGAGGTATGGAGGGAGAGATGGAGGGAGGGAGGTAATGAGGGAGGGATGGAGGAAGAAATAGAGGGAGGCAAGGAGGGTTGGAGAGAGGGATAGAGGGAGGTATGGAGTGAGAGATGGAGGGAAGTATGGAGGGGACAAATGCCTGTGTGTGCTGATGGATCCGGGAAAGCTGATTAGGGGCCCAAATGAGGGAACATGGCCCCCATTTACATCCATCGCACCAGTGTACCACTGGATCCCTAATGACCTCAACGAGGGGTGTGTGTGTGTGTGTGTGTGTGTGTGTGTGTGTGTGACTGTGTGGTGGGGGTGTCTGGAGCTGGATGCGGTGATTAACTCAAATTCTGTCTTTCTCTCTCTCTTTCTCTCTCTATCCCTCTCTCTACTGCTCCTCTTCTCGGAAGAATAGAATAGGAGGTGCATACAGGAATATGTCAATGGTTGGACTGACTGATTCGGATAATGAGCCTGCTACACACACACACACACACACACACACACACACACACACACATACACACACACACACACCTCTTCATGACCTCATCCCTCCATTCGATACAGCCAAGCAATCCTTGTCTGCCTTGCTGGACGCCCATCGATATGTGATGTCGCCTGGGAGGGCAGAGGTCAAGGGGTCGCGGTCGATGACAGAACCCTCTGACAGTAGAGGTCATGGGGTCGCGGTCGATGACAGAACCCTCTGACAGTAGAGGTCATGGACGGAGTGCGAGATTCTATTCCAGAGTCTCAGAGGACTCTCCCCCAACCATGGAGGAGACTGAGAAGGTCACACACACACACACGCACACACACACGTATGTATAGACACAGACATACAGACACACATACGTCCACGCACACACACACCCCTGCGCAGGATCAAGTCTTTAGGATTGGTAGAGGTTGAACAGGACACACACACATCTACACACACACACACACACACGCTCTCAGGACCAAGTCTTCCTGATTGAACACGACTAGCAGGTTTACAGTAGGAACGCTGACTGAAAAGATAATAAGAATCCGGGTTCAAGAGGAGTGCACGATGCGTTACGGACTCCATTATGGCTCCACACAAAGCCACTAGCCACTAGGAGGGGAGTGCAGCCCCTTTGCACCACTGGCCATTTCCAGTGCTGCTGTGTTCCATCTTCTGGACAGCAATTGTGATCTCACAAGCTCTCAGCCTGATAAACACCCCATTCACAGAGGCACAGGGCAGATTGCAGAGATTGAGATGGCACAGGACCGCATCTATTCAGACCGTAATGGAACCTTTTTGTCTTGTTGTTTTCTTTTTTTCCTGTTATTGTGTTGTTGCTTTTTCTCTGTCTTAGTTGGCTATTGGTCACCAGCAGCAGGAAGTAAGGTCTCAGAAAACAGTGGTGCTGTGTGGAGTGGCATAGTTTGATGTGGTATTGTTTGATGTGGTGTGTTGTAGTATATTGTGGTGTGGTGTGGTATATTGTGGTGAGGTGTGTTTTGGTGTGGTGTGGTGTGGTGTGATGTGGTGTGTTGTGGTGTGTCATGTTTTAGTTTGGTGTGGTGTGTTGTGGTGTGGTGTGTCGTGGTTTAGTTTGGTGTGGTGTGTTGTGGTATGGTGTGTCGTGGTTTAGTTTGTGTGGTGTGTTGTGGTGTAGTATGTTGTAGTATAGTGTGGTACAGTGTGGTATGGTGTGGTCTACTATAGTGTGTGTATGTCTTACAGTGTCGTATAATGTAGTGTGATATAGTGTAGTTTATTATAGTGGGGTATAGTGTGGTATAGTGTGGTATATTATGGTGTGGTACAGTGTGGTCCGGTGTGTGTGTGTGTGTGTGTGTGTGTGTGTGTGTAGGTGTGTGTGTGTGTGTGTATGTCTGCTGCTGTGCTGCACTCGCTGCGGCACAACTCTCTTATCGCCATGGCAATTGCCATTGGGCCATTACCACGGTTACGGTGCAAGACGGTGGCGTTGGCTGCCTCTGCCGTGATCCATTTATAACCAGCCGGAGTGAAACCACAGAGCAGGAGCAGTTACCTAGCAACTATGGAGAGAGAACCGACCGAACGGGCGCTATGCGTAAAAAACTGAGGTGGCCTAACTTAAAGGAAAATCTGGCAATATGTGAGTGTGTGTGTGTATGTGTGTATGTGTGTGTGTGTGTGTGTGTGTGTGTGTGTGTGTGTGTGTGGGAGTGTGTATGTGTATGAGTGTGGATGTTGTGTGTGTGAGAGAGAGAGTGTGTGCTGCTGTGGGTGGTGGTGGTGGTGGAGGTGTGTGGGGAATCAATGGCGGAGCCTGTTGTTGTCAACAACAGACAGCAACAGCCAATGAGAGTGAGCGCTGCACTGGTGGTGCACCAATTATAGCCTGTGGAGGTATTCGCTGGGAGAGAGAGAGAGAGAGAGAGAGAGAGAGAGAGAGAGAGAGAGAGAGAGAGAGAGAGAGAGAGAGAGAGAGAGAGAGAGAGAGAGAGAGAGAGAGAGAGAGAGAGAGAGAGAGAGAGAGAGAGAGAGAGACTATACATAGTGATGTTTCCCTTTTGTCATCTCATCACAATTCATTCAATTTCTCTCTCTCTCTTTCTCTCTCTCTTTCTCTCTCTCTTTCTCTCTCTCTTTCTCTCTCTGCTGTCTGATTCTTGAAGAAGAGTTGGACCCTGTTTCTGTGTTGCTGAACAGGTGCTGTTGTGGCAAGTCTGCGATCCAGCTTGCTAGCTTTGCTGTTTGGTTTTACACACACACACACACACACACCGATCCAGCTTGCTGCCTGCTTGTATTCTTGTGTTGCGCTGTGTCCCTGGAACACCTCGGCATCTGTCTGCAGAGTGGTCCAGACACAACACACACACACGCACGCGCAAACACACACACACACGCACGCACGCACGCACGCACGCACGCACGCACGCACGCACGCACGCACGCACGCACGCACGCACGCACGCACGCACACACACACACACACACACACACAGATTTGTAGTCAAGTTTTTAAGCATCCCACAACACCCAGGAATGCTGCACTCCATGAGAAAGCAAAATAAAAATAAATAAAGAACACAAAAATCCCCCACCCCCACCTCCTGCATGCCACATCAACACTCACACTAATTACTGAAAAAAAAAAAAAACATCGCTCAAAGCCAACACAACATGCTCAACTGCACAACACTCTCACTGCCAGTCCATTACAGATCCTAGAACAACTTTAGCAATGCCTGGAAAGGGCCTGGCTACACAATTAGGCACGAATGGACGTCTGTTACGAAGCTGCACGGGGAACAAATATGGCAGTGGGAGGGGGAGAGGTGAGTTTAGGTGAGCCCTCAGCTGCAGCACAATCTGTTGCAGTGACAGGAAGAGAGTCGCTTCAGGCCTTAGCAAAGACCACCACACATAAAGCACACAGAGCATTCCTTACATACAGACATATGCAGACAGAATGACTAAGATGATGAATGGCCGCAAGACAACATCCACACACACACACACACACACATACAAAAATAGAGAGAAAGATGGAGAGAAAGAGAGAGATAGAGAGAGGGAGAGGGAGAGGGAAAGAGAGAGAGATATGGAGATACAGAGAGAGAGACAGACAGAGAAAGAGAGAGAGAGAGAGAAAGAGAGAGAGAGAGAGAACACAAATGTGCTCACATTATAAATGTGTCAGGAATGTTCTTACAGATCCAAGAGGACAATTTGACCATGGTGGCCCGCCCTTCACACATCATCAGGGCAATTCCCAAAAGACTTTAAGCACACACACACACACACACACACACACACACACACACACACACACACACACACACACACACACACACACACACACACACGCACACACACACACGCCCCTAAGATTCCTATCTTATGACCGCAATCCGGTACTGTTCCCATTTCTGTTCAATATTCTGCTCAATACTTATTCATGTTCAATACTGAGTTCAATAGCCCTTCAGGTTCACCTAGTCTCTGCTCCATCTCTGTCTATCTGGTCAGTTAGGTTGAGTTATGACTCAATTACTGGGCTGAACGCTCTGAGGCTAGACCCTATGGCATTGGTTTCAAAGTGCAGCAGACCTTTGCTCTTTCTCTCTATCTCTCTGTCTGTCTCTCTCTGTTTGTGCATGTGTGGTTGTGTGTATGTATGTGTGTACGGTGTGTGTCTGTGTGTTTGTGAGTCTGTGTTTGTGTCTGTGTGTATGTGTGTGTGTGTGTGCGTGTATGTGTGTGCATGTGTTTGTGCACTAAAAAGTTCTAGGTGCTAAATTAAGCTGGCGGCGCTTACACTTGCCCGGGCAATCTCTCTCTGCTGCAGCCTGTGATGACGGCAGCCGTGAATATCTGAGTGATCTCTTTTAGCATGCTGTTACCACAACAGCGTCTGTAGGCGCTTTCACACTGCACGACACGGGGGTGGCGACACGGTACAACACGCTAATTTACCCCGGAACGGCAGTGTGAATGCACGGCGTGTTTTTGACACCTCTTCTGAAAAGGTGGGTTGAGAAGGCGTAGCCCAGTGGCACTGTAACATTACGCCATGCATATTGCTGGGCGTGTACAATGACGTGAATGACCCGTGCATCGTAGTAAATACACCTGTCTGCAAAGTTTTCATTCAGTTTTTTAAAACAACCATGGCGAGACACACAGAGTTGTTGCTGGCTCTTTGCACAACCATTCAAGGGCAAATGACATGGTACTGTACTGTACCTAGATGCTTACATGGGATTGCAAATATTTGCAAAGAATACATTTGATGCCGATTTACTGCACCATCAGGTGAACTATAGCGCTATCATTAAATAATTTACTCTATCCACACATTTTTGCCCACGTCGAAAAAGCCCACAACACTTAGGGTGAAGATGCACTGGGCGATAGTGGTCTTTGTGGGGATATTTGCAGTCACATATTTCAGGATATTCACAATATATGGAGATATATTGATGGATGCGCTCTGGACATATGTTTCCTTAACAAAACAGTAGCGCTATCATCAAACATCACTCTACAGTTTTCAAACATTTTACTCTCCTGGTTAAAAGGCA
>CM050199.1:31908605-31918605 GCA_027475355.1 Coilia nasus
AAAGACCAAGAAGTCCTCATTCAAAAAAATATCACATTTTGGGGACAACTACATACTATTATTAAAATTTTGCTAATATAATATTCCTTAACAGTGTCCACAAAATTTCTTTCCATGTCTGAAACAGACGGTACTGAAATTCTATGAAGCAGTGGGAACCCAGTCCTCTCTTTAGCACGTGTGATCAAGCAGCAAAAACGTCTGTTGTTGTCTCGTTTCGTCTGACACACCAGAAAGAGCCTGTGTAGTGCCTGGCCCTGTTGCTATTTGTGATCGCCAGGGAAGGTCTTGCCAAACAGATATTTCATTACATTTTCCTGCATTTACGCTAAGCAGGGGCGCTGTCGAACCCAAAGAATTCCTGCAGTGCACTGTGGAGTGTATGTATTGTATGAAGGCGTGTAGGCCCTCAATCACATCCTCCACTGTGCGCTGTGATTGCTTTGGGGCTCCCTGGGCCCCCCTCCACCCCTCCACCCCAGAGCCGGGCTGGGCCTCCCTATCTCACGCTCCTCAGACACGGCTTCATGCGTGCCGTACTCGCCCCCTAATCCACTTCCTGAACTCTGCACCTGGTGGAAAGAGCTTCCTGTGGGGATGGCGAGCGAGGCAGCTTTCGGCGCCCCTGCTGTGCCCTGAACGAGCGCTGAGATCCCACTTCACCTCAGGAGGTAGTGCACTGCATGCTGATGAAGTGTTCACCAGGTAGGCGAGGGCAGAGGGAGCAGATTGGGATGAGGCTGTTGCTGCTTCTCATGCCTATTTATGAACACATGGATACAAGACACACACACGAGCCCACTTCCCCTTTATGGGGTGATTTCTATCCCTTAACCCTCAGTTGAACCTATTGCACTTGTTGAGGAGGCAAAATTTGCTTACAAACAACACCATCAAACCAGTAAGAAAACTGCCAGCAAATTCATTTAACCCCAGTGGTTCTGTAAAGGCTGCTTCTAAATTTTAAACTACTCCCAGCTGTCTGAGAAGTGTCTCGCAGGGGCGTAGCCAGAATCATACAATGGGTGAGCCAACAAAAACAAACAGGTGGACCTATCCCAACACATATAGGTTACTATTATTACTTAAACTTTCATTTGCATCATATTATTATTATTATTATTATTATTATTATTATTATTATTATTATTATTATTATTATTATTATTATTATTATTATTATTATTATTATTATTATTATTATTATTGCTATTGTTATTATTATTATTATTATTATTATTATTATGTTATCATCGTGTCATTATAATGGTTGGCCCTCACACATGTTCACCTCACCAAAATCCGTCCCCCTCGGCAAAAAGTTTGCACACCCCTGACTTAAAGAGTCAATCAAACAAAAAGTCTGAGTGTGAATAAAAAATGTGTTTATCACTCCAATTTATAACCAGATAGCACAGCAGCAAAATTAATTTGAAAGTGTTATATAAACCTGTGCTCAAAACCAAAGCCTTGAAATGTACCTGAAACAGTAGCAGCTGTAACAGAGCTAGACAAAGGCATATAAAAGCACATCAACAGGGTATTACAAGTTCCAGGGTATTACAAGTTCTGACAGGCCCACAAAATTGTTGTTGGCATCCAATCACATAAAAGTCGTATGATTTTGTGCAAAATAACATAATTTTATCTATAAAAATACAATAAAATACAAAACAACAATGTACATTTTATAGAGCGCTTGTAATTTGATTTCGGATTTTCAGTTATGTTTTTTTTTTTTTTCCTCAGAAGTGCACACAGACCTTACCAAATCAAGTTGTAAAGTAGAACCAATGCTAGTGGGCACTGAGCGTAAAAAAAGTAATTGGAATGAGAAGAATGAGTAAAATGATTCAGTGAAGGCAAAGACGCCGTCTGCTGGGGTTTGGGCAGTGATTAAATTGGCTTTTGTAGGGAAAGACAGGCCATCTTTACTCACAGTGGGGAATATGTCACTCTATTGTATTACTATAAATACTGTAGCAGAGGGAGCTCAGCTCCGGCTGGCTGTATTGCCGAGGTGAGGAGGTGGAGCTGAGCTCCGGAGGGCTACGGCCCAATTTAAACTCTGGGTTTGGCTAAATTAGTCCTGATATATCAGTGGGTAGGCTAAAGTCCTGATATATATCAGCTATGCATTGGTGGTGGATAAACTGGAGCTGCACCAATCCCACAGCGGTCAATGCTGATGGCTTAAAGGCCAGTCAAGCGCTTACACACTCAGCCCTGCATCTACAGCCCATTAGGACACAGTGGCTGGGGACCACCCCCCAGGGTGGAGAGAGGACCGACCTCAATCACAGAGTCACCTTGGACATGCTTGGACCAGACTACATCAGAGCAGCTGCAATGCATGAAAGCATCCAAGAATGTCCTGATTGATTTCCTTAACAAAAACACACTTCCTCTGCACAGCCACAGCCAGTGAAGTTTGTGTGTGTTTACACTAGGCCAGTGTAGTTTGTGTGTGCTTAGGCTAGTGTAGTTTGTGTGTGTTTACACTAGGCCAGTGTAGTTTGTGTGTGTTCACACTAGGCCAGTGTAGTTTGTGTGTGCTTACACTAGGCCAGTGTAGTTTGTGTGTGTTCACACTAGGCCAGTGTAGTTTGTGTGTGCTTAGGCTAGTGTAGTTTGTGTGTGCTTACACTAGGCTAGTGTAGTTTGTGTGTGCTTACACTAGGCTAGTGTAGTTTGTGTGTGCTTACACTAGGCCAGTGTAGTTTGTGTGTGCTTACACTAGGCCAGTGTAGTTTGTGTGTGTTTACACTAGGCCAGTGTAGTTTGTGTGTGCTTACACTAGGCTAGTGTAGTTTGTGTGTGCTTACACTAGGCCAGTGTAGTTTGTGTGTGCTTACACTAGGCCAGTGTAGTTTGTGTGCTTACACTAGGCCAGTGTAGTTTGTGTGTGTTTACACTAGGCCAGTGTAGTTTGTGTGCTTACACTAGGCCAGTGTAGTTTGTGTGTGCTTAGGCTAGTGTAGTTTGTGTGTGCTTACACTAGGCCAGTGTAGTTTGTGTGCTTATACTAGGCTAGTGTAGTATGTGTGTGCTTAGGCTAGTGTAGTTTGTGTGTGCTTACACTAGGCCAGTGTAGTTTGTGTGTGCTTACACTAGGCCAGTGTAGTTTGTGTGTGCTTACACTAGGCCAGTGTAGTTTGTGTGCTTATACTAGGCTAGTGTAGTATGTGTGTGCTTAGGCTAGTGTAGTTTGTGTGTGCTTACACTAGGCCAGTGTAGTTTGTGTGCTTACACTAGGCCAGTGTAGTTTGTGTGTGTTTACACTAGGCCAGTGTAGTTTGTGTGTGTTTACACTAGGCTAGTGTAGTTTGTGTGCTTACATTAGGCCAGTGTAGTTTGTGTGCTTACACTAGGCTAGTGTAGTTTGTGTGTGCTTAGGCCAGTGTAGTTTGTGTGTGTTTACACTAGGCCAGTGTAGTTTGTGTGTGTTTACACTAGGCCAGTGTAGTTTGTGTGTGCTTAGGCCAGTGCAGTTTGTGTGTGCTTACACTAGGCCAGTGTAGTTTGTGTGTGTTTACACTAGGCCAGTGTAGTTTGTGTGTGTTTACACTAGGCCAGTGTAGTTTGTGTGTGCTTAGGCTAGTGTAGTTTGTGTGTGTTCACACTAGTCTAGTGTGGTTTGTGTGTGCTTACACTAGGCCAGTGTAGTTTGTGTGTGCTTAGTCTAGTGCAGTTTGTGTGTGCTTACACTAGTCTAGTGTGGTTTGTGTGTGCTTACACTAGGCCAGTGTAGTTTGTGTGCTTACACTAGGCCAGTGTAGTTTGTGTGTGTTTACACTAGGCCAGTGTAGTTTGTGTGTGCTTACACTAGGCCAGTGTAGTTTGTGTGTGTTCACATTAGGGCAGTGTAGTTTGTGTGTGCTTACACTAGGCCAGTGTAGTTTGTGTGTGCTTACACTAGGCCAGTGTAGTTTGTGTGTGCTTACACTAGTCTAGTGTAGTTTGGGTGCGCTAACACTAAGCCAGTGTAGTTTGGGTGAGATTCAACTTTTTTATAATTTTTAGTATTTAAGCTACTTTAAAAAATATGCTGCATGCAATAATGTAGTTTTAGAGTATCTGCCTGTCAGGAAATAAAGGTAGCCTATGCCTTGTGTACAGAGCGTGAATCACACCTTCATAATTGCGGGGTACTACCATTTACAGGGAGTGCTACCATTTACGTTTAGCATTAAGTACATTAATATGTCTGTACACCCCAACCCTGTTATTTTGGTCTCTTTAGGGGGTACTGGATCTTGATCAGGGGGGTTCTGTACCCCCCAGTACCCCCTGTAGTTTGAGCTATGCTTGTGTGCACTAATGCTGGGTTAGTGTAGTTTGTACGCACCTGTGCTAGTGTAGTTTGGGTGCACTAACGCTGGGCTAGTGTAGTTTGCGTACCCCTCAGTATCCCCTGTAGTTTGAGCTATGCTTGTGTGCACTAATGCTGGGCTAGTGTAGTTTGTGTGCAATTTGTAATGTAATTTGTTTGTGCAATGTAATTTGGGTGCACTAATGCGGGGTTAGTGTAGTTTGTGTACCCCCAAGTACCCCCTGTAATTTCAGCTATGCTTGTGTGCACTGGCGCTAGGCTAGTGCAGCCATAAGTGACGTGGGCTGTCAGAACCTGTCTGCTGGGCAGCGCTGTGATTCTCCTCAGGCTCTCAGAGGGTGACCACAAGCAGCCTAATGGGCCTCACCATAACAGGAGGTGAGGAGTTCAAGAGGAGAAAAAGTTTTTTGTGTTTTTGCCGCAGTTGCGGTTGTCAGAGTCATCTGTTGGTTAGGGTGGTTGGGGGTATGGGGGTAGGACTAGGTTAGCAAGGCAGTGAAACAGGCCAAATCGGTGAGAAAAACAGCTAAAAAAACAGAACACCAGTGTGCTCCCACAAAAAAGTTTTTAATCATGCATGATGTTTTGGACATTCGCAGGCAACTCAACCAATGTTCTGGCTTGTCTTCACCAAACCAGACAACTGAGGGCAGGGCTGTGTGGCTCGATGGGGGTTAGGGTTGCCACCTGTCTGACAAAAAGCCTGGACATTTCGGCAACCCAATCAACCTTTTGCTTGCTTATGAGCAGCGACCCGGGTGTCAGTGTCCCGGAAGAAATTTTTTTTTCCCCGGGACAGGACCATTAAAATCCGGGACAATCAGGTAAAACTGGGACAGGTGGCAAAACTAATGGGAGTGCTGAAAGTGATTGTCACGGTGTCGTTTTGTGTTGGGTTTTTTTTTTTTTCCGCTTAGTTACTTGTGTCTACCACCTGTTCGTCATTTTGGTTTGTTTTCCTTGTTCATCACTCCTCTTCCGCGGTTACTCCCTACACCTGCACTCCCTCGTTAGCTCCTCTTGTTATTATCTCCCTCACCTGCACTCCCTCGTTAGCTCCTCTTGTTATTATCTCCCTCACCTGCCTCCCTCGTTAGCTCCTCTTGTTATTATCTCCCTCACCTGCACTCCCTCGTTAGCTCCTCTTGTTATTATCTCCCTCACCTGCCTCCCTCGTTAGCTCCTCTTGTTATTATCTCCCTCACCTGCACTCCCTCGTTAGCTCCTCTTGTTATTATCTCCCTCACCTGCCTCCCTCGTTAGCTCCTCTTGTTATTATCTCCCTCACCTGCACTCCCTCGTTAGCTCCTCTTGTTATTATCTCCCTCACCTGCACTCCCTCGTTAGCTCCTCTTGTTATTATCTCCCTCACCTGCACTCCCTCGTTAGCTCCTCTTGTTATTATCTCCCTCACCTGCCTCCCTCGTTAGCTCCTCTTGTTATTATCTCCCTACACCTGCACTCCCTCGTTAGCTCCTCTTGTTATTATCTCCCTCACCTGCCTCCCTCGTTAGCTCCTCTTGTTATTATCTCCCTCACCTGCACTCCCTCGTTAGCTCCTCTTGTTATTATCTCCCTCACCTGCCTCCCTCGTTAGCTCCTCTTGTTATTATCTCCCTCACCTGCCTCCCTCGTTAGCTCCTCTTGTTATTATCTCCCTACACCTGCACTCCCTCGTTAGCTCCTCTTGTTATTATCTCCCTCACCTGCCTCCCTCGACTCACGATCGCTGATCATTCGCCTCACCCGCACTTCCTTGTTTGTGACCGTCGCGTAATCATTCAATCAGTCTCCTCACCTGCACTCCTCGTTTCACGCTCGTTTAGTTTCCCGGGGTTTTCACTATTTAGACTCACCTCTCTCACTCTCTCATTGTCAGTCCGTCTGCGAACCACGGTGAATTCCTTCGGCAAGCTTTACGACTCCTGGCTCCCCTGCGTCTGTCTGGTTATACCTCCCTCTGTTTGTTCGTATCCTGTCTGCTCCTGTTGTTCCCCTGTCTGTCTGTAATCATCTCCAGTCCTCCGGTGCCCACGTGTGCCTGTCCCCCGACTCTGCTCGACTCTCCTGCCCTGGCTTCGACCCCGGTCTGCCCCTGGCTCTCCCTGGCTCTCCAGTCCTCCGGTATCGACCCTTGCCTGTCTCCGACCCTGCTCTACGCTCCAGCCCCTGGTTCTGACCTCCGCCTGGCTCCGACCCTGCTCAACGCTCCTGCCCTGGTATCCGACTCCTGCCAGCCCTCGACTCTGATCCACGCTCCTGCCCCGGCACTGATCTCCGCCTGTCCTCAACGCCTCTCCTCTCTCCTGCCCCCGATACCGACCACAGCCCGTCCACGACTCTGCCCACCTCACCTGGACCCGGACACGGGGTTTCCCCTGCCCGTCGCCTTGTGTGCTCTGGCGAACGAATCGCCAGTGACTCATCAGCCCAACCGGGCTTCTGACTTTGTCCCAATTCCCCAACCCTTAAAGTCTTTTTGAGGTTACGCTATTGGGTCTGTCCTTCTGTCAGTCTGGTACCCGTGACAGTGATGACATTTAACTTTACTTTTATTTAACTTTAGTTAAATTTAGCATTAATTTTTAGTATTTTTAGGATATGCTGCTTTAAAAAAATATGCTGCATGCAATAGTTTTAAAGTCACAGAGAGAAGCCTATCTGCCTATCAGGAAGTAAAGGTATGCTGATGGAGAGTACCCAGAGCCTTTGAACGAAGCGAGACAAAGAAAAAGTCTGGTCCACCAGGACAAAGAAGATGAGGAGTGAACCGCAGTTGTGCTCTGCATCTCAAAGACTCCCTGTCTCAGTGTCTCCCCCCTCTCAAAAGCTTCCCGCTCTCAAAAGCTTGCCTCTCTCAAAGTCTCTCCTCTCTGAAAATCCAGCTGCTTATTCGCTTTGAGTTAAACGTGGTCTTGGATCTCGTCCTGACGTGGCACTGATAGTCACACTAAGCTTATACTGTATATTTATCCAATGCCAGGAACTATATCATCCAGAGCTATAACATTTCACTGCTAATTGTGCTTCCAGGCTATTGAACCCCTGACTGACACTGGTGTTGCCAAGTCCTTGGCACTGAGTAGTCTGCTCTATCAGGACATCTACATCAGCACTGTGTGTGTGTGTGTGTGTGTGTGTGTGTGTGTGTCTGTGAGTGAGTTAGTGTGTGTGTCTGTGTGTATGACATTTACCGTATGTAGGGTACAATTACTGTGTTTAGAATCTACAAATGTGTGAGACTCGGGGTGTGAGTGTGTGTGTGTGTGTGTGTGTGTCTGTTGTGTGCACTCTTTCAGGTTAGCTGCACACACACATACTGTAACATACTCTGTCCAATTATGGCTCCCTCCTGCATCTGCTCAGTAAGCACTGCAGAGGGTAAGCGACTGCCACTAACTAGCTCACCTCCTCTGCAGGGTGACAGCCTCAGCACAGAGATAACACACACACACACAGTCTTCAGTCTTCACAGCCACACAATGACACACAGCCTGGCTGCTATGGCAAGACTAAGAGTCTGGAGTCTGGTGTGTGTATGTGTGTGTCTGTGTATGGTGTGTATGTGTGTGGAGTGTGGAGTGCATGTGTGTGTCTGTGTGTGGAGTGTATGTATGTACGTACAGTGTACGTGTGTGTGTGTGTGTGTGTGTGTGTGTGTGTGTGTGTCTGTGTGTGTGTGGAGAGTGTGTGTGTGTGTGTGAAGTGTGTGTGTGATTGTGTGTAAGACAGTCTGGGGTATTCTGACGAGGGTGGCGGTGTCTATCCTGTCTCTACCGGCACCAGCTGTCCCGGCTCTGTCATGACAGCGAAGATCATCAACATCAACACATCCAGCGCCATGGCTGAGCTGGGAGCTGAGACACACCAAAACCAGATCTCCTGCATCTCTGCCCGGAGGAGAGGAGGAGAGGGGGGGCATCTGAACGGCCCAACCCCCCCTGGACAAATTAAACCAGCCCAAGCAGTTTTAATACATCAGCTGAAGTAGGAGAAGTGTGAATGTTGCCATGGAAACTGACACACGGACTGTTTCCTCGAAACCATGCACACTGTAAATTCCAACATGGTCGCTTAATCCTCACTGGGTTGGATACAGTTTTTAAAATGCATTACTAGAGAGGTAAGAAACATCCTAAAATGATGATGATGCAATGTACGTATTAACATGTCATTTTAGTAGATGCATATATACAGAGCAACTTAACCGTGAACTAGGGATGTCCCGATCCAGCTTTTTGCACTTCCGATCCGATACCGATATTGTATTTGCACTTCCGAGCCGATGCCGTTACTGGTGGCCGATACCAATACCGGCCTATCGAACCGAGCATGTATTAAAGTTATTTAGCCTTCTTACTTAGTTATTAGACTCATATTGAAAAGGGTTTTAGTACTCTTGATAACAACTAGCCAGCTGACTTAAGTGAGTTTGAATACACAATGGTTGGTAACAAGAAACTGACCTGTTTTATTTTTTTCCGTGCCGCCGCGCCGATACCGATCCGCATTTTTTTGCCAATATCGGCGGCCGATCCGATGCCGATATTGGATCGGGACAAGCCTACTGTGAACATAAAGGGTTATGTGCTTTGCCCAGGAACTACAAAAGGGGACAGAGCACCACAATACTACCAACAACAAAAAATCCTAAACATCCAACATGTCTGAACTGGTACCCCTCGACCCTGACACCTCCAGCCGGCCATCAGCACTCTGTGATGTCACATCCTGTGTCTGGTTGAGCACTGAGACAGGGAAGGAAACGGGAAACAGGAAGCAGGAAGTGATGCACTCACGTTGATGAGCTCGATCTCCCAGATCTTCTTGACCAGCTCCATGGAGGTGTAGCCGTTGATGAGGAAGGACTTGGTGTAGTCCCCCAGCTCCAGGGACTCCAGCCACTCAGCCACTGAGGTGGGGTTGTTCCCATCATAGCCTATGGGCCGCACCTGAGACAGGTAGCCAAGCAGAGAGAAAGAGGGAGAGAGAGGGGGGGGGGAGTATGTGTGTGAGAGAGAAAGAGAGAGAGAGGGGAGAGAGAGAGATAGGGAGAGTGTGTGTGAGAGAGAACAGGGAAAGAGGGAGAGGGAGAAAGAGGGAGAAAGAGGGAAAGAGAGAGAGAGAGAGAGAGAGAGAGAGAAAAGAGGGAGAAGTAGCACAGATTGTCAAAATAGTGGTGAACTTAGCATTAAATTAATATTTAAAGGCAGCACAGACTCCCTGTCAAGATAGTGCCAAACTGCCATTTTGTAGGAACACTTCCAAAAGGGGTTTCACCTTTTGTCCAAAAGGATATATATATATAATCCTTGACCACTAAAAATAGAGAAATAGAGACAAAAAGATTCAGAGGAGAGGTAAACTGCTTGACACCAACATTTCAGCTTACTATATTTACCATCATCTGGAGTTAGTATATGTCTGGAACTGCCCTTGAATGCCACAGGCAAGGCTTCACAGACTTTAAATTACACAGTGTACAGTCAGAGGTTAAATACATCAATGCATGTAGGCCTATCCCAACTGTATCGGTGACCAGTAGCGGTTCTAGGGGGGGTCGGGCTGGGCCTTTGCCCAGGGCGCAATTTCATGAAGGGCGCCGTGCTATTGGCCTCACGAGCGCTTGAAAAATATATATATATCATCTAAAAAAGTTTTTAATAT
>CM050199.1:31928605-31936105 GCA_027475355.1 Coilia nasus
GACCTATTGGGCAACTATGACACGCCTTTCCTCCCTACCGTCACCCTTTCACTGCTGTGTAATCTCTTTATAACACACACACACACACCCACACACACACATGAAATGACAAAAGCCAGGCTAAATGACACCCATGCCCACACACACCCTTTCTCCAAGAGACAGTGATGTCAGGCGCTGCCCTCTGCAGCGATTGACCATGATAGAGCCCCAAGGACATACATGCATTCATATTCACCATTAGCGGACCGGAGCCCATTCAGGCGGGCACAAAAGCGAGTGTACCGACAGCACGCAATCTCCTCGTCAGCCTAGTCAAGTCGTGGCTTCTGCAAATTATGTGAATTTGGCAACGCCAATGGCGGGTTTCGGCTTCTTTTCAGCCAGTAAAATGCCTCCTGCTTCAGATCTGACAGTTAAAGTGTTGTTTGTTGGACTGTTGAAGTGACACAAATGTCCTCTCTGTCTATAGACCCAAGAAGGGTTTTTTTTGTGTGGATGAAGAGTACAGGACATTTCAAGCTTTGAAAGAAGCGTTTTTTCTAAAAAAGAAAAAAAAAAAAAGTTCTGCTGACTTGGACACAAGACTTTATGCTTGACTTCACACTCTTGTCCTTAAAAGACACAAAGGAGCCAAGAGAAAAAGATGACAGGAACAGAGGAGAGGAGGAGAGGAAGGATGGATGGAATGGACTGATGGGGAGGGAGGGAGACAAACAGATGAGAAGGAAATAAGAGGAAAGGACAGAAAGAAAGAAAATGAAATGAAATGGAAAAGATAAATAATTAAGAATTGGTGTTAGAGTGGAAGATGCAGAATAAGAGGCCAAAAAGAGAAATAAGGGGGTTGGAGTGTGCAAGGGTGGCAGAGAGAGAGAGAGAGAGAGAGAGAGAGAGAGACACAGGGAGAGTAATAGAATAAGAAAGACAGAGAGAGGTAGAAAGAGAAAGAAATGAAGAAAGATAGAGAGGGAGAGATATTGTGTTAGTTAAGAGAGGAAAAGCAGGGGAGATGTCAGAGGCAATTATGCCCCCAGCGACGAGAGAAAAATTTAAATATCATGAGGGATTTAATGTAATATTCCCTCTCAGTCCTTGCCTCTGCCTAGCTCACACTGCCACTCCAAAGAGAGCTCCAGAGTCATATGCCGAAACTGAAATGCCCCCTCATTCACTATAGAATGGCACAGCCAAGCGTGTTCAAGGCTTCAAGGCTTTCGTTCAGGCTTCAAGTGTTCAAGGCTAAACAATGAAGCCTGAACGAAATGTTCTAAAGTTGCAATACCGCACACATCCACTGGGGGCTGGCTGCAGAAGCGAGTAACTTCTCATAGACTACCATGTTAAAAAGTCAATTTTCACAGCAAAAATAAGCATATTTACAGCCTGGTTCAAACTATGGTTTTGATCATTTTCAGGCCATGATAACTAGTTTAATCCCCATATAGTTTACCAAATATGGCCACTTCAGGAACCTTCAATTTAAGCCTCATCTGTTCTATAAAAAGTCTATGTATGACGCCACAGAGGGTCTTGTCCAGTTCTCTTATATACAGTCTATGGGTACAGCAGAGTTTACAATTATTCAGCCAGCCTTCAACAAATGCACAACTCTGTATTTAACCCATCACACGTGTGAGCAGGGGGCAGCCTTGACAACTGCGCCCAGGGAGCAGTGTGTGGGGACGGTACCATGCTCAGGGCACCCCAGTATGTGTGTGGTCAGGGTAACTCAGTGGCCATTCTGGGTGGATTCAAACCAGCAACCCTTCACAGATCCATTACCTTATCCCTACTCTCTGGAGCTCACTCTGCCTCCTTGGCAACACAGCCAGTTGGAGCTGAGCTACAGTATTTGTAGTAATACAATAGAGGGAGATATTGACCACTGTGAGTAAAGAAGGGCTCCCCTCCTTACAAAAGGAACTTATCCACTGCTGCCAGGCCAACCCACATGCCTCTTAATACTTAAGTTCAACGTCAACACTTTCATCCCCTTTCAGTACGTTATATTGCATTTAGCTGACGCTCTTATCCACAGTGACTTACAGTTAGGTACAGGCACAGTCCCTGGAGCAATTTGGGGGTTAGGTGCCTTGCTTAAGGACACTTCAGCCATGGATGAGGGTGCAGTAGAGAGATAGTGATTGACCCCCCACCCACATTCTTCCGACTGGAACGGGATTTGAACCTGCAACCCTCGGATCCCAAGACCAACTGCTTTACTATAAGGCCCCAGCTGCCCACCGATACTGAAACTCGGTTGTCTGTTTGATGAAACAACGCCTGCTTAAGTGAGTGTAAAAAGCGAACGCGTCAAATTACTCAGTCACTGTGACTTACATGCACCTTGGCACCAGAGTGCTCATCGTAAAAAAAAGGGGTTGGGAGATGTTACAAGTCTCTCTGCTCGATCCCTGCCCACTTCCCCATCACTGCGTTTCAATCTGTTTAATCTCATTTGATTTAATTTGATTCAAAACCCAAGGCAGCTGCAGAACATTCCGGATACGGGTGAGCGGCATACATAAATTCTCTTCTCTCCCGTCGAACTCAATAACTTGCTATTCACTTCTTATCGCCATCGCCCTCTCATCTCCCTTCATCTGTTCTCTCTATCCCCCCTTCTCTCCCTCTCTCCCTTCTCTCCTCTCTGTCTCTCTCCATCTCCCTCCCTCCCCTCCTGCGCAGGATCAATTAGGGGTTAATGTGTAAAGTCAGCGCTTTGCGAGGATGGATCGGTGTTCCATATCAGAGGTCTATTCATATGCAGGAGATGATGTGCTGTGTACGGGCCAGCAGTGGGAGAGATGACATTTAGCCACATGCTGAGAGAAATGACCGGGTCACACACACACACACACACACACACACAACACACACACACACACAACACACACACACACACACACACACACACACATGCACACACACACGCATACACACATGTCCACATACACCCCCACATGCATACACACACACACACACACAGAATACATTAATACACACCCACACATGGTCACACACAAGCATATACTGTCTTTCTTTCTCTCTCTCTCTCTCCTTCACTCTCTCTCTCCCCCTCTCTTTCTCTTTTAATCAAACAAACACTGACACAGCCTTGAAAGTGATTCAGGGTTACATTCCACTACATGCTGTACCTGTCTGCATGTATGCACCACAGGAAATAATCCTAAATCTCGAATCAGACATCATATAGTGATCATTCCTGAGATGGCTGGGCATGTATCGTTCTAAACATACTGTACACAGACACAAGTTCCCACACTCACTCACTCAAACACAGACACACACACATGCACCCAGAACCCATAGACGCACGCGCGCACACACACACACACACAAACACACACACACACACACACACACACACACACACACACACACACACACACACACACACACACACACACACACACACACACACACACACACACACACACACACACACGCATTCTTACACAAAGAATCGCTCACTCACACCCATGTACACAAGAAAATACACAGACTAGTATTTCACCAGGGAGTATGACACAAGCAGGCTTGAATTGCCTGATTCAGTTGCATTTAATGGAAGCCAGATCAAATGGTTTGAATTCAAAACGAATAGGCACAAATGAAAAGAGGGAGAGAATGAGTATGAGGGGAGAGACAGAGAGAGAGAAAGAGTGAGTGAGTAAGGGAGAGAGAGAGACAGAGAGAGAGAGAAAGAGTATGAGGAGAGAGAATGAGTATGAGGGGAGAGACAGAGAGAGAGAAAGAGTGAGTGAGTAAGGGAGAGAGAGAGACAGAGAGAGAGAGAAAGAGTATGAGGAGAGAGAATGAGTATGAGGAGAGAGACAGAGAGAGAGAAAGAGTGAGTGAGTAAGGGAGAGAGAGAGACAGAGAGAGAGAGAATGAGTATGAGGGGAGAGAGAGAGAGAGAGAGAGAGAGAAAGATAGAGTGAGTAAGGAGAGAGAGAGACAGAGAGAGAGAGAATGAGTATGAGGAGAGAGAGAGAGAGAGAGAGAAAGAGTGAGTGAGTAAGGGAGAGAGAGAGACAGAGAGAACGAATGTAAAGGTAGAGAGAGAGAGTGAGAGAGAGCAAGACCAAAGGAGATACAGAAAGGGGGAGAAAGGAATGGAGGGGGAGGGAGAGAGAGAGAGAAAGAGAGGGAGAGAGACAGAGAGAGAGAGAGAGAGAGAGAGAGTCAGAAAGCAAGAAAGATACAGTTTAAGAAAGAAAGAATAAAAGCATTAGAGTGTGTGTGAGAAAGAGAAAGATCTGCATTCTAATGGCGGATGAATGCTGGTCTTGAGGCAGTGGTGATGGGAATATATTATTTATATATTTATCTGCCAAATGGGACATGCATACTGCCTTACCACTATGCTACGCTACGCTCAGCACACAGAAATTAGCATAGCAAAACGCACAGGCCTACTCAATTACACTGCAGAATCAGAGAGAGAGAGAGACAGAGAGACAGAGAGACAAGGACAGGAGAAGGGAAGAGAGAGAGATAGAGAGAGGGAGAGAAGCACAGGAGAAGGGAAGAGAGAGAGATAGAGAGAGGGAGAGAAGCACAGGAGAAGGGAAGAGAGAGAGATAGAGACAGAGAGACAAGGACAGGAGAAGGGAAGAGAGAGAGAGAGAGATAGAGTGACAGACAAGGTGGTTTAGGAGAGGATGGGAGAGAGAGAAAGAGATAGAGGGAGGTATAACAGTGGATGGAGGAGAGGAGAGTGGAAGGATTGATGAAGTGACTAAGTGATAGACACACTGAAAAGTAGGAGAAGGAGTGTGAAAAGGAGGTTTAATGGAATGATAAGAGTGTAGAGGAAGAACAATGAGGTAAAATGAGAGGACGAAGATTGCAGTGTAGAAGAAAGGAATAGACGGATATAGGAAGAGAGAAAAGGAGGATGAAGAATGGGATGAGAGAGAGGGAGAGAGGGATGGAGGAATGGAGAGTGTGAGTGGGAGGGGAGTGCAGGGGGAGTGCAGCAATCAGGACCCTCTGCCCACTGCCTGCTACTCATAACACACTTCCTTAAACACACATCTCTCTCTCTCTCTGGCTCACTTTCTCTCTCTCTCTCATTCTCTCTCTCTGGCTCACTCTCTCTCTCTCTGGCTCACTTTCTCTCTCTCTCTCTCTCTGGCTCACTTTCTATCTCTCTCTCTCTCTCCTCTGGCTCACTCTCTCTCTCTCTCTCTCTGGCTCACCACTCTCGCTCTCTCACACACACACTCCCTTCCTTAGTGAGAGGGCAGCCTTAAACACACACACACACATCTCTCTCTCCCTCTCTTTCTCTCACACACACACACACACACATACTTCCTTAGTTAGAGGACAGCCTTAAACACACATCTCTCTCTCTCTCTCTCTCTCTCTCTTTCTCTCTCTCTCTCTCTCTCTCAAACACAAACACACATACAAGCACTAACTAAAACACACACACACATGCACCTACACAGACACACAAATAAACTCTCTCTCTCTCCACCCTTTTTCTATCTCCCTAGCCACCCACAGAGACATCTGAATAAAAAAGAGTATTCTCTTTTTCTCTCAAAATGTATTCTCTGCACCACTTATTGTCAATACATGCCTTCTACATATGCACACACACACACACACACACACACACACACACACACACACACACACACACAAACACACACACACACATCACACACACACACACACACACACACACACACACACACACACACACACATACACAAACATAGGCACACAGTTGAAAAGCAAATACACAAAACAATCACCCTGGCTGGAGCTAGGTCTTCAATGCGACAAGAATAAAAAGGAAATACACAAATGTCACTTTTGTGTGCCCCTGCTTCCAGAGTGTTTTCATGTGACATTGAAGAATAAGCTATTAGTGGTATATGCCATCCCCCCTCTCTCTCTCTCTCACACACACACACACACACAAGCACTCACACACACACAGACAAAGCGAGAGAGAGAGAGAGAGAGAGAGAGAGAGAGAGAGAGAGAGAGAGAGAGAGAGAAGGACACACACATTTCAGGCATTCAGGAACACGCGTCACACACACCCACACATGCAGGTTTGCTAGTGCGCCACATCGCATGAATCGGGCCACTGTGGTTGCCTGGGCAACCGTAGGAACAGATGCAGGTCATAGCGAGCGAATCACAAGGGGGGTTAGGACTGCACCATTAAGTAAGGACCTGCAAAACCAGCCATAATACACACGCACATGCACACACACACGCACACACACATACATGCGCACACACACACACTTTTTCTCTCTCTGACACACATTAATTCCATCCTAAACATGCATATGCCTTACGTCTGCTGCAATTCTAAATTTGGATTGACAAATAGACATTTGTCATGATAAGATCGAAGTCTGTCTCAAGAGAGGAGTTCAACAGTACCAAAACTAACTATTAATGAGAAACAGCAGGGATAAAGTTGACGTCTGCATTTCCAGATAAAAGGCTACCATTATAGATGTCACCAAGCAGCGCTTTGTCAATTGCTTGGCCCTTTTCTTAGAGAGTCCGCAAATCTGTAAACACACATTTTAAGCCCAAAGCCATACTACCAAACTACCTCGGATTAGAGAAATGACTTGGCATGGGTAGCCACAGTTGGTTATTGTAAAGCATTACATAGAGATTGATGTTTTAACAGCTTTGATGCATATGAGACCATGTCAGCATCAAAAGAGCAGCCTACTTCCTAAGCAAGATGTACACACAGTATTGACCCTCTTAGAAGCAAAACATAAAAGCAAAACCCACACGTATGCACACACATGCCCGCATGCATGCACACACACACAAACACACACACACACACACACACACACACCACATGATACTACAGTTCCCTGGAGTCGAATACCTTAGCCCAGTATCTCTGGTTGTGACCTTGAGTGTGGCTATTTCCACAGTGACAGTACATTCCACAGACACACATACGTAAGACTGTACACTGCATTGCAACATAAATTGTGTGGTATGATACAAAAAATATGAAAAATATGTTGACAGCCAGCCTCTCTCCATTTCTCTCCCTCCCTCTCTCCTTCTCTCTCCCTCTCTCTCCCTTCCTCCCTCTCTCTTTCTCTCTCTCTCTCTGTCTCCCCATTTCTCTCCCTTTCTCTCTCTCCCTCCCTCTCTCCTTCTCTCTCCGTCTCTGCCTCTCTATTTCTCTCTCACTCTCTCTCCATTTCTCTCCCTCTGTCTCTCTCTCTCTTTCTCTCTCTATGTCTCTCCATTTCTCTCCCTCCGTCTCCCTCTCCATGTCTCTCCCTCCCTCTCTCCTTCTCTCTCTTTCTCTCTCTATCCATTTCCCCCCTCTCTCTCTGTCTCTCTCTGTCTCTCTCCATTTCTCCCCCTCCCTCTCTCTGTCACTCCATCATCTCTCTCCATCACTCTCCTCCATCTACCTGTTGATGAGAGGTGTTCAGATGACTAAACCTGTGT
>CM050199.1:31941105-31946105 GCA_027475355.1 Coilia nasus
GAGGGATGGAGGGAAGGTGGAGGTGGAGGAGAGGGATGGAGGAGAGGTGGAGGTGGAGGAAAGGTGGAGGAGACGGATGGAGGAGAGGTGGAGAGATGGAGAGGTGGAGGAGAGGGACGGAGGAGAGGTGGAGGTGGAGGAGAGGTGGAGGAGAAGAGGAGAGGTGGAGGTGGAGGAAAGGTGGAGGAGAGGAGAGAGGTGGAGAGATGCAGAGGTGGATGAGAGGACGAGAGGTGGAGAGGTGGAGGAGAGGTGGAGGAGAGGAGGAGAGGTGGAGAGATAGAGAGGTGGAGGAGAGATGGAGAGGTGGAGAGGTGGACGAGAGGTGGAAGAGAGATGGAGAGGTGGAGAAGTGAAGGAGAGGTGGAGGTGGAGAAAAGGTGGAGAGGTGGAGAAGAGGTGGAGAGGTATAGAGGAGAGGTGGAGAGGTGGAAGAGAGCTGGAGAAGTGGAGGACATGTCGAGGAGAAGGGACGGAGGAGAGGGACGGATAAAAGGTGGAGAGGTGGAGGAGAGGTGGAGAGGTGGAGGAGAGGTGGAGAGGTGGAGGAGGTGGAGGAGAGGTGGAGGAGAGGGACGGAGGAGAGGTGGAGAGGTGGAGTAGAGGTGGAGGAGGTGGAGGAGAGGGACGAGGAGAGGTGGATGAGAGGTGGAGGAGAGGTGGAGAGGTGGAGGAGGTGGAGGAGAGGGAAGGAGGAGAGGTGGAGGAGAGGTGGAGAGGTGGAGGAGGTGGAGGAGAGGTGGAGGGAGAGGTGGAGAGGTTGGAGGAGGTGGAGGAGAGGTGGAGGAGAGGTGGACAGGAGGAGAGGTGGAAGAGAGGTGGAGAGGTGGAGAGGTGGAGGAGAGGTGTAGAGGTGGAGGAGGTGGAGGAGAGGTGGAGAGGTGGAGGAGAGGTGGAGGAGGTGGAGAGGTAGAGGAGAGGTGGGGAGAGGTGGAGGAGGTGGAGGAGAGGTGGAGAGGTGGAGGAGGTGGAGGAGAGGTGGAGGAGAGGGACGGAGGAGAGGGTGGAGAGGTGGAGTAGAGGTGGAGAGGTGGAAGAGGTGGAGTAGAGGTTGGAGGAGGTGGAGGAGGTGGAGGAGAGGTGGAGGAGAGGTGAAGAGGTGGAGCGATGGAGAGGTGGAGGAGAGGGGTGGAGAGGTGGAGTGATGGAGAGGTGGAGGAGAGGTGGAGGAGAGGTGGAGCGATGGAGAGGTGGAGGAGAGGTAAAGCCCCCCATCTCTGCACAGATGGAGAGGGAGAGGGCACTAGAGCTAAACGGGCCCCCTAGAGCCCGTTACCCACACACACACACACACACACACACACACACTCGCCTAAGAGTGGTGGGCCATCATGGAGATGAGTTCTTCTCATTTATATCACATCTATTTCACACACACACACACACACACACACACACACACACACACACACACACACACACACACACACACACACTACTCATATTCACATCTCATCTATTTCACACAAACTCACACACACAAACACACACAACTCATATTCACATCTCATCTATTTCACACACACACACACACGCACACACACACACACACACACACACACACACACACACACACACACACACACACACACACACACACACACACACACACACACACACCACACTCAGGTACCTGTGGCTTACTTAAATTAGTGCCAGTGCCAATGGTCCACTCCAGTGCGTGATAGCATAGGTGTGTGAGTGGTGTGTGAGTGGTGTGAGAGTGTGTGAGTGCTGAGTGTGTGACTGGTGTGTGAGTGTGTGAGTGGTGTGTGTCTGAGGCCATCATTTCTACCGGCTTGAGCGTGTACAAGCGCGTATCCGTGTACAATAGGTTTGTATAGGGGCAGAATACGCTCAGATCACGCGTGCGGTAGAAATGGTCTAATCTGTTAACGTGCATTCTAAACGAATACGGACAAAAACGGGCACGCGCTGTACACGCAGAGTGTTTGGTGGAAATGAGCCCTAAGTGTGTGCGTGGTGTGTGTCTGAGTGTGTGTCTGAGTGTGTGAGTGAGTGTGTGTGGTGTGGTGTCTGAGTGTGTGAGTGTGTGGTGTGTCAGTGTGTGAGAGGTGTGTGTCCTGAGTGTGTGAGTGGTGTGTGACTGAGTGTGAGTGGTGTGTGTGTGAGTGTGTGAGTGGTGTGTGTGTGAGTGTATGAGTGGTGTGTGTGTGAGTGTGTGAGAGGTGTGTGTCTGAGTGTGTGAGTGGTGTGTGTCTGAGTGTGAGTGGTGTGTGTTTATGTGTGTGAGTGGTGTGTGTCTGAGTGGTGTGAGTGGTGTGTGTCAGAGTGAGACTAACGCTATTTGTTAGCCAATTCCCCCGAAGCCACTGAGCTTCCTAGATACTCACCCCAGAGAGAGCAGGGAGATGGAAGAAGAAGACACACACACACACATACACATACGCATGTGCGCACACACAGCACACACACACACATGGGAGCCTCACTGGTTTAGTGCAATGGGGACAGACACACACACACGCATGCACACGTGCACGCGCGCACACACACACACACACACACACACACACACACAGACACATACACTGATAGAGCCTCACTGGTTTAGTGCAGTGGAGACACACACACACACACACACACACACAGAGTGCAGTGGAGAGGCAGATGGTGGAATGAAGCGGGAGAGTGGGGACCAAGACATGAGCCAGTGGTGTGTGTGTGTGTGTGTGTGTGTGTGTGTGTGTGTGTGTGTGTGTGTGTGTGTGTGTGTGTGTGTGTGTGAGACAGACATGATTAATGACTTGTGAATGCAGTGTTTCACTTTGCAGGACGTGTTGTGGCGCATCTGTGTGTGGGTGTGTTTCCATGTACATGTATGTGTGAACACATGTATGTGTGAGCACACAGGGGATTGTGTGTTTTAAGTGTGTCTGGGAAAGAATTTGTACAAGCATGTGTGTGCATTTATATGTATAATACGTGTGTGTGTGTGTGCGTGCGCGTGTGTGTGTGTTTGAGAGAGAGAGACAGAGAGAGAGAGAGAGAGAGAGAGAGAGGAGGAAAGATCAAGAAAGAGAGGAAGTATGTGTGTGTGTCTGTTTAAGTATGTGTGTGGATATGTTCATGTTTATGTGTGTGAGTGTCTGTTTCTGTGTGTGTGGCCATGTCTGGTGTGTGTGTGTGTGTGTGTGTGGCCATGTCCATGCGTGTGTGTCTGGCCCCACCTGTGGACCTGGATCACCTCTCTCGATGTTCCTCAGCGCTGTGTCGGGAGAGGGGGGGAAGGCAGTCTGGAGTGGGCCCACAGGAGGCGTTACCATGGTTACACAGCTCCGACTCGTCAATGGTCACAGGCAGAGAATGGCCTTCAGCCGGAGAGAGAGAGAGAGAGAGAGAGAGAGAGAGAGAGAGAGAGAGAGAGAGAGAGAGAGAGAGAGAGAGAGAGAGAGAGAGAGAGAAATAGAGACACAGAGGAGAAGACAGGGGGAGATAAGAGGAAAGAATTAGTACTCCCAGGTTACAATGACAAACTAAAATTGATTTGGGGAACTGTGTTTTCTTTTGTCTGATCTGCAGCTAATGAGGATGGGAATGCTATCTGGTTAAACAGATCTGTAGCTAATGAGGATAGGTATGCTATCTGGCTAACCAGATCTGTATTTCTGATCTGCTAATGAGGATGGGGTATGTTATCTGGCTAACCAGATCTGTGTTCTGATCTGCAGCTAATGAGGATAGGTATGCTATCTGGCTAATCAGATCTGTAGCTAATGAGGAATGGGTATGCTATCTGGCTAACCAGATCTGTATTTCTGATCTGCTAATGATGGATAGGTACAGTGTACTATGTGGCTAATCAGATCTGTATTTCTGATCTGCAGCTAATAAGGATGGGTATGTTATCTGGCTAATCAGATCTGTATTTCTGATCTGCAGCTAACGAGGACGGGTATGCTATCAAAGTTTTAAACCCGTCTGTCTGTGTCTGTCAGCATGGGTCAACGGAAATTGCTGGTCACAGCAGGGGTGTGCATTAAAATGCGGAAGATGAAGTTGAACACAAATCTTAAACGAGACTGAGCTCGCACCTCCCCTATCTCCCGTAGCAGAAGACACCAAACTCATGCGTTTTGTGTGGAGGACAAGGAGGGGCGAGGGGTTGTAGTGGGCTACACTGAGAGTTCAAGTCAATTTGAGTGTTTTTATTTTATTTTTTATCGCACGGATAAAAGCCTCAGTACAAGCTAAAAATGGAGAGAAAAGATCTGTCTTCAAATTGGATTTAAACAACCTAGCACTTTAGATGACAAGTTGAGTCGGGGTGCGCTGGACAATGCACCTGCACATACATCAGTGAACTTCTAACCAACCACAGCAACCCTGCGTCACCACGGAGGGGTTAGCTAGCCGCTTGCAGTTGTGTGGGAGCACCTGCAAAGGGTCTGTAAGACTTGTCTGTAAGCGTCTTGCTCCTGCGCGTTTTCAGGTCATGTGACATGGTCGCATTTTTTTTGCCTGACACATTTCAGGCAAGTCTGACAATTTCTAACCATCATGCACCATTTTCTGAGTCTGACTGCAGGAAGGCACGTGACTATCGACAGACAGCGACTGACTTCTAGTCAGAGCACAGATGACATCATCAAATGAACGCGACGGCATGACTTATCTGTGGTTAATTAGTCTCTATCTCTCCAAGCACACCCACACTCTTACACACACAGACTCTGACTCGTACACACACACACACACACACACCGACTCTTACTCGTGCTCACACACAACACACACACGTACACACACACATACACACATGTAATGAGTTTAGGACACAGTGAAGTCTCATTAGCTGCATGTTGCCCTGTGCCTTTGTTCCCTGTGACGTACAAGAACATCAGGAGATCGTTATTCCCCGTGACGTACAAGAACATCGGGAGATCGTTATTCCCTGTGACGTACAAGAACATCGGGAGATCGTTATTCCCTGTGACGTACAAGAACATCGGGAGATCGTTATTCTCCGTGACGTACAA
>CM050199.1:31961105-31966105 GCA_027475355.1 Coilia nasus
TTAGTTTTAAAAAACCTACTTAGTGTTGCTTTAAGGCACAGTGACTAAGCTGCCTCAGCTTCAAGCCATGAGTTCTGGATCCTAGAGTGGATGGAGATACAGTGTGTGTGTGGGAGGTTCTAGGTCATCGTGTGTTTGTCTCAGAAGAGAAAATACATGAGCATTTAATCTGTGTCTTTTGATGATCTGTTCCCAAAGGAGTTGACAAGGGAGATGAGTGTGGCTGTCATCACAGAGGTGCTTTTGATGTGTGTGCACACTTCAACACCTCCACCTTGGTGCAGCGAATGCTGATATAATGGCACTGAGAAATGCATTAATGTCATTAAATAAGCTGTCACGTGCATATGGGTGTAAAATATGCATGGGAATGTGCACTAAAGGCGTGGAATCAGATCTGCAAGACCAGACCCTAAATGAAGATTGGCTCACACACACTCATTCTCTTCCTGTCTCCCTCTCTGTCTCTGTCTCTCTCTCTCTCTCACACACACACACACAGGCACACACACATGTGCACGCACGCACATACACTCACAGGCGCACATACAATCACAGACAGTACACATACAGTACACATACACACACACACTCTCTCTCTCTCACACACACACTCTCTCTCTCTCACACACACACTCTCTCTCACACACACACACACAATTAGGGCACACACTTGATAACCAATAAGGTCTACAACAGGAGCAAGTGCAATTCCAACCGGCCATGAAATGGCCCTGTTGTTAAGTTTAAGGTTCCTGATTCTATCAGACAACAGCGTCCACAGTGACTAGGAGTACGCCATGTGGACGCCATTACACAGGTCAGTCTGGGGCTGAATGGAAACAACTTTCACTTGATACAAGATGATGCTAAACTCCACATCTTCCTCCTAATCACACTAGTCAAAGAAGCATTCTAGAAGATTCCAGAATTCCACGTTTTATTCTATGAGCCCCAACATTCTTTAAAACCTTCATCCTTATGACATTCTGGTTACACCCATGTGACAGTGCACCTTTTAAACACAGGTGTAATGTGCAAGATGACATCTGCCTGGCCCTGTCTCCATAGGCCTATTTTGTGTTTGGGGTTAGAGTGGAAATGCATGAAGTATATTTCTAACAGTCAAAACAAAACAAAACCAATAAACAGACAAAGGAAAAAATAAGATATATGGTGCTATTTTTCCACTGTGCTTTTGTCTTGAATGTGAGTAGTTCAAAACTGCTTAATGCAATGCATCTTTACCTGAAAGTATTAAGTATTAAGTGTCTAAAGGACAAAACTGAACTCAGTGCCTGTCAGACACTCCGGGTGGGGATCTAAGGGGTCATTTCCACCGCCTTGACCGTGTTCAGCGCGTAGCCGGGTTCAGCGCGTGGGCGTATTCTGAGCGTATGACCATTTCCACCGGCCATCTCTGCGTATTCAGTGCGGGAGCGGGAATTCAGCTGCCAGCCCTCTCTTTAAATGCACTTGGCCAATGTCTTTAAGTGCACATAGCCACGTTTCCCTATCTCTCACTTTAGTAAACACAACATGTGTTTCTCTGGTTTTATTTCCTTATGTTAAGCGTTGTTTAGAAAGCATAACTGCACAAATAGTACAACTTGGCACTTTGATAAGACGAACGGAATATTTGACATTGTTCTAAATCATGTAGGCTGATTGTTGTCAAAGCCTTTATTCACTCCCGGTACAAAAAAGCGAACTTATTTTAACCCCTTCCATAAAGTTATGATAAACTCTGCCTCTTTGGCAACAGCCACTTGACCTCAATTTTGCCCAGTGGCTTATTGACGTTAGATTTATTAAACCAAATAGGAAACACTGAATGACAAGAACGTGGTTACTATTTTTTATAGCTCGAGTGGTCGACAGAAGACCGATTGAGGCTCTTTTTGCATTAAGAATACTCAGACGAAGAAATCTTCAGCGATATCTTGCTTCTTCCTATTAAGAACATAAAAGCTCCAGCACTATTACCTACAACATGTTTGACTGGACAGCGTGACAACTTCAAAGGTATTTTAGTTTGTGTGTTTATGTAGGCTAGTCAATGCCTTTGTAGTGCAGATCTGACATGACCCCAATATTGATAGCTTTCCAGCGTTTGTTTCATGCAGTTGTAATCGAGTGGTAATATTTTGCAGGCAGTCGCTAGGTTTTTGAGGTATTCCCTGTGTCAATACATGCATTGATAGCACAGCTGACATGAATCGTATAGCTGTGCCTATAGCTTTCAATGGGATTTTAGCTGAATACGCACAGAATACGCGCAGAAAAATAGACTCGGTTTCTATTCTCTAGCTGCAGTCCGTATTCTGAGCGTAGTCCACGCTCAGAATACGCTCAGAACACGCTTGCGGTGGGAATGGTCTCATCTGCTAACGTGCATTCTAAATGAATACGGACAGAATACGGACAGAATACGGAAAGGATACGGCCACGCGCTGAATACGCAGAGAGTGCGGTGGAAATGGGCCCTAAGAAGACAACCCCCACGCCACCCCCCACCTCACCCAACCCTGGCCCTACTGTGGGGTTGTTGGCATAGTCCTTATTTATACTTCTGAATACAATTTTTGTTGCATTTTATAGTTTATATTGCTGTACTATGTCTGTGTTGTGCTCCTTTCTTCATTGTGTTATTGTCTCTGTGTGTCCCTGTATGTCATGCTGTGCTGCACTTTAATTTCCCAGCTTGGGATCAATAAAGTCCATCCATCCATCCATCCATCCATCCATCCATCCATCCATCCATCCATCCATCCATCCATCATCCATCCATCCATCTATCCATGCATCCATCTATCCATGCTACCATCCATCTATCCATCCATCCATCCATGCATCCATCTATCCATCATCCATCCATCCATCCATCCATCCATCCATCCATGCATCCATCCATCCATCCATCCATGCTTCCATCCATCCATCCATCACGCATCCATCCATCCATTTATCCATCCATCCATGCTTCCATCCATCCATGCTTCCATCCATCCCTCCATCCATCCATCCATCCATCCATGCAAAAACTACTTATTGTTGCTTTAGGTGTCTAAACTGAACTCAGTGCCTGTCACACACTGGGGGAGGGGATCTAAGAGGACCTGGCATTGCTTTTGGGGGGTGGTGTTGTCATGGGAACGTACCGTTGCGAGGGCAGGAGTGCAGGCGGCTGACGTCGAGCGAGCAGGGCTTACGGGTGACGGCCGTGGCCACCGACTCGTACGGATTGTCCTCGTCCTCCGGCAGGAACACGTCCAGCGACGGGGACGGCAAAATCTCGGCCGACCTCTTGGAATCCTGGGAGAGGAAGAAGAGAGGAGAGGAGGTGAAGAGAGAGAGAAAGAGAGGAAGAGGAAGAGGAAGAGGGCGACAGTTGAATAACAACCTATACAGGCAGAGACTGAACTTTGTAACTTTTACAATTACACCAGCGCTGCTTAGTCAGCAGTGTGGTTGTTTAGCATTGATAATTCAATTAACAGCAGGACCACACAGTCAAACCACAAGACACTGCTTAATGCAACAAACAATAAAGGTGATAGGTGAATCCAAAATGTGTCATTCATCATACAGTATGTCAACTCTAATTAGGGCATTGCTCAAAATATCAATACCGCAATCCCCCGTCTACTTACTTTTCAAACAATCCCGCAACAAGTGAAAATAATCCTAACACTACCTAACAGTAACGCTAACGCTAACCCTATGGTACAGTGTAAATACATAACATTACATATTGTTACACACTTTGTTACACTGTACCTAACTGATGTAACAGGCACAGTAAAATAAATAAATAAAGTGTAACGCTGGGGTCTAATGGGAAAATATGTCTACTCTAATAGTAAAATATGGTCTACTGTAATAGTAAAATAGTATTTATTTTTGGTGTACTCTGCAGAATGTGGCTGTGGCGAGCCAAATAAGGTGCAGACAGACGATTAGAAGAGGAGTAAGTTTGCTGAGGACGGGGTGGGAATACCCATAAAGAATGAACGAGGGCATAAAAGAAAAAAGAAAGAAAAAAAAAACATTTCTGCCACTTGGTGGATCAGCGACAGCTGTGGAGGCAGATGTTCATGCTGTGGAATGCACCACACAATCCCACACACACACACACACACACACACACACACACACACACACACACACACACACACACACACACACACACTAGGTGTAATCTCTATGTTTCACACACTGCCTAACACCAGGGCAAACTATGCCCTGGGATGATGGGATGACTTAAAAAATAAGGCTTACACTTTATTTTACGGTCCCTGTCACAGTATATCAACATCATGAAGTAACAAAGCGTGCAACAACACATAATTTATGTATTTACACTGTACCTTAGGGATAGGATAAGGATTAGGATTAGGATTAGTTTTAGGTATATACAGTGTAAGTGCATAATGTTACTTGTGGATACATTGTAAAAAGGACCGTAAAATAAAGTGTTAGCAAAAAAACACTTCAGCAAAACACTAATTAAGCATTCTGAAAAACACAGACAAAAATGTTGTATTCCTTACAGAAATGTAATTTCCTAAACGTACAAATCTTTACAGCCTTTCTACGTGTTTTGCACACTTGTATTCAGTCACGATCAAAGAGAAAGTTAATTAGCTAAGTAGCTACAGAATAAACAGAACTGTAAGCAGTGATTAGTAATTCAACTGCTTGTACTGTATGTGGACGCTTGCCTCACTGAGTACATTTGCCAACACTGGTATGTGCGACTACACATGTGTGCCGGACTAAACTCAGCGTGAACCCACAGCTGAGACACTCCTGGAGGTACATGACAAATCTCTGGTGGTCTATGGAGAAAAGCACTACTCTGGGATCCCTATGCAAACTTCTCGTTCAAAACACACACACACACACGCACACACACATACTGTAGACAAACACGCCACGTGCACACATTCTCTCTCTCTCTCTCTCTCTCTCTCTCTCTCTCACTCACTCACACACAC
>CM050199.1:31981105-31986105 GCA_027475355.1 Coilia nasus
AATTACTGTAGATATGACTATGGAGTGAAGGCAACTTCTGTAGATGCTGGATTGGAAGGGAATTTTAAGACAGCTAAAATAAGGATATGACGTTAGCACGTAGCAAGAACATGAAACCACCTTACGTAAGCTTGTTGGCTAACGTTAGACAGTTAACTGACAGACATAAATCGTACAAGACGCTATGAATAGTTAAAGTGGTGGAATATTTAGACAGCACATTGTTTATTTCTTATCTGACTGATAAAAATCCAAGTAAATAAGCGTAAAAAAAAAGACATGTCGATACAGCTACCATAAGATTTATTTCGGCCGCCATCTTATTTACTTTTCACAGTTGTTTGAAAGTCAGTGTGCAGAATTCTGTGCAGTAAGCAGCATTGAGGATACATCGAAGCTGCTTTCAAAAATGATTATTACGGTTTAGTTCAAAGGCAACTCAGTAGACAGCAAGGAAATAAAAAATATTAGTTTGGAACAGTACTTGAGGACTTGCTGCTGTGTTAGGCACCTGCTAAGGCAGCGAATAAACCTCATTTCAAACAGGGTTGAAACACGTAGGCACGTAGCCAGCAGTTACTTAAGGCTTGTTACCCTTCAACAGAGGAGTCATTATTTTGTGTTGCATTGAAGCTATTTAGTTTTAAACTGATGTTATTACCTGGTCCCCCAGAGGGGATTGACCAGGTATTGCAATAATCCTGTCCGTGTGTGTGCGTGTTTGTGTATGCGTGTGTGTGTGTGTGTGTCTGTTCGCCCACGATTACCCTGTCCCGTCCACATAGGGGACCAGGTTGCCATCTCTGATTGCACTTGTTTTATTGATGTTATTATACTGATGTTATATGTTATTTGAGCTGTTATTGCAGGGTTGGTTGGAAGTGAACTCAGGTTGCCTGGTGTAGATGGAGCATTTGTATACTTACAGTAAACTTATAAAACATACACAACATAGAGCTGTAGAAATACCTGTACAAGTTTGGACTCTTACATGTTACTCCTCTATCTATTACCCTTCAGTAGCTGTTACCTTACAGTAAAAGTAATAACATAATTATATGCTGTGGAAGTATAGGGAAAAAGTGCAGTACTTATGACTTGATGACCAGTTTATGATGTTATTACGTACCATAGATAAAGCGCAACCAGTTAAGTTACATAAAAACTCTTACATAAAAAGAGACATCGTTAATCACCTGGTCAGGTATACGGCATGTTGTAGGGTTTAACCACTGCGGGGCAGATGATGGCCTGAGAGCTGGTACACATTAGCATCAATCAGTGTCTGCTGCAGTAAATGCCGGCCACTTACAGCAATACCTCTCCTGCTCTGGGTCTTAGTAAGCCACTTATGGCTCTCCTACAGTAGTCTCCTGGCAGCTGTGGGCTAATGGTTAGGGAGTTGGTCTTGGGATTAGAGGGCTGCAGGTTCCCGCGTTAGGGTGATAAAATGTGGGTGGGGGAGTAAATAACTAGTGCTCTCCTGCACCCTCACCCATGGCTGAAGTGCCTATGAAGTGCCTGGGGACTGTACACTGTACCTGAATAACTGTAAGTTGCTCCGGATAAGTGCATCAGCTAAATGCAACGTAATGTGTTAATGATGGTGTGCCATGGGTTCACCAGGTGGATCATAACCATCTGGTCTGCCAGGAGTGTGAAAGTGTTTTACAGTATATTCAAATAAAAAAAACCACATCTCTCCTGCTAGTCAGCAACACACATCTGTTCCAATAATTTATAAAAGTGCTCCTAATTAGCGCAAGCCTCCAAGAATAGTCTGTTAGTGAAATCCACTGCCCTAACTGTACAGGTATAAACAGGTGATTTGGAACACATGGAACACGTCACTCATAAAGCATTCCACTGTTTCACTCATTAACCCTTTGCACTCGTGTACTTTCTATAGTCGTGCTCTCATACACTACAACTGTGTACTTACTCACTTACCTAGCAGGTGTTACCAGAGAGTGGGGGGTTTATTTACTGTAGTCATGTGATTGTAATGGA
Source organism: Coilia nasus (assembly GCA_027475355.1). Classification (NCBI taxonomy): domain Eukaryota; kingdom Metazoa; phylum Chordata; class Actinopteri; order Clupeiformes; family Engraulidae; genus Coilia; species Coilia nasus. The sequence goes on from CM050199.1 coordinate 31,983,116, forward strand.
ATTCAAACTTGACTGGCTTTGTTCCAGAGAAACTGCTGCACTGGATACAGCACTAATCTGCTTCAGATTTAGTGTTGCTTCTTTGACGTGGCTCTGATGTGGCCCTAATGTGGCCCTGATGTGGCCCCGCTATAGCCCTGATGTGACCCTGATGCGGCCCTGGTATGGCCTGGATATAGCCTGCGGATGGTGGAAAAGAGACTGAACAGCCGTCTCCTCTCCCTCTGTAAATGGAGTCTCTCATGTGCACAGACTGCTATTGTAAACAGACATCCATATTCATTAGAGACTGAGCGCTCAGACGTACAATAACAGATGACTGCAGAGGCATGAAATGCATACAGAGGGCTACATGACACGGCTGTTTCACAGCTACACGTGCTGCTCATCCTAGTAGTACAGTACAGTCTGTGCAGCAGGCGCTATGCCCCAGAGCGTGAACCACAACTCCATAATTGGGTGGTGCTACCTTTTACAGAGGTATTACCTTTTACAGAGGTATTACCTTTACATTTTACAATAATGACATTGATATGTCGGTACCCCCAATCCTACTATTTTTGTCTCTTTGGGGAGTGCTGGGTCTTGATCAGGGCGTACCGTACCCCCAGTAATGACAACTATGCTATGCCCTGAAGAAGGCCCTGTGCCACTACTGGGCATTTTTAACTGGTCCTTCACAACATGTCATTTTTAATAAAGACATTTTAATTCAGTAATGCCCTGGCCTGAGAAACATTTGTCTCTTTGTTGACTAATTGTTACTTTGATCCAAAGAACATCTAAACCCACGAAGGCTAAAACAATGAGTTCTTGAACCTTCCGCAAAAGAATGTGTTCTAGAACAAAGTACGATTCTAAAGTTCCACATTATGGTCTATGGAGCCCAACATTCTTTAGAACTCTCATCCTCCCAACATTCCGCTCCCATCACTGTGACCGCACACCCTTAAATGCCACCATACTGAGTGTCCATATGGCCTACGTTAATGTACAGACTGCTGCAGGGCGCCATAGCTGGCGATATTACAGCAGTGCCTAGTAAATGGCCCCATAAATCATGAGCCATGAGCACAGGCATAATATATATGATGGCGCTTCTGCTTTTCACGCCATGATGGATGAAGATGTGCAGCAGGTGAGGAGCTGAGATATGGAGCACTTATCTGTCATAAATTAGCCTCAGTTAATTACGGCTGAGGTCAGGCCTGGATGAGAAATACACATGGGTGTGTGTGTGTGTGTGTGTGTGTGTGTGTGTGTGTGTGTGTGTGTGTGTGTGTGTCTGAGCACCTATGCATCACACTCATCTATCTAGTATCTGTGTGTGTGTGTGTGTGTGCATGCATGCTTATCTAAGAACCAGCAGTGTCTGAGTATCTATGCATCACACTCATCTATCTACAATATACCGTGTGTGTATGTGTGTGTGTCTGTGTGTCTGAGCACCTATGCATTTATCTGTGTGTGTGCGTGTGTGTGTGTGTGTGTGTGTGTGTGTGTGTGTGTGTGTGTGTGTGTGTGTGTGTGTGTGTGTGTGTGTGTGTGTGTGTGTGTGTGTGTGTGCGTGTGTGCGTGTGTGTACAGTATGTCTCAGCACTTACAGTACACTCATCTATCTAGCATCTGCTGCTAGTTAACAGCAGAGCTCGGATAAGCCGCATCTGGGATGGCTTCCACTGCAGACCTTACTAATCTGCCCTCATTCCTCAACTCAAGGCAAGCTCAGGTGGAGATGCATAAATGCTGAGTCTGTCTGACAGGCTGATAAACACTAAGCCAGTAAGAGGTGCTGGGCATGGTCTATGCCTGCCAGAGTGCATCTTGGCATATTGGTAGGGGATTTAGCTTCTTTTTTTACTAAATTACTGGAGATATCTTATTTATGCCATATTTATTATCTGCTATCAGGCAACCCTTTCTCAGAGAGGAGGGGCAGAAAACAACATGGCTGACTGGTTTTGCAGATGTTTGTGCAATTGAACTACTTCAGAAACGTGTGTGTGACAAGAGAGTTGTGTGGTGGTGTGTTGAATGAGAGTGGTGTGAGATGTACTGTATGTGTGTAAACAGAGATATGTTTTCACCCAGGTGTTGTTTATTTTACATGGTAATTGTGAGATGTGTGTGTGTGTGTGTGTGTGTGTGTGTGTGTGTGTGTGTGTGTGTGTGTGTGTGTGTGTGTGTGTGTGTGTGTGCATGTAGTTGGGTGCGTAAATGCGTGTGTGTGCGTGTGTGTGTGTGTGATCTGATCTGTCTGTTGTGCTGTGTGTTAGGGATTTGATATGAACATTAGAGACTACCAGTGTGTGTGTCTGTGTGTGTGTGTGTGTGTGTGTGAGAGTGGCATGCATGTGTGTGTGTGTGTGTGTGTGTGTGTGTGTGTGTGTGTGTGTGTGTCTGTGTCTGTGTGTGCGTGTGTGTGTGTGTGTGTGTGTGTGTGTGTGTGTGTGTGTGTGTGTGTGTGTGTGTGTGTGTGTGTGTTGAGAAGAGAAAGCTTGCTCCTCTGCAGTGGTGTGCTACTGAGAAGCGGATAGTTGCACACAAACAAAAACATACAAAAACAGAAACACAGTTCCACACACACACAGACAAGTCCCTGTGATCCTGCCTGCAGTAAATGCGTTATAACGACCCATCTCCCTCTCTCTCCATGTGTTCTGTGTCCCTGTGATCCTGCCTGCAGTAAATGCGTTATAACAACCCATCTCCCTCTCTCTCCATGTGTCTGTGTGCCTGTGATCCTGCCTGCAGTAAATGCGTTATAACGACCCATCTCCCTCTCTCTCCATGTGTCTGTGTGCCTGTGATCCTGCCTGCAGTAAATGCGTTATAACGACCCATCTCCCTCTCTCTCCGTGTGTCCTGTGTGCCTGTGATCCTGCCTGCAGTAAATGCGTTATAATGACCCATCTCTCTCTCCATGTGTCTGTGTGCCTGTGATCCTGCCTGCAGTAAATGCGTTATAACGACCCATCTCCCTCTCTCTC
>CM050199.1:31991105-31993605 GCA_027475355.1 Coilia nasus
ACTGCCCAGTGAAACATGTTGTAGGTATAATAGTGGTGATGCTTTTATGTGCTTTCTTAATAGGAAGAAGCAAGAGATTTAGTCACGAGACAAAAGGATGTGTTATAAAGTCAATTTCCAGTCTAAACTGCTTTTTGGCTTAGTAGGGCAGAAATACCTCTGAAAGAGAACACAATTGTTGGGTCTATAAATGTGTCTTATGGTTACATAAACAAACTGGCTTGGCAACCCAGTGTGGTGCTGGTGTTGCTGGTGGTGAGTGGGTAGATGGTGACCTCTACAGGTGAACGGTTGGTACTGCAAGCAAGCATGTCAGGCTACAAACAGGCCACGCACCAGTGAGCCACAAGGGACTCGTCAGGGCAACAACAACAGCTTGTCAGTGCAGTAAACAAACACAAAACACAAACAAATAAACAGCTGGGATTAATCAGAGCGCTAATTTATACTCAAAAGGACGTGACGTGAACTAAAGGGGCTACGGATGTTATTTACGGCCATGCTAGCATGACTGGACATTTGGTGATTTAAAATGGCTGCCAAAGTTTGGGTGTAGTTACAATTTATTGCGTTCATTACAAGCCAGACTGCTTGTAAGCCAAACATGGCCACAAATGTGATTCACACTGACAGATTGCACAGGAATAATTAAGTCATTAATTTTGAGCTCAAGCTCAACCCAGAATTACTGACAGTCAAACATGGGTAATGGGGAAATTTGTTAACTAAAACGTTTTGACTTTCAAAGTATATAACGTTTTTTTTAACGTATTTTTACTTTATTTAACCCTCCTTATCTGCCAATTAAATCACATCCTCTGGCCTAACAAAACAAAAATGCAATCTTATCAGCACTAGTGATCTGATGGTAACACTTTATTTTACAGTTCCTTTTTTAGTGTATCTACATGTAACATCATGTCATATTATGTACTTAAACTGTACGTACCTACAGTAACACTAACACTAACCCCATGGTACAGTGTAAGTACATAATGTTACATATCGTTACACACTGTACCTAACTGATGTAACAAGGACATTAAAATAGAGTGTAACCAATCTGTCATATCTAGCTACAAATGCACATAATGTGAGTCTTTGTGTGTATTTCTGTCTGTTCCACACACAACTGTCGAACTATGTCGTAAGTGTCTTGCTAATGGCGTGAGTGAGTGCAGTGCTGAGTTTCATGTTGTTAGGACAAACAATGCTAAATATATCTGTAGCCACTCCCCCTCTCGCACATCACGGCTGCATCAGTGGGCTCTGCACTAGTTGTGTTTAAATACCCCTTCTGTTAATCACTGGGTGACACTAATATAATACCGTGGGAGTGTAACTCAGTTACCATGTGATGCCCCTCTCATGCCATGACCAGCTATAGTGGACCTGTTAAGCACGAGGACACAGATAGCCATGGTGACGAGTGGTTGCCACAGGCAATAGGCACTATAATGCAGCCTTGAGCGACACCTAGTGGGCAGGCATGGCATGGATAGTTGGCCCCACATGTATTACATCAGTTACTATATAGGTAGGTGCTGCTGAGTGGATCATGTAAACGGCCCCAGCAGCCCCAGTCACTGTAACGGTAGCCGGCTGGTTCAGGTTAACCCTTGTTGAGCAACTGTCTGTACGGCTCCAGTTGGCCATCCCCGTCCTGTACAGCTCACATGAGGTTGCGTGAATAGCTGTAGTCAGCGGCCAGTTTTGCGTGTTACTCCTGGGAGTAGGGACTAACAGCCTGAACTATTTACTTGGTTATAGATAGTGTAGGGGTAGGTGTAATAGCTATAGTTTCTCCCTAAGGTGCTCTTCCTACATGCACAAGTACTTTGTGTTCTTTGTAAACAGTTATAGCATGCATGTTTTTGAGTGTGTGTGTGTGTGTGTGTGTGTGTGTGTGTGTGTGTGTGTGTGTGTGTGTGTGTGTGTGTGTGTGTGTGTGTGTGCAGTGGTAGTTCTTGCTGTGGTGTCTGTACCAGTAGCTCCCCTGAGCCCCCACTCTCCCTTCAGCCAGAGGAACACACATAAACACACACACACACACACACACACAAACACACACACACACTCAGGTGTGGAGCTGCAGACTACCGGTGCCAGGTGGCACAGCAGCGCAAACAGCTGCAGCTGGCCAATCGATTCTGACCCACAGGAACTCTTTAGCCTCCTTTGTTTCACACACTTCCTAGGGACAGGCCAACAAGACACAATCTCTGTCTCTGTCTCTGGGATCATACAGACATCCACACAATACATAAAGACACACAAACACACAGGCACAAACAAACAGTGTGTGTGGGTGTGTGTGCGTTTGCATGCCCGTGCGTGTGTGTGCATGCATGTATGTGTGTGTGTGCCTGCTGACCTTGCTGGGGGTTGTTGTGTTCCTCGTCGGACAGGCGTCCGCTCCTGAAGCTCTCCATGGAGTGTGTGTATGTGTGTGTGTGTCTATGTGCGTGTGTGTGTGTGTGTATGTGTGTGCGTGTGCCCA
>CM050199.1:32033605-32036105 GCA_027475355.1 Coilia nasus
CTCCAGGAGGATCAATAAGAATTGTAAAGCTTTCAACACATTAACACACACGCACAGACACACACACACTGACACACACACACAGGCGGACACACGCACAGACACACACACTGACACACACACACAGGCACACACAGGAACACACACAAACAGGCACACACACACACACACACACACACACACACACGTAAATACACAACAATTGTGTTTATGGCCTCATTTCTTTATGTTGCGGCTGTAAGAATTTGTACTCTAAAGAGAGACGGGGGGAGAAAGAGACAGAAAGAGAGAGAGTGACAGCGAGAGAAAGTGAGATAGAAAGACAGAGAGAGATAGAGAGAGAGAGATAGAGAGAGAGAGACAGAAAGAGAGAGAGAGAGAGAGATAGAGAGAGAGAGACAGAAAGAGAGAGAGAGAGAGAGATAGAGAGAGAGAGACAGAAAGAGAGAGAGAGAGTGACAGTGAGAGAGAGTGAGATAGAAAGAGAGAGAGAAAGAAAGAGAGAAAGAGAGAAAGACTTTAAGAGAAGAGTGGAGGAGAAGAGGGGGATAGGGAGGGAAGGAGAGGAGGAGAAGAGAGGGGAATATGGAGAAAGAGGAGGAGAACAGGGGGTGATAGGGAGGAAGAGAAAGATGGTCATGAAAGAGGGAAAGAGAGAGATAGGAAGAGAGAGGGGGGGTAGGTAGGTAGGATGCAGGGTAGAGGAGGGGAGAAAGAGAGAGAGGGGGATAGAGAGGGAGGAAAGGAGGTGAAGGGAGGGTGGAGAGGAGGAGAAAAGAACAACAGTCCAGGTCACGTCTTTACTGTTATACCCCCCCCCCCCCCCCCCCCCCTTTCGCCTAAACCCTGTAAGTTTATCAGTGCCCCTCTAACTCTACCCCTACACACACACACATGACACACACACACACACGCGCGCACATACACCACACACACACACACCACACACTTAGTTTATCAGTGCCCCCCTAACCCTACCCCTACACACACACACACACACACACACACACACACACACACACACAAAGTTTATCAGTGCCCCCCTAACCCTTCCCCTACACAAACAACACACACACACACACACACACACACACACACACACACACACACGCACACACACACACACACTAAGTTTATCAGTGCCTTCCGTCATTCTCCGTCATTCAGGACCAAGAGCCAACACAAGCAGCAGGTCAGCTCTGCTGATAAACATTACCATCAAAGGCCCTCATAGCAGCACCAGTCCTGGAGATCACACACACACACACACACACACACACACACTTCTACACCCACACACACACACACACACACACACACACACACACACACACACTTCTACACCCATACACACACACACACACACTTCCTGTATTCATTAGCATTACCATCAAAGGCCCTCAGTCCTGGAGATCTACAGACCTGCAGCCGTCTGGGTCAAAATCATATGATGTCATATATTACCAGCTGTGTTAGAGTGAAGTACTGTACCCGACACACACACACAGACACACACACACACACACACACACACACACACACACACACACACACACACACACACACACACACACACACAGTCACATTGCTCAGAACAGCTGAATCAGAGCTCTTCCTGTATTCATTAGGATTACCATCAAAGGCCCTAATAGCACCACCAATCCGGGAGATCTACAGACCTGCGTCCGCACACGCACACACACACACACACACCAATCCGGGAGATCTACAGACCTGCATCCGCACACACACACACACACACACACACACAACCACACACACACACACCAGTCCGGGTGATGTACAGACCTGCGTCTGCATGGGTCAAAATGGCATGATCTCATGAATTACCGTCTGTGCGAGGTACTGTATCCAACATACTGTTTGAAATAGATGTCTGTGTTTACTTTTCTAATATACACACCGTTCCTCTGTAGAAACCTTCCTCCTCTTGCTCAAGTATCAGAATATGTTATATTACAATAAAGTACAGCAATAGTCCAAAGTGTGTTTCCACATCAGCTGTTTCATGAGCTGTTTCACACACACACATGCCCACAATGCACACTCTGCTCACACCACACACACACACACACACACTCACACACACACACACACACACACACACACACACACACACAACACACATACACACACATACACAACACACACAACACACACATACACACACACACACACACACAGTGGCATCAGTATGCAAGGCTCTCACTGACTCAATCTATACCCTATAACACACATTCACACACACAAACGAAATCCTATTCTGTTATATATCAGCATAACCTACACATACACACACACACACACACACACACACAAAACAAAACACTTTTATCCAAAATCAAACTGCAACCTCATTTACAAACTGGCAAAATGTAAACAACCCAGAGGAAGGGAGAGAGAGAAAGAGAGGGAGAGAGAGAGAGAGAGGGAGAGAGAGAGAGCAAAAGTCAGTGAGAGAGCGAGAGAGTGAATAAGA
>CM050199.1:32056105-32058605 GCA_027475355.1 Coilia nasus
CTACTGTCCCCTCAGGGAGCACTGGGACTCTGGGAGTGGGAATGCTGTAGGCATTTAATGAGCAATGCACAGACACCTGCACACACACACACACACACACACACACACACACACACACACACACACACACACACACACACGCACACACAGACACACACACACACACATGCACACACAGACACACGCACACACGCACACACACAGACACACACACACACACCATGCATGCACGCACGCAGGCACACACGCTGAATAAAGAATACACACACACACACAAACTCACAGCCAAGTAAGCATCATATAAACAGGCATATTTTACTAATTATTACAGTCGTAAACTCTAGACAACACACCTACCCATAAACCCACACACACACACACACACATGCACGCACACACAGACTCTCACACACACAAACACACACACACACACACACACACCACACACACACACACACGCTGGGAGTGGGAGTAACAATGGAGGCCTTTACACAGCGTTCCCACTCTTTTTCACTGACAACATTTCAAAACGTTTCCATTACTTTTTCACGGCCTAAAGTGAATTTTCCATGACCTTACGCCACCTTGAGTGTGTAAGTATGTGTCTAAATGAATAAAATGTGTGACATTCAAAATACTGTCAACGCATTTATGGTCGACTCTAAAGGCCTAATGGATAACAGAACACTGTAGTTGCGTTAGGGAGAAACTAAAATTCAATGACTTTCCAAAACGTTCAGTGAATTTACAAAATCCCATGACTTTTCCCAGGCCTGGAAAATTACATTTTCAATTTCCATGGCTTTTCCAGGATTTCCATCACCATGGGAACCCTGTTTACAGAAAACAATGCAGTGTCCCCCCGGCTGTCACTGAAGTTACGTTCCAGAACCCCCCACAGTAGGTGAGAATCCGCGATATAGCGAGACCATATAAAAAAAAAACATTTTATTTTATAGTTTAAGGAGGACAACCCCTCCTCCACTGACACCTATTAGTAGTCCCCAACTAATGTCACCTGTCCCCAGAGCTGCCTGCTGCTGTCACTGTCTCAGAGGGCAGGAAATGGGTGTTGTGTCATCATTTTCGTCCTGGGCGATGATGGGGGAAAGGAGGGGTGAGAGGTGGGACTGGTGGTGTCAGGGGTAATTGGGGGGGAATAGGGTGGGTAGTGCTGGTAGTGTCAGGGGTAATTGGGTGGTGTCAGGGGTAATTGGGTGGGGAATAGGGTGGGTAGGACTGGTGGTATCAGGGGTAATTGGGTGAGGAATAGAGTGGGTAGGACTGGTGGTGTCAGGGGTAATTGGGTGAGGGGGGGGGGGGTAATTGGGTGAAGAATAGGGTGGGTAGGGCTGGTGGTGTCAGGGGTAATTGGGTGAGGGGGGGGTAATTGGGTGAGGAATAGGGTCGGTAGGGCTGGTGGTGTAATTGGGTGAGAAGGGGGGGGGCGTGGTTAAGTGGGTGAGAAGGTGGAGGGTAATTGGGTGAGAAGGGGGGTGGGGTAAGTGGGTGAGAGGGGGGGGGGGTAAACTGAGGGGGCGGAGGCAGTTAAAAGGGTGTTATGGGAAATGAAGGCCAAACCTTTAGACAAGACCTCATCTTTGTCTCTCTGTATCTGTGTGTGTGTGTGTGTGTATCTGTGTGTGTGTATGTGTGTGTGTGTGTATGTATGTGTGTGTGTGTATGTGTGAGTCTGCATTTGTGTGTGCGCGTGTGTGTTTGTGTGTTTCACTGTGTTTCAAGAACTTGCTGAGCACCCTGACTGGAGGCCGTCTACATCTTTAGCAGCACTAGCATCACACTGCTGCGGTTGCCAAATGTGAGTGGGAATTCCCCTCTCTGGAGGGAACAGTCGGGGGACATGGGGCGGAAAGGGGATTACTATTACTACTACGCACGCCTGGCAACCACCAAAGGAAACCTGGAAACAGCGCTGAGTTCCCAGTTGAATCGATGAGGGAGGGGGAGAGGGAGGGGGAGAGAGAGGGAGGGGGAGAGGGAGAGACTACTACAACTACAACTAGGCAACGTACAAAACCAGTTATAAGTTCCTGTTTTCCTGTGGGTACCTGGGGGACAAGAGGATTTCCTACTGTATCTGGCAACCACACACTGCAGAGTGATGCTGCAATGGATTGTGGGTGGAATGGATGCCTTATAATGATAACACTGATATTACACTCAGTACATGCAGTTCGCTACACCTAATTAAGGACTTGGATAAGTTGCCTAAGTGTTCCTAGCTGTTTGTAACTGTGTGTGTGTGTGTGTGTGTGTGTGTGTGTGTGTGTGTGTGTGTGTGTGTGTGTGTGTGTGTGTGTGTGTATGTGTGTGTTTATGAAACCCATCTTACGAGCTGCATTAAAAACACTCATCCGTGAAAATGAGCTATAATTGTGGTGAATAAATCTCTGCAGCCATGTTTGATATAATATCTACTAAAAGACATACTGAAGATAAAGTGCTGCAGGCATTTAATGAGCAACGCACAGACGCCTGC
>CM050199.1:32091105-32108605 GCA_027475355.1 Coilia nasus
GCCAGGCACATGCTGTCACGCGCAGACATTCCCGTCGCATAGGTTCCTGAAAGAAAATTACGCTCGTTGGGTGGGTACAGTTGAACACAGAGGTACCGTTATCAAGGGTCATTTGTAAACTTTGTTGTTATTAACGGGCCACGCGTAGCCTAAGTGTTTTTAAAATGTAGTTGTGTGTTTACTCCCTAGCCTGTAAAACCCACGCTTTTTTAATAAACAGCCCACTGAATGAATCTTCCTCCTGTGTCACATTTGTGTCTGTACAGTATGGCAGCTGCCCTGGCGGCAGATGGGAGACTATTCACGATATTTTTGTCGTGGCACCAGCCAGAGACGCTTCAGCTGTGGATTACCAGCCATTGATAGTAAGGCGGACACGCCCCCCCGTATCAGACTCCTCAACACAGTCCTTTGGCTATTCACAAAGGATGCGAGCAGAATCTAGGCTACTTTCTCTACCACTCTCTCCGTTCTTTACCCCTCCCTCCTTCCTCCTCCCTCATCCCTCCCTCCCTCTTTTTTCTTTCTCACACAGCTGTGTGGACGTGGCTTGGCTTCTGTACATGCTTCAGAACTGGTTCCACAGCATCACTTCCTGTGCAGCAATAGCAGTCCACAGTGGGAGAGAGAGAGAGAGAGAGAGAGAGAGAGAGAGAGAGAGAGAGAGAGAGAGAGAGGCAGCTGCAAACCCACTGGGGTGTTGAATCACTACAATCTCCTCTACTGCCAGGATGTAGTGAAATGGATCTCACTAGCCAAATCTATTCCAGAACACCCTTGCTCTCACAGAGGCATCACAGATGTGCTCTCTCTCTCTCTGCCTCTCTCTCTTTTGCTCTCTCTCGATTCAATTCAATTCAGTTGAATTACAAGTTGCTTTATTAGCGTGACTGCTGAAATACAGTGTTGTCAAGCCTAAAGAACAACAGAAAACCTCTCTCTCCCTCTCTCTCTCTCTCTCTCTCTCTCTCTCTCTCTCACACACACACACACACACACACACACACACACACACACACACACACACACACACACACACACACACTCACACACACACACTGTAACTTGGTTAGAGAACATGGCTTATTAATCTCTATGGGAGGGTGCTGATCTACTCCTGAGCATGTAAGCACACACACACACACACACACACACACACACACACACACACACACACACACACACACACACACACACACAACACACACACACACACACACACACACACACACACACAGGGTGCCATTCATGGTCCCTACTCAAGACGCCGACCAATTTGCAGTGAATGCAGATGACTCACTCACACTATGGCGCTATTGAAAAATGTGGGGAGCTTGGCTCTTTTTGCACTTAATGTTGCTGTCGACTTACAGACCAATAAACAGACACACTCACTCTCTCTCTTTCACACACACACACACACACACACACACACACACACACACACACACACACACACACACACACACAGACTTTCCAACCAACACCCTTTTCCATTCTGAGAGCCCCACCTCATCACATAAGTTTCTTCTTTGACCACTAAACCAAATTCAGCTACCCACCTTTTTTTTACCAGGACTCAGGGAATGTTTATAACGATTATGTCACAGCCATTTTTCAATCACTGTGAGTAGTACAGCTATTCAGGTGTGGTGGGAACACTGTGTGGTATAAGATGTTTTAAACAGACATTTAAACTATGTTTAAACAATACAAGTGTTATTAAGCGATCCTTATTGAGAATAATTATAGATGTTGATGTGTGATTTGGACTGTCAGAAAGGGTATATGGTGCATAAACTCTATTCTGGGGTGAAACTGTATTGATAGAAGTATTAACTGTTTAGAGAGGTGGATAAACTACATTTATAAAATTTCAGAGGTGGGTATAAAATCTGTTAACCTTCCACTACAGCCCTGACACACAGAGTGGCAAAGCAAAACAATGTGATCAGTGGTCAAATTGCCAATATCTCCCTGTGTTGTATTATTAATAAATACTGAGGCAGAGGGAGCTCAGCTCCGGCTGGCTGTATTGCTGAGTTGAGGAGGCAGAGCTGAGCTTCAGAGGGCTCCAGTCCAATTTAAACTCTGAGTGTGATCATTAATTATGAGGAAGGGCAGCCTGTTCCTGAACGTGATAATGATCATATGCTGGGATTGTGCAAACAAGGGCTCAAACAGGTCTCATCTGATGACAACAGCTCTTGTGATGGAGCGCTGTTGAGGATGTGCTGCAATTGTCATTCCAAAGAATCAGGCTTGTAGGCGTTGTCCTTCCTAACAAAACTAACCTCCACTCACCAACACTGTCCTGTACCCTGGCTGCACTAACTCTGTTATGCCTTCGCTTACTCTCTTCTCCTCTGCATATCTGTAGCTTGTTTATGTCCTTTTCTGTAAGTCGTTTTGGATAAAAGTGTCTGCTAAGTGTAATGTAATGCTGTGGTGAGGGTGAATGTTTGGTATCCCAGAGACACAGGTGCCACTGAGGTGCCCTGAGCATAGTACCGTCCCCACACCCTGCTTTGCGGTCACCATTGTCATGGCTGCCACCTGCTCACGTACAATACGTTAGGGGTTAAATGCAGAGGTTGAATTTTGTTGTTTTGTGCTGTGTAATCACAATGGCAAATGGGAATCATTTTCTTCGATGGCACTTGAACTTGAATTTTCCCAACTCGTTGCAGTACCAGATAAGGCTTCTAGAGGGCGATGTTGTAACACAGTGTATTTTGATCTGCATCAAAACAATGTAAGGATAACAAGCAATGCTAGGTCTTGTCCAAGGACGAGCTCTTTCTGATTCAAAATGACTATAAATTGTCCCTTATATTCATCATTATGTCTAACTGTATCTATATAACATTTGATTCTTTATTCCCCACAAACGTTTGAGCATATTACACCAATCCATCACACTCTTGTTATTCGTTTATTTTACTACTAGTCAGCAAAAACACATCTTGATGTACCATTTCTTTGTTTTATTTTTTGATGATTTTTTTTCAGAATTCAGCAGCTTTAACAGACATACATTAGGTACATTATATCACAAGTTTGAGGGATGACCCAGCCCAGACGACTTTCATAAATCCGACAGGAAGTCTACCTTTCCTTTGTTGTGCTGTGCCAGCCTCGCCAGCTGACTGACACGTCACCGTAAGAAAGAAATGACCGCTCTCTGGACAGGCGGAAGTGACCGGAGATAGCCTACATGTACACCTTCATATACCCATGGGGCTCATTTCTCGCATGGTTCATGGCAACCCAGGGGGGTAGGTGGTTCAGTGACTGACCTAGATTAGTTAACTCGGAGTAGGTGAGTTTATTAGTTAAGCTTCTTGTAAAGGAGGAAATATCTGGGCCCAGTCCCTTAGCAAAACATCCACACGAGCCGACTCCTGCAAGACTCCTGCTCAGATTTAACATATTCAGGTAAGTAAACCTAAACCTTTTCTGTTTTTTTTTCTTGTTCAACATATTGGTGCGGAGATGAGGAAGAAAAGGCATCTGGCACAGTCCCCTTAACAAAACACAGTCACAGGGGCTCTCTCCTTTAGGAAGCTCAACCCTTGCTAAGAGTTAACATATCCAGGTAAGTGACTAAACCTCATTTTTCTGGAGGAAGAAAAGGCAGCCATTTTTTCTGTCTTCTAAACTCTACAATCACATTTTTCTTTTCTTTTCTGTCTTTCTTACTTACTTTCTTTTCCCTACCTATCTGTACATTCAATGTGACTACGGTATCAAGGTAGGTACAAACTGCTAGCCTACCCACAGGACATTGAGTGATCTACAATAAGGCTATTAATTAGCATTCGGCTAGCTCACACAGGCCACGTTTCAGCAGACCCTCTACCATGGCTTGTCATGACTTGAGAACTAAAAAAAAAAAGGTTTATGTGTAGCTCATAGAATTGCATTGAATATGTTCAATAATACCATCAAATAACCATCATCATCATTAAAATGGCATCAGTTCAGTTTTAACAGCACTGAACAGATAGGCCAAGATAGGCAAACTGGAAGTGTGGAGAGTGAGGGGGGAGGTAAACACATTCATTAGGGTTATGAGAGACTCTAGCATGTTTTAGTTGGGACTGGTGCACTTGCCAAGGTAAACAAAACAGATGCCTGGGGTGGGGTGGGGTGTGGTGGGGAAGGTGTTCAGCCATGGGGACTGGACTCAGCACCTTTGAAGGGCTCTAACCAGAATTCTATGCAGACTCCCTGTGAAAGGTAGAATCTTTCTAGAAGGGTTCTCGGAATTTTCTAGAATCTTCTTAGAAGAACTTTCTGAAGGTGTCTCCTTCGTGGACACGCAGAGTTAAATAAAACAAAAACTCCCAGAGGTTCCAGATAGCACCAACGTTCTTGAGAGGACCAGAGGGGTATTATGGGATGGACCGGGCAGCACCAGGCACTTGGATACGTTGCTGCAGAGTGGACCTCTTTGGTACCGAGGGTGATGATGAGGTGGGATAATGGGTCTGTAGACCAGAGCTGTCCAAATAGATGCAAATAAAGGAAGCAGAGATACACCTTGGGATGAATAGGCTACTGCATGTGTGTGGTGTGTGTTTGAGCACAATCCCTCTGGTTGCTAAGTGGACAGCTGGCCAGCAGGTATAACATCAGGGGGGTGCTGTGGATGTACAACTCCTGTATGTCCAGAAACCCTCGTCTGCTTCCCTCTTCTGCTGACCCATCAGAACCCCTGTAGACAGACCCGACACAGTACAGTCTCTTCCTCTCCTTCTTCTGAGCAGTTCTGCACCGTCAGCAACCGAGCCTTAACTTCGTGTAGGCCGTTTTCATAGGCTGAGGTAAAACGTCCCCTCCTGTCATTTTCATGTGCAAAGCCGATATAGCATGACTCAGCTCAGTGTGTCTAGCCCTGACCTATTGTCCATTGTCCATGAAAGTAAATACACAGACAGACAGACAGACACACAGCAAACAAGAAGGATCTACTGGCCAACTGAGCCAGCACGTCTGTGAACCTATTCTGCAGATGGTTATTATACATATAAAAAACCTGGCTGGCCAATGGAGGACACACTGTACAACTGGCTCTTCGTTTTTATATTGGACGACACGAGTGTTCCTTCCTGGAGTTGGTGCCGTCTCATTGGTGGGTTCTTTGCTGCTGGAGGATGGTTGGTATTTACAGCGAGTCTCCTCCCCTTGTTGTGCCTATGGTGCTGTAGTCTACAGTATTCACAGGTAGAAAAATAGCTCGCCAGAGTAGCCCATGACGTCCAAAGGAAACTCCCTGGGTGAGCCGAATAATGTGAAAAAACTACAAAAAAGAAATTCCCATTATCGTTCATGAGTCTAATGAAATGTCTGCTAAAGCAACATAGATGTTGACTCTCTCGCTCTGTCTCTCTCGCTCTCTCATATGCACACACAAACAAACACCATACACGTAAACACATACAAACATACATGAGAAAGAGACACTGTCTACCCATTCACAACGCTTTACAAACGCCAAACAAACTAAAGGAAAAACACATTCCTGCACCTTTTTCGTAGTGCACTCGTAATCTACCACACACACGTACAGGGGTAATCTGCGAAGAGCTAAAACACTTTTCTTATTCTTTTTGTAAAGAACGAAGTACATGATATTCTTTTGTTTTGTAGTGCAGTGCAAACATAGTCTTGTTTTTGTTTGTAGTTGTTGCTGTTTGTGTTCTGTGTGTGTTTAAGACATTCCTCTGTGGGTGTGACATTCAGTGCCCCCCTCAGTTACCCTACAGGGGGGCAAGGGGGGCAACAGGGCTGGAATGTGCCCCTCCCAAAAGAGCTAGGAGCCGCTCGTGCCCCTGTCGAGAGATCTGTGTGTGTGTGTGTGTGTGTGTGTGCAGCTGTGTGTGAGTGTGTGTGTGTTTTTGAATGGGTTCCTATATGTGAATGAATGCACACATGTACGTGTGTATGTGAATCACAATATTTCCATATGTTTGGGTGTGTGTGTGCGTGCATGTGTGTGTGTGTTTTCTTGTGTGCTGGCACACGTGTCTCCAAAATCCAGTACTGTGTGAGGCAGCAACAGCAGCGGCTGATCCCCCCCCCCCCCTTCTCTCCCCCCGACTGTACAGCAGGAGAAACGAATGCTTCCAAACTGCAAACACCACTACTGAAAAAAAAGATGACTAAATCAAGTGTCCAAATTAAGTAGTTCTCGTGGGAGCCCACAGGGAGCGCCAGATTGCACTTCTCTGGGTGAGTTCAGGAACTGAGCAGCACCAACCACCTAACCGTCTTCCCTCCTCCTCTTCCTCCTCCCTCCATCCATCCTTCTGGGAGACACACACCGACTAAACCACCCAGCGGAAGAACTAACCAGTCTGGTGAGCAAGTGGAGCCCGAGGACCCCCTCTGCCATCTAGTGGTCAGAACGGACATTCTCTCCCCCCCGGAACTGATTCTCTGTGTCCCTGCCCCCACCCCCCCCCCCCCCCCATACCCGGCTTGCTGGCGCCGGTTGACCCCCCCCCAAGGAAAAAACAGAATGGCTTTGCCATCCAGCATCATCGCCCCCCACAGACAGCAGCCCCCCCCTCCCACTCAACGCAGTCACTAGCTGTTCCAGCCCCTGAGGCCAGTCTGAGGTTCTTCATGTCGGTGCAGTAGAGAGTCCTTCTCCATTTGGGCTTCTGCCAGAGCCATCTTGGCTCTAGACAGCTCCAGTTTCAAGCACTCGTTCTCCTCAATCAGCATCTGGGGGTGGGCCAAAAATACAAAAGACAGAAGCTCAAACAGAAGCTCCGTTCTTAGTTATCCTGAGGAATAAATATTTATTTACTAAGCGCTAAACCATTTTATATTTGTAACATTTTAACTATTAATGTTATAACTATATGTACACAACAAACATCTGACACACTCACAGTTAATTAAAAATGTAAATTTTAGTAATGCACTAATTCTAATTTGGACAGACAGGAAGCCAGCAGACATAGAGTGGCGGCGGCGTCGGCCAATCACCTTTTCCCTACTGGAAGGGGCGTAGTTGGTAGGAGACAGGGGATTGGTCTGCGTGGCTTTCGGCTCGCTCGGCACACACACGGGCACACACACGGGGCACACACACTGGCACCTCAGGGACAGCACTCAGCCTGCTGTCAATCAAGGGGGCTGCTTTAGGAGGAGGAGGCGGCTCTGCAGTCTTATCCACTGGACCATGCAGACACACAGACAGACAGACAGACACACACACACACACACACACACACACACACACACACACACAGACACACACACATGCGCACACACACACACAAGCACAGATAAACACAGACACACATATAAAGAGGAAATTAAAGAATGGAATTGTCTAGACAAATCTTATTTCTCATTTCCGATCAGATACAGAATACACCTGTGTGGTGTGTGTGTGTGTGTATAGTGTGTGTGCGTGAGTGAGTGTGTGTGTGTGTGTGAGACTCACATCCGATGCTGAAGGATCCGTCGTCTCTGCGGTGGGATGAGCAGGTTGTCTACGTGCAGGGCGATGGGAGTGGGCTCGGGCTCTGACGCGTTGTCACGGCGACCATCATCCTGCACGACACGCACAGACACGTTTCAGTGTGTGTGTATCACTGCGTGAGTATGTGTGTGTGTGTGAATTGTGAATGTGTCAGTGCATGAGTGTGTGTGTGAAATGTGAATGTGTATGTGTGTGTGTGTGTGTGTGTGTGTCAGTGTGTGTGTGAGAATGTGTGTGTGTGTGTCAGTGTGTGTGTGAGAATGTGTGTGTGTGTGTCAGTGCATGTGCATGTGTGTGTGTGTGTGTGTGTGTGTGCGCAAGAGTGAGAACTGTGACTGTGTGTGTGACTGCTGCTGTGAATATTATTACTTTTGTAATTTCCAGACTCCTGGGTTGGAGTTTGAACAGAAAGGCAGCGTCAGATGTATTTGTTGGGCTGACACGCACAAGAGAATACTGCATTTCTTACACTTCCTTTGATGTCTCTTCTGTCTTTGAGCTGTTGTAGTGTTGCTGTGCTGAGTTAATTTGTCATATAAAAGCATACACTGAATATGCACATTGTCTTACATATGTATATAGGTGCCACAGTAGTACATGTCTGCATGTATGTCTATGATTACATGTGCATGTATGTCTATGATTACATTTATGTCTGTGATTACATGTGCATGTATGTCTATGATTACATTTATGTCTGTGATTACATGTGCATGTGTGTCTGTGATGACATGTGCATGTACGTCTGTGATTACACGTGCATGTATGTCTATGATTACATTTATGTCAATGATTACATGTGCATGTATGTCTATGATTACATTTATGTCTATGATTACATGTGCATGTATGTCTATGATACATGTGTATGTCTGTGATTACATGTGCATGTATGTCTATGATTACATGTGCATGTATGTCTTAGATTACATGTGTATGTATGTCTGTGATTACATGTGTATGTATGTCTGTGATTACATGTATGTCTATGATTACACGTGCATGTACGTCTGTGATTACATGTGTATGTATGTCTGTGATTACATGTGCATGTATGTCTATGATTACATGTACGTCTATGATTACATGTGCATGTACGTCTGTGATTACATGTGTATGTCTGTGTATGTATGTCTGTGATTACATGTTGCATGTATGTCTATGATTACATGTGTATTATGTCTATGATTACATGTGCATGTACGTCTGTGATTACATGTGTATGTCTGTGATTACATGTGCATGTATGTCTGTGATTACACGTGCATGTACGTCTGTGATTACATGTGTATGTCTGTGTATGTATGTCTGTGATTACATGTGCATGTATGTCTATGATTACATGTGTATGTATGTCTATGATTACATGTGCATGTACGTCTGTGATTACATGTGTATGTCTGTGATTACATGTGCATGTATGTCTATGATTACATGTACGTCTATGATTACATGTGCATGTACATCTGTGATTACATGTGCATGTATGCCTATGATTACATGTGTATGTCTGTGATTACATGTGCATGTATGTTTATGATTACATGTGCATATATGTCTATGATTACATGTGTATGTCTGTGATTACATGTGCATGTATGTCTGATTACATGTGTATGTCTGTGATTACATGTGCATGTATGTCTGATTACATGTGTATGTCTGTGATTACATGTGCATGTATGTCTGATTACATGTGTATGTCTGTGATTACACGTGCATGTATGTCTATGATTACATGTGTATGTCTGTGATTACATGTGCATGTATGCCTATGATTACATGTGTATGTCTGTGATTACATGCGCATGTACGTCTATGATTACATGTCCATGTATGTCTGTGATTACACGTGCATGTACGTCTGTGATTACATGTGTATGTATGTCTATGATTACATGTGGATGTAACGTCTGTGATTACATGTGTATATATGTCTGTGATTACATGTACATGTATGTCTATGATTACATGTGTATGTCTGTGATTACATGTGCATGTATGCCTATGATTACATGTGCATGTACGTCTGTGATTACATGTACATGTATGTCTATGATTACATGTGTATGTATGTCTATGATTACATGTGCATGTACGTCTGTGATTACATGTGTATATATGTCTATGATTACAAGTGCATGTATGTCTGTGATTACATGTCTATGATTACATGTCTATGATTGCATGTATGTCTATGATTACATGTGCATGTACAGTACTGTGCAAAAGTCTTAAGCAGGTGTGAAAAAATGCTGTCAACCAGGAATGCCTTCAAAGATGGAAGTGTTAATCATTTACCTTCATCAATTAACAAAATGCAGTCACTGAACAAAAGACAAACCTAAATCAAATCAATATTTGGTGTGACCACCCTTTGCCTTTAAAAGAGCATCAATTCTTCTAGGTCTATTGCATAGAGTTTTTGAAGGAAATTGGCTGGTAGCTTGCGCCAAACATCTTGAAGAACTACCAGAGATCTTCTGTGGATGTATGCTTCCTGACATATACAACCAATTTGGTGTAACTGGTTGATCATACACTTAACTATAATCCTGCAAAATCCCTGACTTTGTGTGTACCCCTGTGTGTGAACTGATGCTGGTTTGAAGGCACCTGGACTGTACTGTATCTTTTTAGTCATCTACATGTCTAATGTTAAAACGTCCATAAGGCTAAAAGGACTTAAGGCATAAGATGGGCATACGTCTATACATAGTGATGTTAGAGAGAGGGGGGGGGGAGGGGGAGAGAGAGAGGGGGGGGGGAGGGGGAGAGAGAGTGAGAGAGGCAGAGAGACAGACAGAGAGGCAGAGAGAGAGAGAGAGTGAGAAAGAAAGAGAGAGAAGAAAGAGAAGAGAGCCAGGAGAGCAGAGAGAGAGAGGACCCCCCACCTCCTGTGATAACTGGGGTTTAATAGAGCTAATAATGGAGCTATATGCTTCATTACTGCCTACCGCAATCAGTCTGTAATGCCCAGCGTGTGTGTGTGTGTGTGTGTGCGTGTGTCTGTATATGTGTATATGTGTGTGTGTGTGTGTGTGTGTGTGTGTGTGTGTATGTCTGTATGTGTGTGTGTGCGTGTGTCTGTATATGTGTATGTGTGTGTGTGTGTGTGTGTGTGTGGTACGCTACATGTCGAAATCTCCAATCATTTCTTCTACACACACGCCATCTTAACCTTAACAAGTCCTTATACATGGTGACGTTCTAGTGTTCACACTTGTAAAGTACAGCTACATGCAGACACACACCACACACATCAAGATGGTGCTGGACTCCAAACGCATGCACACTCTGGAAGACAAATGAACATCGAATCAAACACATTACAGGCGAACACACACACACACACACACACTGAGGTACCTCTTCTGGCTTCAACAGTCACAGGTAGTGCTGACGATGACACAAAACCTGCATTGGAGAGCAGAGCCTTTTACACAGAAGCTAGCACAAGACTGGT
Source organism: Coilia nasus (assembly GCA_027475355.1). Classification (NCBI taxonomy): domain Eukaryota; kingdom Metazoa; phylum Chordata; class Actinopteri; order Clupeiformes; family Engraulidae; genus Coilia; species Coilia nasus. The sequence goes on from CM050199.1 coordinate 32,102,076, forward strand.
AGCAGTCTACATCAGTAACACCTGTGTGTGTGTGTGTGTGTGTGTGTCTATACATAGTGATGTTCTCAGTAAGTTTGTGTAAGTGTGCATCAAAGAGTAGAGCCTTTTACACAGAAGCTAGCACAAGACTGGTAGCAGCCCTTCATCAGTAACACCTGTGTGTGTGTGTGTGTGTGTGTGTGCGTGTGCTTGTGCGCGTGTGTGATGAGGGTCTCAGTAAGGTTTGTGTAAGTGCGCATCAAAGAGTAGAGCCTTTTACACCAGGAACAGCACAAGACTAGCAGCAGCCTTCATCAGTAACACCTGTGTGTGTGTGTGTGTGTGTGTGTGTGTGTGTGTGTTGTGTGTGTGTGTGTGTGTGTGTGATGAGGGTCTCAGTAAGTTTGTGTAAGTGTGCATCAAAGAGTAGAGCCTTTTACACAGGAACAGCACAAGACTAGCAGCAGCCTTCATCAGTACCACCTGTGTGTGTTGTGTGGTGTGTGTGTGATGAGGGTCTAAGTAAGTGTGTGTAAGTGTGCATTTCAGAGCCTTTTACACAGAAGCCAGCACAAGACTGGTAGCAGCCTGCATCACTACCCTCTAGCACCTTTGCTGGGTTCAGTGAAGGACATACACACACACATCCAACACACACACACATCAAACCTACCCCCGCTACCGCACAACACACACACACACACACACACACACAAACACACACCATGCACACACATCAAACACACCCCTAACAGACACACATCAAACCTACCCCCGCTACTGCCAACACACATATACACACACAACACACACACACACACACACACTCTTGGATGCACAAACACAACACACTTACTGACTCATGGTCTCTCTTCTCTTTCCCACACACCAAACACACACCCATGATTCTCTTCTCCCTTTCTCTCTCTCTCTCTTGCTCACACACCCTCTCTTCTCTCTCTCTCACTCTCACACCACGCCTTTCTAATTGCAGACACAAATTCCTACATAAGAGCATTATGCAATATAAATAAAACATAATTATGCAACAGGAGCCAGGAATAACAGTGTGGGGAACAGCATAATAACAGCACTGTAGCCTGTAGTGCCGGAACAGTATAACTCAATCTGACATAATTGCCATCTAATCCTGAGAGGCCCCGATGGCTTTAGTGTTGACGTCGATTAGTTGTGAACTCAGGCCGGCCATCTCTTCAGCGTCTTGCAGTGTGGAGAATAGGTACCCTGGTAAACTAGCTCCTCGTCCTTCATTTCATTTTCTACAGTGGGTCTGGCATGGCCTGGTAAACCAGCCCTTTGTACTTCATTTCATTTTGCACAGAGTACGTCTCCACAGCAGACTGTGTGTGATCTGTTTCTTGAGATACTGGGGGTGGAAAAGATTAGCGACATGAAAGAAGAGTTGTGCCAACAGCAGTGAAACTTGCAGACGGGCCACAGGTAGCCTGGTAAACCAGCCCCTCGTACTTCATTTCATTTTGTACAGAGGGTCTGGCCTTGCTAGCCTGCTAAACCAGCCCCTCGTACTTCATTTCATTTTGTACAGAGGGTCTGGCCTTGCTAGCCTGCTAAACCAGCCCCTCGTACTTCATTTCATTTTGTACAGATGGTCTAGCCTTGCTAGCCTGCTAAACCAGCCCCTCGTACTTCATTTCATTTTGTACAGAGGGTCTGGCCTTGCTAGCCTGTGCATTTTGCACAGAGTTCGTCTCCACAGCAGACTGTGTGTGATCTGTTTCTTGAGACACTGGGGGTGGAAAAGATTAGCGACATGAAAGAAGAGTTGTGCCAACAGCAGTGAAACTTGCAGACGGGCCACAGGTAGCCTGGTAAACCAGCCCCTCGTACTTCATTTCATTTTGTACAGAGGGTCTGGCCTTGCTAGCCTGGTAAACCCGCCCCTCGTACTTCATTTCATTTTCATCTTCACTTAATTTCTTCATTTCAATCAGAGAAGATGAGTGTTCGTGAGCAATGACGTTGACTGTGTGCTACATTTGAATTGTAGTGCATAGGCAGGCTAATTGCATGTGACGACCAGACGTTAACGATTGGGTAAAGGCAGAGGCGCTTGTTTTAAGTCCACACCCCTAAGAAGCAACTGTTTCTCAATGCAGCAAGGCCAGACCCTCTGTACAAAATGAAATTAAGTACGAGGGGCTGGTTTACCAGGCCAGAGAACAGGAACACGCACCCTTAAAAGGCACACACACACACACAAGGGCCGACGCAGCAAACAGCACTTAGGACAAATGGCCGCTATGCTGTCGCTATGCCCTGAGGTGCAGCTAGTGCTTTATTAGCATGTAGAATAAACAGGGAGAGCGGTACAGCCATACAGCACTTAAGGGTGCCAGCAGCGTCACACTGATTACCTTACCACACACACACACACACACACACACACACACACACACACACACACACACACACACACACACACACACACACACACACAGCAGTAAATCTCTGCAGCGCGCCAAGCACCAAGCTGCTCTCGCACCGGCCCTGCTCAATACTCAATATGGAGAGAGAGAGGGAGAGAGAAAGAGAGAGCAAGAGAGAGAGAGAGAGGGGGGGGGGGGATAGATAGAGAGAGAGATAGAGAGAGAGAGAGAGAGAAAGGGAGAGAGAAAGAGAGAAAGGGAGAGAGAAAGAGAGAAAGGGAGGGGGAGAAAAAGAGAGATGGAGAAAGGGAGGGAGAGGGGGAGAAAGAGAGAGGAAGAGACAAAGAGAAAGAGAGAGGGAGAGAGAGGAAAAGACAGGGAGAGAGAGAGAGAAAGAGAGAGAGGGAGGGAGAGGAAGAGAGAGGGAGGGAGGGAGAGGGATGGAGAGAGAAAGAGACAGAGGTAGGGAGGGTGGGAAAGGGAGAGAAGAGAGAGAGAGGGAGGATGGAGTGAAAATGAAATGGAGAGAAAGAGGGAGAAAGAGAAGGAAGGAGTAAGATAGAGGGAGAGAGAGAGATAGAGAGAGAGATAGAGAGAGAGAGAGAAAGGGAGAGAGAAAGAGAGAAAGGGAGGGGGAGAAAAAGAGATGGAGAAAGGGAGGGAGAGGGGGAGAAAGAGAGAGGGAGAGACAAAGAGAAAGAGAGAGGGAGAGAGAGGAAAAGACAGGAAGAGAGAGAGAGAGGGAGGGAGAGGAAGAGAGAGGGAGGGAGCGGGATGGAGAGAGAAAGAGACAGAGGTAGGGAGGGAGGGAAAAGGAGAGAAGAGAGAGAGAGGGAGGATGGAGTGAAAATGAAACGGAGAGAAAGAGGGAGAAAGAGAGAAGGAAGGAGTAAGATAGAGGGAGAGAGAGAGAGAGATAGAGGGAGAGAGAGAGAAGGAAGGAGTAAGATAGAGAGAGGGAGAGAGGGAAGAACAAAATGTGAGACAGAGGGAGGGAGAGAAAAAGGTTGGAAGAAAGAGAACAGAAAAGAATGAGAGAGCGGAGAGTATGTAAGAGAAAGAGAGAGAGAGGGAGAGTATGTAAGAGAAAGAGAGAGAGAGGGAGAGTATGTAAGAGAAAGAGAGAGAGAGGGAGAGTATGTAAGAGAAAGAGAGAGAGAGGGAAAGAGTGAGATAGACAGAGAGAGCGGAGAGTATGTAAGAGAAAGAGAGAGAGGGAAAGAGTGAGATAGACAGAGAGCGGAGAGTATGTAAGAGAAAGAGAGAGAGAGGGAAAGAGTGAGATAGACAGAGAGAGCGGAGAGTATGTAAGAGAAAGAGAGAGCGAGGGAAAGAGTGAGATAGACAGAGAGAGCGGAGAGTATGTAAGAGAAAGAGAGAGAGAGGGAAAGAGTGAGATAGACAGAGAGAGCGGAGAGTATGTAAGAGAAAGAGAGAGAGAGAGAGAAAGAGTGAGATAGACAGAAAGAGAGGGAGTAAGAAAAGAGAGGAAAGAGAGAGAGAGTTTGTGTCCAGGATGCCAAGATCATGGTCAGGCAGATAGCTAGGCCTCCATGTGTTAATAGAAGCCTTTTTCTTGTGTGCAGATCACACTCCACTGAACAGAATAAACATTTACGGTAACACTTTCTATGACACTTGTACTCATAAAGCTCAATAAACACATCCATAAAGTCTTATGATGCATTCATAAAGTATGCAAAGTGTTCATGACTATTTATCCATAGCATAGCATGTTAGAATAAGGTTTGTAGTCAGGAAGGCTTGAGCTCTTGTCCCAAAGGTACTCCTTTGCACCATAGCAGATATTCAATTTTAAACCACCCACTTTAAAAAGTAATAAACCCTTTACAGCACCTACACTGTGTTTATGAACACTTCTGATTTACCTACATGGGAAAATGGTATCTTCTCCCCTCCCCTGATGAGAGTCTGAGTAAGTGTGCGTAAGTGTGTGCGTGCATTTTAGTGACTTGTGGTGATAGTGTTTAACAGAGGCAATAACTATGTATGTGTGTGTGTATGTGTGCCTGTGTGAATGTGTGTGTGTGTAGTGTGTACGGTGAGACTTTTAACCAAGCTGCGGTTGCTGAGGTACTAACGCAGGCTGACACTGCCAAGTGTGTGTGTGTGTGTTCATGTGTGTGTGTGTGTGTATTTAACAGACTAGTGTGTAAGTGGGACTTACCCAGGCTGCGGTTGCTGAGGAACTGTCGCAGGCTGACGTTGCCGAGCTGATTGGGTCGGACCTGACCCACCTCCAGCGCCACGGCCGTGTTCTCCCCCCGCATGTCCAGCGACCCACACACAGAGTTCACCTTCAGAACCAGCACCGACACCTGGACACAAGCAGAACCACAGCACAAAACCATACCAGCCCATCAGAACAACACTCCATCCAACCCAAGACCAGATGGACATCAACACTTTACACTGAAGTCAAACCCATTTTTTTCTAGATTCATGAAACAACACTTTACATTGAAGACAAGGCCAGTTTGCTTTCTCTTCAGAAGTAGATCCAAACAACTAAACAGGTGTCATATGAATGTGGGTGGATCTCCTCCCCACTGTTCAGACCAGATCAGCTGTGGCCACTGACATCCACTCACAGAGCCTAGAGACATACACAGCCACTCACACACAGAGACATACATTGACGGACACACACACACCCATACACCCAACCACACAGACATACACCGACTGACACAGCCATACACCCACTGACACACACACCCACTCACACAGACATACACCAACCCACACACACAGAGACATACCTTCACTGATACACACACACAGACATACACCTACACACACACACACACACACAGCTATACACACAGACATGCGCCCACCTACACACACAGTGACCCACACATACAGACATACACAGACAGACACACACACACACACACACCATGTCTTTGGTGGGCTCGTCGATGCTCTGTGAGGTGGCGCTGACGGCGTCGGGTGAGACGGCTCCATCTGCAGAGGGCACCAGCACCTCGCTGGCACTCTCCGCCGTGCTGTGCTCGCTCAGAGCGTCCTTGAAGCCCGACATGGACACGTCGTCTAAACACACACGCACACACACACGCACGCACACACACGCACGCACACGCACGCACACGCGCACACACGCACGCACACACACATAAATGTTGCACATATTAACATAGTTCTAAACTCCAAATGTATGCACAACTAGGAACACAGTTCCTGAGTATAAAAGGCAATCAGATTTCCGAGTATCCATGCTGTACTGTTTACTGCTGACAAAACATGACATTTGGACCTCTGCTGCCACCTGCTGGAATGGACTGCTGGTAAAAGTCTGCAGTCAAATACAGCAACACGGGTATCGTTATAAGAAGGCCAATTATTTGGGAAGATAAGCATTTCATACGTGTGCAAAAGTGTGTACAAATGTGCTCTTCTGTGTGTGTGTATACATGTCTGTGAAAAAGGCAGCCTCCTTTTTCACCGTCACACACGACACCAGCCCTGCCCGCTACATTTAAACTGACAAACTTTTCCCCGACACGCACTCACATACACACATGCATATCCCTCTGTTTGTTTCAATGACACGCGATACCGGTTAGCGCGTCTTGAATACTTTACCATTCCCATCGTCACGTAGCATTCATACATTTTCTGTTACTTACTCATTTTGTCCAAAATATCTTAGCGAACGGTGAGGTACCCACTGCTTCAGCTCCAACATTCATTTCTGCCTGTTTGCATTTTCATTCCCCACGCCATTACACACAAACACTGACAAACACTCACTTCCTCATTCTTCGTCCCACATTCACTCTGTCCGCCAAGAAACCCGCACTGTAGCCCTGCGTCCGAAACCTTAGTAGGCACTGCGTTCTATGCAGTGCTTACCACTCGACCGTTACAGTAGTAGCTTCTACGTAGCAAACTAGCCAGTAGCAGGCACAATTCGGACGCACTACGACATCGCCATCTTGCCCGTCCTCTGACCCGGATGTTTACATTAACGTCATGGTTTTGCCAGCTTGTAGCAAACGGTTAGCTGCATTTTATCAGGTAACCTCAACATTTATGTGCATTTGTGACGTGAACAACTATTTACATGGCTTTTATTTACTGAAGTGCACATTTGTA
>CM050199.1:32113605-32123605 GCA_027475355.1 Coilia nasus
TAGATGGCTGTAGAGCAGAGACTAGAGACCTAAGGAGGTGGTGATGCATTAGCTACTGTGCTAATGGCTGTAGAGCAGAGACTAGAGACCTAAGGAGGTGGTGATGCATTAGCTACTGTGCTAATGGCTGTAGAGCAGAGACTAGAGACCTAAGGAGGTGGTGATGCATTAGCTACTGTGCTAATCTAGATGGCTGTAGAGCAGAGCTCTAGGGAGCTATGAAGATGCTGATGCATTAGCTACTGTGCTAATGGCTGTAGAGCAGAGACTAGAGACCTAAGGAGGTGGTGATGCATTAGCTACTGTGCTAATCTAGATGGCTGTAGAGCAGAGACTAGAGACCTAAGGAGGTGGTGATGCATTAGCTACTGTGCTAATCTAGATGGCTGTAGAGCAGAGACTAGAGACCTAAGGAGGTGGTGATGCATTAGCTACTGTGCTAATGGCTGTAGATCAGAGACTAGAGACCTAAGGAGGTGGTGATGCATTAGCTACTGTGCTAATCTAGATGGCTGTAGAGCAGAGACTAGAGACCTAAGGAGGTGGTGATGCATTAGCTACTGTGCTAATCTAGATGGCTGTAGATCAGAGCACTAGAGACCTAAGGAGGTGGTGATGCATTAGCTACTGTGCTAATCTAGATGGCTGTAGATCAGAGCACTAGAGACCTAAGGAGGTGGTGATGCATTAGCTACTGTGCTAATCTAGATGGCTGTAGAGCAGAGACTAGAGACCTAAGGATGTGGTGATGCATTAGCTACTGTGCTAATCTAGATGGCTGTAGAGCAGAGACTGGAGACCTAAGGAGGTGGTGATGCATTAGCTACTGTGCTAATGGCTGTAGAGCAGAGACTAGAGACCTAAGGAGGTGGTGATGCATTAGCTACTGTGCTAATCTAGATGGCTGTAGAGCAGAGACTAGAGACCCAAGGAGGTGGTGATGCATTAGCTACTGTGCTAATCTAGATGGCTGTAGAGCAGAGACTAGAGACCTAAGGATGTGGTGATGCATTAGCTACTGTGCTAATCTAGATGGCTGTAGAGCAGAGACTGGAGACCTAAGGAGGTGGTGATGCATTAGCTACTGTGCTAATCTAGATGGCTGTAGAGCAGAGACTAGAGACCCAAGGAGGTGGTGATGCATTAGCTACTGTGCTAATCTAGATGGCTGTAGAGCAGAGACTAGAGACCCAAGGAGGTGGTGATGCATTAGCTACTGTGCTAATCTAGATGGCTGTAGAGCAGAGACTGGAGACCTAAGGAGGTGGTGATGCATTAGCTACTGTGCTAATCTAGATGGCTGTAGAGCAGAGACTAGAGACCTAAGGAGGTGGTGATGCATTAGCTACTGTGCTAATCTAGATGGCTGTAGAGCAGAGACTAGAGACCTAAGGAGGTGGTGATGCATTAGCTACTGTGCTAATCTAGATGGCTGTAGAGCAGAGACTAGAGACCTAAGGAGGTGGTGATGCATTAGCTACTGTGCTAATGGCTGTAGAGCAGAGACTAGAGACCTAAGGATGTGGTGATGCATTAGCTACTGTGCTAATCTAGATGGCTGTAGAGCAGAGACTAGAGACCTAAGGAGGTGGTGATGCATTAGCTACTGTGCTAATCTAGATGGCTGTAGAGCAGAGACTAGAGACCTAAGGAGGTGGTGATGCATTAGCTACTGTGCTAATCTAGATGGCTGTAGAGCAGAGCACTAGGGAGCTATGATGCTGATGATTTAGGTACAAATGGCAAATGGACTGCATTTACATAGCACATTCCTACACTCGGCAGAGTACCTGAAGCACTTTACATTGAATGCTTCACAGTCACCCATTCACACACACATTCAAGGCGCCAATCAGCACAACGGGAGCAGTGTGGGGTTCAGTGTCTTGCTCAAGCACACCTCGACCTAGCCAGCAGAAGGTGGAATCCAACCAGCGGTTCCGACCCTTCGGTTGCTGGGCGACTCCTCTACCTACTAAGCCACTGTCACCCCATTTACATTTAAGGGCTGCGTTGCCATTTCATGCATCACAGTATCGGCACGTACAGAGCATCCCCTTCTTCTCAAGTGCCTGGTACACTTTTCATCGAGCTATTAAATGTACATGTAATCATATTGATAAGTTATCATACTGATTAGTTTAATAATTAATTCATTCCATTATTGCAATATTATTATGGTGTAATATTACAAAAATGACACTAAATTGGGCAGTTGCCCTGAAGGCCACTGGCTTATTCTCTTCCCCTCTTATTTTCTACACCTTATTGTCAAGTACCTGCTATACCGATCATTAAGATGTTAACATCACAGAACACTAGTATGTTTAATAATGAATGATTTATTGCAATATTACAAAAATGATACTAGATTGGGAAGTTGCTGTGAAGGCCCCAGGCTTATTCTCTGCATCTTATTCTCAAGCACCTGCCATACTGATCATCAAGATCTTAACATCACAGAACACTAGTATGTTTAATATTTAATGATTTATTAAAATTATAGATTGGGACGCTGCTTTGAAGGCGCCTGGCTTACCTGGACATGGACTGCGGCATTCGGTTTCCTGAGCCAGCGCCCTTGTTGTCGCTGTTCCAGTCCCTGGAGAGTGGGTCGCTGAGGGGGTCGGGCGGGAGCAGCCTGTCCGCCGAGGGCTCACCCTGCTGGGCCTTGCCCCCCTGAGCCTCTCCCCCCTGCCCCTCCAGCACCGGCCCCATGCCTCCCCCTACTACCGCCCCTTCCCTCCTCTCATCCGCACTGGAGCGCCGCACCGCGGTGGTGGTAGTGGTGGTGCTGATGACGCCAGTCCTCCGCTCCTCCAGAGAGCCCTTCCTGCCCGCCGGAGAGGCCGAGGAGGAGGTGAAGGAGGAGGAGGAGAAGGCTGAGGCGGGCTGGGGAGGAGTGGGGGGAGGAGGGAGGAGAGGAGCAGGCATGCCCCCGCCGTCTGCGGCCGAGGCGCACAGGAGCTGCTCCACGGGGCAGGAGGCTTTGGAGGATGAGGCCCCCCCCGCCGGCGCCCCGTCTGTCCCCTCTCCGCCATCGGCGCTGGGGTCCAGGGTGCTGCGGCTCTCGGAGGGCGAGAGGTCCGAGCCCAGCGGGCTGCCGGCGCCGGTGCTGGGCGGGTTGGGGCTGGGCACAGGCTTCAGGAGCAGGGACACCTCCGCACTCTTCAGCAGCACCCCCACACACACACTGAACGGGGACGCCTCCTGCTCCTGTGGAGGTCAGGATAGGCAGAGCTTATTACACCAGACATTTTGACATACGTTACTTTAATCTGTGTGTGTGGGTGTGTATTTTTCTTATATATGCATCCACACACGCTGAACGAGGATGCCCCCTGCTCCTGCAGAGGTCAGGATAGGCAGAGCTTATTTCATCAGACATTTTCACATACGTTACTTTAATCTGTGTGTGTGGGTGTATGTGTATTGAGTATGCATCCACACACGCTGAACGAGGACGCCTCCTGCTCCTGCACGGGTATTATGAGTAGCACTTATTAGACCAGACATTTTGACATACAGTACTGTGCAAAAGTCTTAGGCAGGTGTGAAAAAATGCTGTCAACTGGGAATGCCTTCAAAAATGGAAGTGTTAATCATTTATGTTACAAAATGGCGTGATTGAACAAAAGAGCAACCTAAATCAAATCAATATTTGGTGTGAACACCCTTTGCCTTTAAAAGAGCATCAATTCTTCTAGGTCTATTGCATAGAGTCTTTGAAGGAACTTGGCTGGTAGCTTGCGCCAAACGTCTTGAAGAACTACCACAGATCTTCTGTGGATGTAGGCTTCCTGACATATACAACCAATATGGTGTAATTGGTTGATCATACACTTGACTATAATCCTGCAAAATCCCTGACATTGTGTGTACCCCTGTGTGTGTACACTTTGAAGAAACTCCACATTCCCTTGGTAGTACAACAAAGGCTCTGGCATTCAAGACGAACCACTGAGAATATTGTAAATGTACACAACGTTTATTTAAAAAGCTGTTCTTACATGCATTCATTTGCAGTTGTTTCTCGTTGCCGCCATGATGAAAGTCCAAACAAGTTGATTGTACTACCTCTCCCCCTATTCTTCCTGCTGGTTCGTGTTTGTCAATCGACCTGTGCAGACTTTCATCATGGCGGCAACGAGAAACTACAGCAAGGTACTGCTTGTCAAAACTGTTTTATTAATAAATGTTGTGTACACTTAGTTCTCAGTGCCTCGTTTTTAATGTCAGGGCCTTTGTTGTACTACTGATGGAGTGTGGAGTTTCTTCGAGCTGTTTTAATGGTTTAAAAATAGCGTAGCCGTCATGCTTCGTCTAAGGGCACCTACCACTTCTATTGTTAGCCTTCTGGGACAAACGATAAAAAATAGTTAAACTCTGAATGCAACAGGCTAAATCTATTTTGCTCCTCCGTACACATACCAACTCGGTATGATGTTTTAACATGCCAATTTTCATTTTACACCGAAGTTCTCCTTTAAGTCCTTTCACCCTTATGGTCGTTTTAACATTAAACATGAGACTTTTGCACAGTACTGTACGTTACTTTAATGCGTGTTTGTCGGTGTGTATCTGTATCGAGTATGCATCCACACACACGCTGAACGGGGACGTCTCCTGCTCCTGCACGGGTAGAATGAGTAGCACTTATAAGATCAGACATTTTCACATACGTTACTTTACTCTGTGTGCGAGTGTGTATGTTTCTTATATATGCATCCACACACACGCTGAACGGGGATGCCTCCTGCTCCTGCACAGGCCTGGATGAGCAACACTTAGAAGTGGCAATATGGGGGCTTACAAAACTAAGATCAGACATTTTGGCATATTACTACTGTTTTTTATAAATACACAACTCCACACACACGTTGAATGGGAACACCTCTTGCTCCTACACGGGCTGAATGAGTAGCACTTCAGACATACAGTACTTAAAACTCTGTGTGTGCAATGACTATGGGTGTACTACCCCAATTCCATGACTTGGGACGTTGTTTTAAATGAAAATAAAAAATAAATGCAGCATTTTGAAATGGCAATGTGGCAGCTTACATCAAGCTTAGATCAGGCATTTTGGCATACAGCATAACTACTATTTTATACATATACACCCTCACACACACGCTGAACGGCGATGCCTCTTGCTCCTGCACGGGCAAGATGAGCCGCACTTGTAAGATCAGACATTTTGGCATCTTACTGCTATTCTTTATAAATCTACACCTCTATATGTGGGAAACATTGAACAGGAGATGGACCCTGCTCCTGTAGAGGCCAGATAAGCAGTACTTATATATATTATATATATAAAAACATGATTCCCCATTTGCCATTGTGATTACACAGCACAGCAGACAGTGCACACAACCAAATTCTACCTGTGCATTAAAGCCATCACACATGTGAGCAGGGGGCAGCTGTGTGGGGCAGAACACACATGCATATGTGTACACGTCTGTGTGTCCGTTTAGGCTTACATCAGATAGGTCCGGTCGGACTAGGGCTGGGCGATATGGACCTAAACTAATATCACGATATTTCTGGGCTGACTGGCGATATACGATACATATCGATATTTCCAAAAACAGGATGAGCAAAGTGTTTCATGTTAAGTTAAGACTGCTCTAAAAGAGCTGTGCAAATGAAAAAGTAAACAGTAACATACACAGGGGTACAGCTGAGTGATCCGAGAAAGCTCCGGCTGTCTGAACAGTGTGAACACATTAGGATAAGTGGTTTTGATAAAGTGGTATTGTATCATCGAAAATATATCGATATGGCGATATAGTGTCAAATACATATCTTCTTTAAAAATATATCGATATTACGATAATATCGATATATCGCCCAGCCCTAGGTCGGACTATTTAGCAATTTCTGATTGGATGAGATGCTTTCTACGCATCACTAGGAGTGAGGATATCCCACGATATACCATGGGTGACTCTTAGCAGTTAACAATCACTCAGCCTGTTTTTGTATTACATAAGCTTTGGCTTTGTGAATAAAAAAATCTTCTGGAGTTCACGTTATACAGTACCTGCTGTGCCCTGGGCTGCTTCTGACTGGTGTCGGTTAATGCTTATGCTATTCACGTTTTAATGTAATCTATGTTTTTATACTATAAAGGCTTTGGCTTTGTGATGAAAATCTGCTATGGCTGGCGTACACCTGCTGTGTCTGAAGCTGCCCATGGCTGATGTCAGATTATGCTTACATCACATAATGATTACAATCATGTTTTAATGTAATCTATGTTTTTTTATACTATAAAAGCGTTAGCTTTGTTAACAAAAATCTGCTAGGGTTGGGGCATACCTGCTGTGTCCTCAGCTGCCTAGTTATGCTTACATCACATAATGATTACATTTATATTTTAATGTAATCTATGTTTTTACACTATGTAGGCTTGGGCTTTGTGAATAAAAATCTGCCAGGGTTGGCGTAATATCAGTACCTGTTTCCTGTGCTGCCTGTGGGTGGCGCTAGAGCTACTTACATCACATCATGATTACATTCATGTCTAAATGTTTTTACACTATATAAAGTTTGGCTTTGTGGTTGGTGTTATACCTGTTTCCTGTGCTGCCTCTGGGTGGCGCTAGAGCTGCAGCTGCTGCTGCCGCTGCTGCTGCTGCTGCTGCTGCTGCTGCTGCTGCTGCGGTTGCGCTCCAGGTCCTGCTGCAGGGTCTGCTGCAGCTGCTTCATGGTGCGTTGCAGCCGCAGCAGGAACATGTACTGCAGGTGGTTGAGCTGCGTGCTCAGGGCCTTCTGCACCTGCACCAGCACCTGCAGGTCCGGCTGCGCAGACGAGGACGAGGACGAGGAGGATGAGGATGAGGAAGAGGAGGAGGAGAGGGACGAAGGAGACTGCAACCCACCCGCTCCGAGGCTGTCCAGCGAGCGAGGTTTGTGTAGGCCGTTGCTAGGCGTGACCCCTGGCGTTGCCGTGGAGATGCCCGACGCCGTGGCGACCTCCACGCTGTAGTACTCCTTCAGCATGCGCTTCCTGTGCATGCGCGCCTGCTCCGAGCCCGCGCCCGCTGCGGCGGGGTCAGAAGGGGTGGGGGTCGCGGGGAGGTCGGAGGTCGCGGACCGCTTGAGGCGCTGCGAGTGCTGGGCGTGGCGGGCAGGCTGGCACACCCACAGCGCCAGCGGGAAGGAGTCCACGAAGGGCGTGGGCCGCCCGCCTCTCCCCGACCCCGACCCGGACCTGGCCCGGCCCTCGAAGTCGGCCCAGAACTGCGAGCAGCTGACGGCCCAGACGTCGGTGGCCGCGGGCATCTTGAGCGCGTCGCTGGAGAGCGAGGGCGCCACCTGGCCACGGTACACCTCGTGCAGACGCGTGTCGCGCTCGTGCGCGTGCCGCTGGAAGACCGGGTGCAGCACGGGGAAGGCGTCGGGGGAGCGAGGGAACAGGGGATGAAAGGAGGAGGAGGTGGAGGAGGAGGAGGTGGAGGAGGAGAAGAAGGACTCCTCCTGGAAGGACTGCAGCAAGGCCTCCAGGCTGGAACGCGAGCAGGAGGGGGAGTGGCGGGTGTTGGTGGCCACCATCTCGGACGTCTGCACGGACAGCTGGCGCGGGAGGTCGGGGGGGGCACCGGGCTCCAGCTCGGCCGGGATGACCAGCTGCAGGAGATACAGACACAACACACAACCACACAAACACTCAATATAGAACATCAGTCTATTTGTTTGTTTGTTTGTTTGTTTGTTTAATTTAATGTAATGCCATATTAGCAAGTGTGGCTACTTCATTGCAAAAGCAGGTATAATGTGAAAAACATTATAAATAGCAATTAAATTCAATATTCTTAACTCGTTTCCTTAATCTCTGCGGACATATCAGGACAATTTTAAGAAAAAAAGCATCCCGTTTCATTTCTATTGACTGCCAGAGGCAAGAACACCTGAATGTAGATCTTCTGTGAGGCTGCTGGCACCCTGCTGTCTGCTGTCTATAAGGCTTATAGTATAAGCTAACTTTACAAGCCATTGTTTGGGATAAGGCACCCCAACATGAGGTATACTTCCTACATACACAGCCTCCTGATACATACACAACCCTCCTGGCCCACACACAAACTTGAAGTTTAAAAGTAAACTTTTTAAAAAACCATTTACACACATTCACATCACACACGCTTCGATTTCTGCATCACTCCCACTACTCAAAGACTTCATCATAATAATCTTCAGCTATTTCCTTTCTAATGGTTTCTTATTTCCTTATCAGTCTCTTTATCTCGTATAGACTGCTGTGGGGTCTGTTGGTACCCCCATGTGAAGAGAGATGAGACGAGACAAGACATCTGGTATAGATCTGGTATGGGGCAACTGTGGCCTAGTGGTTAGGGAGTTGGTCCTGCAATCGGAAGGTTGCAGGTTCGAATCCCACTCTACCCATGGTTGAGATGCCCTTGAGCAAGGCATCTAACCCCACGCTGCTCCAGGGACTGTAACTGAAACCCTGTAAATATCTGTAAGTCGCTCTGGATAAGAGCGTCAGCTAAGTGTAATGTGATGATGATGTGATGATGATGAGATCTGACTCCTGTGGGGTCTCCAGGTGTCCAGGGTGGGGTGAGGAGAGGCGAAACAAAACGTCTCATTTGGGGAAGGTGGGGAGAGGCGAGACAAGACATCTCTTATAGATCCGACTCCTGTGGGGTCTCCAGGTGCCCAGGGTGGGGTGAGGAGAGGAGAGACGAGACACACTGACCTAATTATGCTCCAAACGGAAATTCTGCAATTAGACATGCTGCTCGCGTTGCGGCCATGCTCCCGATTACACACACACACACACACAGACACACACACACCCTGGAGCACCTGTCATCACACTTGAGACTGGCATTCTCCTGTGTGTGTTCACAAGGGTCCATTTGCTACTTTGAGAATGAGTCCGTCCACGCAGATGTCGATGTGCTCGTCGGGTTTCTACGAGTCGTTGAGCTTGTAGGTCTGCATGAACTGCTCCAGGCTCTGTGTGTGTGTGTGTGTGTGTGTGTATGTGTGTACCTTAAGCATGAGTCCGTCCACGCGGATGTCGATGTGCTCGTCGGGCTTCTGGGAGTCGTCGAGTTTGTAGGTCTGCATGAACTGCTCCAGGCTCTGTGTGTGTGTGTGTGTGTGTGTGTGTGTGTGTGTGTGTGTGTGTGTGTGTGTGTGTGTGTGTACCTTAAGCATGAGTCCGTCCACGCGGATGTCGATGTGCTCGTCGGGCTTCTGGGAGTCGTCGAGTTTGTAGGTCTGCATGAACTGCTCCAGGCTCTGTGTGTGTGTGTGTGTGTGTGTGTGTGTGGGTGTGTGTGTGTACCTTAAGCATGAGTCCGTCCACACGTATGTCGATGTGCTCGTCGGGCTTCTGGGAGTCATCCAGCTTGTATGTCTGCATGAACTGCTCCAGGCTCTGCCGCAGGTCCAGGGCGAACAGGTTGAGCCACACCAGGCTGCGCGGGTCCACCACCAGCTGCAGAGCATTCAGCTGCACATACAGGTTGGGGCACGGGACTGCAGGAGGGAGAGAGAGAGATAGAGGGATGGAGGAGGGAGGGAGAGATAGAGGGATGGAGGAGGGAGATAGAGGGATGAAAGAGGGAGGGAGATAGAGGGATGGAGGAAAATGAGCAGAAGGTAGATGGAGAGAGAGATGGAGAGAGGAAGAGAGATAGAGGGGTGTAGGACGGGGGGGAGAGACAGAAAGATGGAGGGATGGGTAGAATGGGCAAAAGATAGACAGAGATGGAGAGAGAAAGAGAGATGGAGGGGTGAGGGACGAAGAGAGAGGGGGGGGGAGATGGAGGGAGAGAGAGAGGATGAGCAAAAGACAGACAAACAGAGAGATGGAGAGAGAAAGAGAGATGGAGGGGTGAGGGACGAAGAGAGAGAGGGGGAGGAGGAAGAGGGAAAGAGAAAGAGATGGAGAGGTGAGGGAGACAGAAAGAGAGAGAGAGAATGGAATAGAAAAAGGCAAAACAAGGAGAGT
>CM050199.1:32128605-32133605 GCA_027475355.1 Coilia nasus
TCGCAAGGAAGCCCGACAAACTCGACCCTGCCAGCTCACATCTGGGCAGTGCTTCAAGTAAACGGTTGTCATGACAAACGTGGACAATTAGGCACAAAGTAAGGAGTAGACCTCCTAATCAGGGAGGCTTATGGCTTTGATTTTGCTGGTAAAAGTTCAAAGGTTATGGCTGTTGATTTTTGTGTATAATAATGGGAATAGAAAGACACAATGTCGACAATCAATTCTTGAACTTTCACGAACGAGACGGACGTCAACAAAGGATTGGAACAGTGTTCGGATAAAGTGTTTTGTACAGTTTCCTTCCCCCTACTGACTTAAGCAGGCACTGTGTGACCTTCAGGAGGCTCCTATCTGTGTTTTATGGCTGTTACCAAGAGAAGCACAGCCTCTGTAGTGGCACCACATTCCCATCTACTTTGATGTTAGAAATCTGGCCCCCAAAAGCTTTTCTTTGTGGCTGCTTGGCCAGTTTCACCTCCCGTGAAATTGCTGCCAATGTAAGCTTTTAATTTTTTTGGCTACAGGAAGCACACAAAGACCTCGAACAGAAGAATGTGACTTCAAATACACAAAAAATCTCCCTTATCTGCCTGGGTGTGTCAGTGTGCTTGAAACAAGGCCTTGTGTGCGTGTATGTGTGTGTGTGTATGTCAGTGTGCTTGAAACAAGGCCTTGTACTTCCTAACCCATCATGAAGAGATCCTAAGGGAAGGGTGCACTAACTCAAGCTATATGTGTATGTGTGTGTGCGTCTCTGTATGTATGTGTGTGTGTCCCCCAAAAGCTTTGCTTTATAGCTGCCTAGCCTGTCTCACTTTCACCATAAAATCTCTGCCAAAATAACTCTTGTTTTTCATTCTGTTTTTCATCTTTTGGCTACAGACAGAACACAAAGACCTCAAATGGTAGGATCCAGGTGAAAGTTCTCGTTTATAACTTGCCTGGGTTTGTCACTAAACATAAAACGGAGCCTTGCCTTGTACTTGCTAACTGACTAACTACTAATTGCTCCTCCTTCGCGAAGGCAGTGGAGATTAATTTAGCCGGAACGTTTTTGAACAACTGCCGCAATTTGTCCTCTGTTGTCAAACCCCCCATTTCTCTTAAACCATCCAAAGGGGGTAACGATCATCTATTTTGGGTTTGACAGATGGATGAGCCTGGATGAAAGAGTGTACCGACCGTAGAGACCCACTTTGGTCCTGGCATAAGCCCAGTCTTTGTGTGAGAGATGCTGTTCCAAGGAGAAAGCCACAGTGCTAGAAGGATCCCTGAGAGACCAGTTCTTCACCACTACAGCAAAAAAGTCTACGTATTTCAAAAGGAGTTTAGCAACCATTACTTGAAACAACAAAACACACCACACGTCAGGAAAACAAGAGCACACTACACACACTCACACACACACACAAAACGACCACAATTAGGCACTGTGCTGTATTGGAAACACTGCCAATTGTGTGTCACTTTAAATTGCTCCCACAGGGAAAATAACAACAGAGAAAAACAAACAAACAAACAAACAAACAAACAAACAACACCGCAACAGCCATATTTCCTAACGAGTCCTTCAACACAACACTGCAACCCAGCATATAGTTCTCGAGCGCATAACAGCCAATCAGGAAGCAGAGCTAGCCGGCAGGGCAGGGCAGGGCGGGGCGGGGCATGGCGGTCAGAGGCGGGGCTTACCGTGCTGTGGCGAGCCCTGTGATTGGCCGCTGGTGCTCTGGTGGTCCTTGAGGGCGGTCTTAAGCAGGTCGACGTTGGTGCGAAACTCCTCCAGCAGGTTGCGTGCCCAGCCCTCACGCGCCTTCGCCGCCTCGCTGTAGTGCATCCAGTGCTGGCAGCTCTCCCCTGCGGACAACGAACAGTAGAGTGTGTTTGTGTGTGTGTCGTGGCCTCACTATAGTGCATCCAGTGCTGACAGCTCTGCCCTGCAAAGAGAATAGTAGAGTGTGTTTGTGTGTGTGTCGTGGCCTCACTATAGTGCATCCAGTGCTGACAGCTCTGCCCTGCAAAGAGAATAGTAGAGTGTGTTTGTGTGTGTGTCGTGGCCTCACTATAGTGCATCCAGTGCTGACAGCTCTGCCCTGCAAAGAGAATAGTAGAGTGTGTTTGTGTGTGTGTCGTGGCCTCACTATAGTGCATCCAGTGCTGACAGCTCTCCCCTGCAGACAGAATAGTAGAGTGTGTTTGTGTGCGTGTCGTGGCCTCACTATAGTGCATCCAGTGCTGGCAGCTCTGCCCTGCAAAGAGAATAGTAGAGTGTGTTTGTGTGTGTGTCGTGGCCTCACTATAGTACATCCAGTGCTGGCAGCTCTGCCCTGCAAAGAGAATAGTAGGGTGTGTTTGTGTGTGTGTCGTGGCCTCACTATAGTGCATCCAGTGCTGACAGCTCTCCCCTGCGGAGGGAACAGACGAGGGATCAGACTGTAGAGTGTGTTGGGTTTTAAAGCCACTGATTTATGCCTGTGTTTTACATAAGCATGAGTGTATAAATGCATGTTATTTAATATATGTATGTTGTTTATATTCCAGTGCTGGCAGCTCCCCCTGCAGAGAGAGAGGTGTTAGCCTGTAGAGTGTGTTGGGTTTTAAAGCCATAGATTTATGTCCGTATTTTACATAAGCATGAGTGTATAAATGCATGTTATTTAATATATGTATGGTGTTTATATTCCAGTGCTGGCAGCTCCCCCCTGCGGAGGGAACAGATAAGGGGTCACACTGTGGAGTGTGTTTATGTTCGTGTTGGGTTGTTACACCATTGTGCTTATGTTTGTGGTGTATATTTACACCACTGCATTTATGTTTGCATTTTACTTCTGTTTTTAGCCCTTTTTTTTTACTTTGTGTTAATGTATTAACATTTACATTACATTACATTACACTTAGCTGACGCTCTTATCCAGAGCGACTTACAGATATTTACAGGGTTTCAGTTACAGTCCCTGGAGCAGTGTGGGGTTAGATGCCTTGCTCAAGGGCATCTCAACCATGGGTAGGGTGGGATTCGAACCAGCAACCTTCCGATTGCAAGACCAACTCCCTAACCACTAGGACACAGCTGCCCTTTTGAAATAAATATAGCTATAGCTAGGCCCTTATACTTTTGAAATAAATATAGCTATGTTGTGGTACTTATTTCAGGGCTAGCAGCTCTCCCCTGCAGAGAGAATAGAAGTGGGATCAGACGGTAGAGTGTTTATGTTCGTGTTGGGTTTTAAAGCTGTTGTATTTATGTCTGTGTTATACATAAGCATTACCGTATAAATGTGTGTATTTATTCCAGTGCTAGCATATCTCACCCATGGAGAGAAGAGAGATCAGGCTGTAGAGTGTGTTTATGTTTGTGTTGGGTTTTAAAACTGTTGTATTTATGTCTGTGTTATACATAAGCATTACTGTATAAATGTGTGTATTTATGCTGTTGTATTTATTAAAGTGCTAGCATATCTCGCCCATGGAGAGAAGACAGATCAGGCTGTAGAATGTGTTTATGTTTGTGTTGGGCTTTAACGGCACTGTTTATGTTTGTGCATTAGTGCATAAATCTGTGTTTTCTGTTGTACTTATTGCAGTGCTAATCGTGGGGTAGAGTGCGCACATCCAAAGTATTTCAGCAGGTTTGATTCAAATCATAAAAAATAAAAAATAAAATACATGCTGAAGAAAAAGGAAAACAGATGTGCACACTGCTTTTAAAAGACAATTATATTTTAGCAGAAAAGAAACAATCTTTATCAGGCATCTTTTTAAATAAGTAAAAATGTGTGTGTGGGGGTGGCACTGTGTTCGATCCTGCTCTGCACAGCGTGGATTTGTAAAAATCATATTACAAGAGGATAAAATGCATTAAATATGACTGATGTTTCACTTTTTTGTGTTGAACGTCTCTCTGCTCTGGTTAGGAATTCACTTAACACACTCAAAACGTGGTGGGGTTGCGTCTGGGGAGGGAAAAGATCATTCAAATCAGCTTTCTGAAGGATTTGATGAATGGCAAAGTGCTATTATTTATGCAAAGCTGAATTTAGGGCTTTCTGCATAAGCCCGTGAGCCTGCGTGAAATTGAGATTTATGCCAAGAACTGGTGAACAAATCCTTCAATGATTCAAAGCAATTAACTTCAATCATGATTTAGAAGCTGAAAAAACTCTCCAAATCCCAGCCTTTAAAAAAAAAAATCTCAAATCTCCAAAACAATACTGAGCTCATTTTATGGCCAAAACTGAGTTTAAGCAACAGAAACCTTACACAGGTACACAGACACACACACAAACACACACACATAATGCAAAGCATTTCTCACACAGCAATACACAGGGCCTGCTGTACAGACAGATGATTTTACACAGTTCATTTATCACACATGGTACATCATTACTGCAGCTGAGTTTAATACACCTACCCAAACACACGCACACACACACACACACACACACACACACACACACACACACACACACACACACAAAGAACCGTGGAAGGGATAATATCTGTGAGTGCCCCTGAGGGTGGTAGTGAGGGTGGTGGTGGTGAGGGTGGTGGTGAGGGTGGGTGTGAGGCTGGTGGTGAGGGTGGTGGTGAGGGTGGTGGTAGTGAGGGTGGTGGTGGTAGTGAGGGTGGTGGTGGTGAGGGTGGTGGTGAGGGTGGTGGTAGTGAGGGTGGTGGTGGTAGTGAGGGTGGTGGTGGTGAGGGTGGTGGTGAGGGTGGTGGTGGTGAGGGTGGGTGTGAGGCTGGTGGTAGTGAGGGTGGTGGTGGTGAGGGTGGTGGTGGTGAGGGTGGTGGTGAGGGTGGGTGTGAGGCTGGTGGTGAGGGCTTACCTGCCCTGTGGAAGGGGTAGTAGTCCAGGCTGATGGAGCTGAAGGACAGCTGCATGGCTCCACCCGTGATCTTCTTATTGATCACTGCACACACACACACACACACACACACACACACACACACACACACACACACACACACACACACACACACACACAGATGACATT
>CM050199.1:32138605-32153605 GCA_027475355.1 Coilia nasus
AGAAAGAGACAGACAGAGAGAGAAAGAGAGAGAGAAAGAGATAGGGGGAGGGAGGGACAGAGAGAAAGAAATAGAGAGAAAGAGAAAAAGAGAAATAGAGAGGGAGGGAGGGAAGAAAGAGATTAGATAGGGGAGAGAGAGAGAAAAACAGATAGAGAGAACGAGGGATTGAGAAAAATGGAGAGAGATAGAGACAGATGGAGAGAAAGAGAAAGAGATAGACAGAGGGTGATAGAGAGAGGGAGAGAGAAAGAAAAAGAGAGGGAGAGAGAAAGAAAAAGAGAGAGAGATTGATTTATGCTTGTGTGCATGTGAACCAGTGCAATGCTGGTGGCAGTCAGCAGAGGGAGCTCCACAGCTACACACGGCTCAGAAACTCACGTAAACAGATGGAGAGATGAGCTTTGGATAAAAATAAATCAGCACCTGTGGTCGTGTGTGTGTGTGCGCGCGTGTGTGTGTTTCTGTGGTTGCATGGGAGCACCTGTGAATATCTGAGTAAGCACCTCTGAGAGGTCTGTGCACGTGTGTGTGTGTGTGTGTGTGTGTGTGTGTGTGTGTGTGTGTGTGTTTGAGTCTGCATTCATGTGTGTGCACATATATGCTTGCATGTGCAGAGTACAAGCAACAAGCTGGTCTGTGATGTGGTTGATGTGTCACCCACGTCCAAGGGCACACTGCCACACCACCAGACCCTCTTGCGAATGCAAAGGTATGTATGTGTATGTGTGTGTATGTGTGTGTGTGTGTGTGTGTGTGTGAGAGAGATGGAGGCAGACATCTTGGCGCGGAGGACACACAGAAGGTGAGAAGAGTGGGCAGCAGGTGAGAGCGCTGATAGGGGATGATTGGAAACAATCTGGGAGTGTGTGTGTGTGTGTGTGTGTGTGTGTGTGTGTGTGTGTGTCTGTCAGTGTATGTGTGTGTGCGTGCGTGTGCATATGTGTGTGTGTGTGTGTGTTAGGGGTGGGCGGTATAAAAGGTATAAATGGTATTAGTGGTGTGAACCTTCACTCATCTCACGATTCGATTCGATTACGATTATTAAGTTAGCGATTCGATTCGATTCGATATCTCGATGCATCACGATTATTCACATCACATTACTATTATTCACAACATATTACTTCACATGGCTTTACATTACACGATTATTCACAACATATTACTTCACATGGCTTTGATTTCATCAACAAACACAAGCAGTCAGATATTACCTTCCTCTTTTATTTGATAAAATTTATGAATTGTCTGAACATCCTATCTGCATCAGTGTAGAAGCATATTCTGACGGGGTCATTTGTACTGTCAAAACGTCCTATCTGCTATATAATTGTGGAAGCATACTCTGCCGAGGTAAATGTAATTGTCATAGGGTACTACTTGCACTTACCAGTGTGGAAGCATATTCTAATTTGATAATTGGAATTGTTAAAACGTTATACATCTGTGTTTTATTTCCGACGACATCATTCTCTGTGTTTGAACGCACTGTGTTTGAACAAACATTAAAATAGCGAGCGTACAGTGACAAAAAAATGAAACTGAAAGTGCACGGTGGGATTTTCTGACAAGGTAGCACAGCTCGGCAGATGTCTGTCATTTCTTCCTACAGTAGGACATTTCACAGAAGTAGGACAACTCCGCATAACACCGGTGTTGTTAACAACTCTGGATGGAGACGGCTAACGGATTTCTTAAGTTGGTGGTGTTCCCAACATATTTATTTTTGTGGCGCCGTCATGTTGTGTTGTGATGTATGCTACACGACCACGAATAGGTCACGTAGATGAGACAAAGACCATAGGCACAGGTTGCCATAGACAAAACGGGTTACCGGGTGCTATTTTTTAATACTTGTGACAAGAAAAAATTACTGTAAAAGGTACAACATAGTTGCTGTTTAGCCACAACCCACGTTTATTCCACAAAACACATACAGCACACAACAGCGCAGCAACTTTTCCTCTTACCCCGCGTGCAGCCACACACACATGCGCGCGCACACACACTCAACTCCCTTTCCTTAAAGGCACAAACACATAAGGAATATCAGCAGAACAGAACACAATTAACACAGGTTATCACAATACATTATAATCGATTATGATCTGCTACTGAAACGATTATTAATTGTTCACGTCTGCATCGCGATGCATCGATTATATGATTAATTTCAACACCCCTAAATGGTATGCGGTATAAATTTGGCCAACGGTAGAGATTTTGGGTTATACCTTCCTACCGCGATAGTTCATTGCGTCACCACAACAAGGAAGAAGGAAAAATAGCTGCTAGCAGTGAACACATGGAATAGAAGGAGCTCATAAAAAAAAACGGCTCAACTTCTGTAATCTGGTCATGGTTTGGCTACGAGGTGTCGGATACTGAACAGGAAAACATAATCTGCAGAATTCACATTATTTTGACACGCCTATTTTCAAAATTGCTCATCTTCCGCGGTTGTAACATTACTTACGGTCGGTTTGCTACAGCAAGTCAGCTACGTTGGAAAACCTTGTAAATAAAGTTCCAGTGCACAGAAGCTGTGAGAGAAGGGCAAAGGGGAGGGGGTGCGGGGGACAGCACCTCTGAGTCTGTCAAATGCAATGCACAAGTGGGCAATACTCTGCAATTAGTGAGCGAAGTCAGTCACACATAAGCTTCCGTCCCAATAACGCACATTTTATTCCTAACATTATATTTACAAGTTTATAATTCCTGCACATTTTTTAATTGTGTGAAAGGCTAATAAAACAGGGCAATACAAAACGAGTAGGCGGTCACCAAGGTGAATTATAACTCCTGGTCGGCAGTGACAGAGTTCGGGGATGGGAAAAACAGTATGTTGACTGTCGAGTTACAAACAGAAGGAGATGGACAGAAAAAGGTCAAACCATTAGAAGTGTAGAAACGAGCAAAAGATGAAGGTATGCAACTGTTCTCTCTGCATGATCACATTATCCATGCCATGAATGAAGGGCTAATGTTAATCATGGTATAACTCTTACTTTTGTTAGCCTTCTAGCTATGATGCTACGATTGCTATACTCAACAATAATTCGGTCTTAGCTCAACAAACACAAGATCTAATTTCACCATAAGATTTGGCTTTGCAACAAAACGGTTACAAGTTTAGTTATTATTGATTTCATAATTTGGGTTAACGTTGGGGGGCTCGGAGGGGGTCTCGCCCGGGGAGTGATTCAATGTACCGTGATATATACCGTCTACCGTCTATGGTTCAACTTATACCGTGATATAAATTTTAGGCTATACCGCCCACCCCTAGTGTGTGTGTGTGTGTGTGTGTGTGTGTGTCTGTCAGTGTGTGTGTGTCTCTGTGTGTATATGTGTGTGTGTGTGTCTGTGTGTGCGTCTGTGTGCGTCTGTGTGTGTGTCCGTGTGTCTGTGTGTGTGTCTGTGTGTCTGTGTGTGTGTCTGTGTGTGTGTCTGCGTGTGTGTGTGTGTGTGTGTGTGTGTGTCTGTGTGTGTGTGTCTGTGTGTGTGTGTGTCTGTGTGTGTGTGTGTGTGTCTGTGTGTGTGTCTGTGTGTGGGTAAATGTGTCTAAAAGCAAAATACAGACAGATAATACTAAATGAGGAATTGGGAAAGCGAGAGAGAGCTGGAGTAAGAAAGAAACTGAAGCTGAAGTGTGGGGGTGGGGGGTGAGAGTGAAAGAGAGGGAGGGAGAAAGCAGGGGAGAAAAGGATGGATTTAGAGACAGAGAGGGAGAGAGATATAGAGAGGGAGAGAGACAGAGACACAGAGAGAGAGATAGACAGAGAGAGAGAGTGAAAGAGAGAAAGAGAGAGTGAGAAAGAGAGAGAGAGAGAGAGAAAGATAGAGATAGAGAGATAGATAGATAGATAGATAGATAGATAGATAGATAGATAGATAGATAGATAGATAGATAGATAAATAGAAAGAGAGAGAGACAGAGAGTGAAAGACAAAGAGAGAGAGAGCCTGCAGCTACAGACATCACCATGAAGGAGATGAGGTCAGGAGAGAACAGTACACACTAAAGGCACAGTGTCCACACACACACACACACACACACACACACACACAGTCACACACACACACAGTCACACACACAAACCAGCAATGGACACACCTCAGGACACACACGTGAGATACACACATACATCCCACTTCCACAAACACACATACATCCACACACAAGGACACACGCAATATAATCTCAAAAGCACCCCTAAACTCACAAACTGTGTGCAACATCTAGACGCAACAACAAAGAAAAGGGCAGTGAAGGGCAGTCAACACATTATGTGTGTGTTTCTGGGTCTGTGCATCTTTGTGTCTGGTTGTGTGTGTGTGTGTGTGTGTGTGTGTGTGTGTGTGTGTGTGTGTCTGTGTGTGTCTGATTGTGTGTGTCTGATTGTGTGTGTGTGTGTGTGTCTGTGTGTGTCTGGTTGTGTGTGTGTGTGTGTGTGTGTACATTTCTGTATATTTGTTTTGGCCTGCCTGTCTGTGTGTTTGTCTGTCTAAGGCTATAGCACAGTTAAGGTAGGGATTGGCTGTGCAGTATGAATGTAGATCAGCCAAAATACCACACACAGCTCCTGAACATGAATGCAAGATAAAGACAAAAACACAGCAACCACGTGTTTGCTTTCTACTTATTCTCCTTGTGTACAGTGCACGCCTCTGACCCCTGCTGAAGGTGAGGAATAGATTGAGTGCTTGTGTTTGGCCTACATGTGCAAGCATTTGCATGGAGGTGTGCTGAGGTCGAGCTGTGACACTCTGGACCTAAGCATCATGGCTTTAAGGATGTAAATCTGCAAGTACGTAAGTGTGCATCTTTCTGACTGTGTATCTGTTAACAATAATACTCCTCTCTGCTGAATACATTTCGCTTGTGTCAACGGGTGTATATGTGTGTCCGTTTAAGCTCACCTGTGTTTGAGTGTGTGTACGGGTGTGTTTTCATGCCTGCCTGTGTGTGTGTGTGTTTGTGTGTGACGGACTGACCTCTGTGTTTGCGGAGGCCATGCTCTTGCGCTGTTGTGCATGTGTGTGTGTGTGTGCGTGGGTGTGTGCATAATGTGTGTGTGTGTGTGTGTGCATGTGTGTGTGACACACTGACCTCTGTGTTCTCAGAGGCCATGGTCTTGCGCTGCTGTGTGTGTGTGTGTCTGTGTGCGCGTGCACGTGCGCGCGGGTGTGTGTGTGTGTGACGGCCTGACCTCTGTGTTCTCGGAGGCCATGCTCTTGCGCTGCTGAGCGGACTTCTCCATGGCCTCGCTGAGGGACTTGGCGTACTGGACCATGGCCTTGAGCTGGGAGTCCGTCAGCACCCACAGCAGGTCATCCAGGATCAAGATCAGCTTAGACGCCACAACATAACAGTCCTTCGCCTACAGGGGGCGCAATTCAAATTAGGCAGGTCAGGATCAGCTTAGATGCCACCACATTACAGTCCTTCACCTACAGGGAGCGCAATTCAAATTAGGCAGGTCAGGATGAGGATCAGCTTAGACACCACCACATTACAGTCCTTCACCTACAGGGGGCGCAATTCAAATTAGGCAGGTTAAGATCAGGATCAGCTTAGACACCACCACATTACAGTCCTTCACCTACAGGGGGCGCAATTCAAATTAGGCAGGGTGGGGGCAGAAGCAAGGTCAGACATTACAGACCACAATTCACTTCTTCACCTGGGGGGGGCACAGAAGCAATTCAAATTAGGCAGGTGAGGATCAGGATCAGCTTAAATGCCACCACATTACAGGGACAGGAGCTATTAAAATTATTTTATTTTATTTTATTTATTTAGATGTTCTTCATAATTTTAACATGACATTCAAATTAGGCAGGTTTTTAATCATGGCAGTGACCAGAAACTGCCGCAAGGTGCCACCTGTAAAACAATTTGAAAATGCCATGGACCTTGTTATACTAACAAGCAAGGGTGGAGCTTGTATGTTCAAAATGCAACAGGCTAGCATAGTTATCTCGTTATCATGTTTTAACATACCCATACACCGAATTTCTCCTTCAACCCTGAGATCAATATGTCACACACACTGGCATAGGGGCACTACTGCTAAAGAGGAACTTTTAACCACCATCAACACCATCATCTGCTCAGTATAAACAAGCAAATAAGACACAACAAACCCGGCGCTGCTGCAGCGAGTATAAAAGAGGTGAATCAATGAGCATTCTCATTACTACATTATTATTATCCAATGAGAATTCTCATTATTGTGTTGTCATTCTCCAATGAGGATTCTCATTACTTTGTTATCATTATCCAATCACCATTCTCAATACTGCATTATTCTCCTCCAATGAACATTCTCATCACTGTGTTATTATTCTCCAATCAGAATTCTTATTACTGTGTTGGCATTCTCCAATGAGCATTGTCATTATTGCGTTGTCATGGATACGTTTTATTAGTATGGTCTGTTTGTAAGTGCTGCATCTGCCAATGGCTATTCAGAGCAACACGACAAAGGACAAATGAGGGAGACTATTGACTATCTACTCACAGTGTACACAAACACTACACCAAACAAACACACACACACACATACACACACACACAAACAAGTCCATTTGCAGCATCCGACCAGTGACACCAATGCTGTCTTTATTTGAAGGTCTTTGTACGACAGAAGATAATGCTCCCTTCTGTGCTGAACAGAGCTTGTGTGTGTGTGTGTGTGTGTGTGTGTGTGTGTGTGTGTGTGTGTGTGTGTGTGTGTGTGTGTGTGTGTGTGTGTAGGAAAGGCTTACTATGCAGAAGCAGAAACAGACAATGACCTTTACTATCCTCTTTTGAGGGCTGGGCCCATTCAGTGTGTGGTGGAGCACAGACTACTAATTATGTGACTGTGTGTGTGCGTTGTGTGTGTGTTTGTGTTACGGGGTATAAATGATGTCTGTCCCCATTGTGGGGTCATGACAGAATAGTGTGTGTGTGTGTGTGTGTGTGTGTGTGTGTGTGTGTGTTGATGTCTGTCCCTATTATAGGGTCAAGACGGAATAGTGTGTGTGTGTGTGTGTGTGTGTGTGTTTCCTCATCCATCTCTTAGCTGCGATCAGGTTGGTTGATGAATCAGATGAGTGATTAATCAGATGAGACTGTGCCTCTGTTTGTAAGTGTGTGTATGCACACTTTTGTGCATTTGTGTGTGTCTCTGTGTGTGCTGTGTGTGTGTGTGTGTGTGTGTGTGTGTGTGTGTGTTTGTGTGTTGCTCACCCTTCTCTTGAGCGTGACTTTGATTGGTTGGTGATGAGTCTGATAGGCGCGCTCAGGACCTCGTGTGTGTGTGTGTGTGTGTGTGTGTGTGTGTGTGTGTGTGTGTGTGTGTGTGTGTGTGTGTGTGCTGTGTGTGTGTGTGTGTGTGTTGCTCACCCTTCTCTTGAGCGTGACTCTGATCTTTGATTGGTTGGTGATGAGTCTGATAGGCGCGCTCAGGACCTTGTGTGTGTGTGTGTGTGTGTGTGTGTGTGTGTGTGTGTGTGTGTGTGTTGCTCACCCTTCTCTTGAGTGTGACTCTGATCTTTGATTGGTTGGTGATGAGTCTGATGGGCGCGCTCAGCACCTCGTGGTCGCCGCTCTGGATGGCGTCGGCCTCGATGCGGATCATCTGCCAGCTCACCTCCTTAAAGGTCAGGATCTGACACACACACCATCATGACCACACACACACACACACACACACACACACACACACACACGCGTTACCATGGCATGGCATCATCCCTTCTACGCAGTCAAACTCATCAAATGGCCAAACTCTCAGCAGGTTTGTTGGGAGATGAAAAGGACAACTGAGTAAAGGCTGAGCAGAAAGTATCTGTATCCACACATGCAAAAAAACTGCATGGCTAAAGCCTGTCAATATATATTAAGGCTGCTCGATTATGAAAACATCACGATTATTTTGGGCCAAAACTGAAATCACGATTATTCAAACGATTATTTTGTTTTCCTCAGTAACATGCTTCATTTATTGAAAATGTATTTAAAAACATTTCGAAAAAACATTCTTGTACCTTCGGATTTTCCCTAATACCTTTCTTCGTAAACATCTCCTTTGATGTCTAATGTACAAACAGTAGAAATGTCTAATGTATACATCTAATGTACAGTACAAACAGTAGAAAATAATTAGGACAAAAACATTGTTTTTATGTGTTGTGAGATGGTTTGGCCCTGAAATCGTTATCACGATTAGAATTCGATTAATTGAGCAGCCCTAATATATATGTATGTATGTATGTATGTATGTATGTATGTATGTATGTATGTGTGTGTGTGTGTATAAGAGAAAAGAACAGAGTTTGTCAGAGACTGAAACTTCATGTTTCACTGCTAATAAAAATGTTAATAAAAATAATTCTCACAGAGATGGGTGAGGCCAAGTAGAAATGTGTGTGCATGTTTGTGTTTCTGTGTGTGTGTGTGTGTGTGTGTGTTAAGTACCTCTCCGCGGGTGGGGTCCTGTATGCGTGTGAAGCGCAGGTCGCTCTGCACCCGTGTGTGTGTGTGCGTGTGTATGTGTGTGTATGTATGTGTGTGTGTGTGTGTGTGTGTGTGTGTGTGTGTGTGTGTGCGTGTGTGTGCGTGTATTAGGCACCTCTCCGCGGGTGGGGTCCTGTATGCGTGTGAAGCGCAGGTCGCTCTGCACTCGTGTGTGTGTGTGTGTTTGTGTGTGTGTGTGTGTGTGTGTGTGTGTGTGTGTGTTTGTGTGTGTGTGTGTGTGTGCGTGTATTAGGCACCTCTCCGCGGGTGGGGTCCTGTATGCGTGTGAAGCGCAGGTCGCTCTGCACTCGTGTGTGTGTGTGTGTTTGTGTGTGTGTGTGTGTTTGTTTGTGTGTGTGTGTGTGTGTGTGTGTGCGTGTATTAGGCACCTCTCCGCGGGCGGGGTCCTGTATGCGTGTGAAGCGCAGGTCGCTCTGCATCCAGCTGGTGTTGACGCTGTAGACCTGCAGCTGCGACAGCTCGAAGGAGGCGTTGAAGGCCTTGGCGCTGATGCGGATCACGATGGAGTTGATGGACAGCGAGATGCCCTCCACCACCTTCTCCGCAAAGCCATACTCACTACAGAGAAGAAGAGAGGGAGAGAATTAGTGAGCCATTCGGCATATGAGAGAGAGTGTGTGTGTGTGTGTGTGTAAGGGTCAGTGAATAATAAAAGACAAAACAGTTGAGAAAAGTGCAGGGAAATGGAGTCCCTCACCTTTGACCTGAAGCCGTTGCTATGGGAGACGGACCGTTTGGTGGGCGGGGTTCATCACAGGTGCTCATCTCCATCACCACCTTATCCAATGACTGCAAGAGAGGAGCATCACATGACCTCACTCATGGACAGGGATTGGCCAAGTAAAAAAAGAAGGCTGCACTATGAATATAGTATTTATTGTAAACAAAAAAAAGAAGACTTACTAAGCTTATGGGGTGAGTCTTCAGCTTGGTCCATGGAATCTGAAGAAAGAGAAAGGGGTGGAGAGAGAGAAAAGAAAGCAAGAGAGACAGAGAGAGAGAGAGATAGAAAGAGAGAGACAGAGAGAGACAGAAAGAGAGAGAGAGAGACAGACAGAAACAGAGTGAGAGACAGAGAGACAGAAAGAGGGAGAGGGAGAGGGAGAGAGAGAGTGAGTGAGAGAGAGAGAGAGACAGAGAGAGAGGGAGAGGGAGAGAGAGGGAAAGGGAAAGGGAGAGAGAGAGAGAGTTTATTAGCTGCAATATGGTCATGTACGTGGTCACAGCACCAGTCTGCTGTAAACACTGGCAGCTGTGAGTTATGACAACAGAGCGATGACAACAGAGCGATGACCCATTTGTGCTGCATCATCTCACAACAAAAGCTTACAGGAAAACAGCACACACTCTTTCACAAGTTACTGCGACAGAACTGCTGTTTGTGCTGTGTGTTTTTTGTACGTACATACACATAAGAATCAAAAGCTTAAGATTAAGTTAAAGAAAACTGCCCGATAGACTAATATGGCTATTAGGCAAATGAAAGAAAAAGCCATATGCACCATTGCCAACATCTGACGAACATTATGAAGAATACCGTGTCCCCATCTCTCACACAACTGCTGATTGCTATCGATACCCAAAATGCACTGGTCATTCTAACCGCTCTTTGTCTTGCCAAGTTGGCCTATTATGCCAGTGCTGTACAAAACAAACAGCTATTGTGTTTGTCTATTGTGTATATTTGTAATTATCAGACGCACTGTGAAATGTGAATGTAAATGGCACAGAACAATTTTCCGTAAGGACAATAAATATTCGATCTATCTATACTTGTCACTTTATACATTTGGAACTCAGCCTTTGGCTTCGTACCTGGAGCCGAACCACAGCCGTGGTGATATCTGCTACAAACCCCACTCCCACTCGTATATTATAGTATTAATATCTCTTACAAGGGTTAATGGCACTCGTGTTATATATTATAGTATTAATATCTCTTACAAGGGTTAATGGCAGTCAGTGTATTTACTTAAGCATACCCTTTCTGAAGTCTGTTTTCCATGCCTATTACTTACTAACATGTTTGTTCACGTGTCACTTTATGTTACTACATACATGTACATACATTTGTGCTACTGCATGGATAGCGCTGGCGGCTGTATCCATTGACTTTATACAGTTGCTGGTTGTGACACTGCCAACGTCCCCCATTGTAGGATCAATAATGGCCTCTCAATAACCAATAATGGCCTCTCAATAACCAATAATACCCTCTCAATAATCAATAATGGCTTCTCAATAATCAATAATGGGGTGCGGTGGAAAAGTGGAGCATGAATGGTGTGGCGGCTAAAAATTGGATCTTTTCAGGTGCCCAGCCATCTCTGTGGGCAGGCATGCCGTGGGGTCCCGGGTTCGAATCCAGCCTGTGGTCATCTCCTAACTCCATCCTATCTCTCTCCCACTGTCACCATCTTCAGTCCTCTCCCTATAAACCCCCCAAAAAAGCTTTAAAAAATGGCCTCTCCTGTGGTACTGCACAATGGCCCTTTGGCTTAAATTCCATCTCCGGTCCTGTCCGTATAAACACTAAACAAAAAAAGAAATATATATATAAGGCCTCTCCTGTGATACTGACTACGCATTGGCCCTTTGACTTACATACCACACATTAACACCCCCCCCCAGTTCACTAAATGTTGTATTATGCAGATGTGTCCAATATGTTTGATCTGTTTTTGCAGTGTGTATTATGTGTATGCTGCTGGACACCTTCATTTCCTTTGGGATCAATAAAGTTACTCTACTCTACTCTACTCTACTCTACTCTGCTCTGCTCTGCTCTGCTCTGCTCTGCTCTACAAAGGGTGCTTAATAAGGCTGCTCGATTATGGAAAAAATCTGAATCACGATTATTTGGGCCAAAACTGAAATCACGATTATTCAAACGATTATTTCGTTTTCCTCAGTAACATGCTTCATTTATTGAAAATGTATTCAAAAACATTTCGAAAAAACATTCTTGTACCTTCGGATTTTCCCTAATACCTTTCTTCGTAAACATTAGTAAGTCTCCTTTGATGTCTAATGTACAAACTGTAGAAATGTCTAATGTATACATCTAATGTACAGTACAAACAGTAGAAAATAATTAGGACAAAAACATTGTTGCCCTCGATTTTATTTGTTTTGAGATTGGTTGGCCCTAAAATCGTTATCACGATTAGAATTCGATTAATTGAGCAGCCCTAGTGCTTAAACCTGTCTAGTAAGCCTGAGTCATGGTGCACTACATAGCTAAGACAGCTGTGTGGGCCATCAGCCAACTTTTCAAACTCTTCCTGAAATATGGAATCAAGCTGAAGATAATTAAAACTTGAAACGCAGCCAGACACTGAAAAGCTGAGTAAGAAGATGCGGCAGGCTAATGCACTGTGTGTGTGTGTGTGTGTGTGTGTGTGTGTGTGTGTGTGTGTGTGTGTGTGTGTGTGCGTGCGTGCGTGAGAATTTCTTTTGCCACACCCCATAATGACTAAAATCAATATTCAGCTTGGCTCGGCATGGTGACACACAAACAGCACAGAGTTTCTGTGTGTGTGTGTGTGTGTGTGTGTGTGTGTGTGTGTGTGTGTGTGTGTGTGTGTGTGTGTGTGTGTGCGTGTGTGCGTGTGTGTGTGTTATGAAACAGCAATGAAAGCATGAGGAAGTGTTCTCATTAGGTCCCCATTTCCCCATTGTACTCAATGAGAGGGAACGAAAGTGAAATGAGAGAAACAGAAAGGGAAAGCTTGAAAGAACAAAAAAAAAGAGTGAGGCAGAGAAAATGACATGAAATGAGACTGGAGGAGAAATGAAAGACAGCGGAGAGAAGATGGAGTGCCTTTATTGTCGAAAGCCAAACGAGGACAGAGTGTCTCGGTTTCAGAACTGAATGATGGGAATTGTGATGGAGATAAGATGGCCTTTTAGCAGCTGCTGACTGCTGGCCATTATACGCTAGCAGTTAACAATGACAGGAACATTAGCAGACTTTGACTCCTAATACAGTTGTGCTCTTAAGTTTACATACCCTGGCAGAATTGACAAATTCTTAACCATTTTTCAGAGGATATGAATAATAACACAAAAACGTTTTTTCCCACTTATAGTTAGTGGTTGGCTGAAGCCTTTTATTGTCAAACACTTAAGCCATTTATTGTCAAACATTTATTGTCAAACATTGTTTACTTTATTCAAATGATAATGACAACAGAAACTACCCAAATGATTCTCTGAAAAATTGTTAAAGGTGTACTTCCATCGTTTTTTCATTAATTTTGCGGTGTTCTCTAGTATTAATAATTGCCCTGTGCGTTGGTTTTGATGAAAAAAATGTTCTAGTGCTTCTGTTTCAGGCTGTTTTAGTTTGGTGGAGGGGGTGGGGCCGGGAGAACGACACGATTTCACCAGAGGCGTGACACGCTCCCTGCAGCTTCCTTTGCCCCACAGTCAACTTGATAGCAGAGTAAGGTAAAGGAGAAAAGTCAGCTTGACAGCGCTAAAACTGCACACAGAATGTCTTCGGAGATACAGCCTTATGTGATCCTGAATCCGAAGAGGAAGGAGAGATAGCACAAGCACAGTCGCTTCCTGAACGTTTGTCAATGAACGTTCCAGAATATAATATTTGCATGACAAAACAGTGCAAGTGCCCGGCTAAATGCAGTTCAGTCATTTAACTAGCCTGCTAATCTTATGCGAGTCAGTCACAGGCTAACATCATTTAAAGCCCATTCGGTCAGTTTTTCTTATATGCATTTGCACGTCTACGTCACGCTGCAGGCCCTTTTCGCATTGGGTCGTTTTTCCTGCCTATTGTCTTCTTTTGACTGATATAGAAAATGGGGGTAGAAAAACATTTTGATATGCAGCATGCATATGCAACTCGGGGTGATCTGTCATATTTCAAAAGAGCAAGTACTAAACGGTTTCTCGTGGAAGTACACCTTTAAGAAATCATCAATTCTGCCAGGGTATTTAAACTTATGAGCACAACTGTAGCTATCTGAACGTCAATTAAGGTAAACTCATTTTCCATCCGCCTGGTTCAATTTGTTTTTGACAAGTGAGTGTCTCTTTCAAGTCATTCCAAAATTAGACCACACAAATCCTAGAATTTACACCAGCTGCCACTCAAAACTGCTGCAAGAGAGGGGTTGAAGTGGATCTTTGACTGTTGCCATTATTGAATAATCAAATAAACACCTTTCGCTTTAGAAACATAATATTCAAATATTTGTGATCATTTGGCTCTTTGAAGAGGATAACCACTGCTGTGGCTAAAATAAGTGTATTGTTGCCTATCTGTGATTAACAATTGACAACAACAGACAAGACCAACCCTAAAACCAGGCAAAGGATAGAATAGAATAGGATTAGTTGGATGGTGTTAGGTCTCATAAGCTACATGAGTCAGTGTTTAGTGGATAGCCGTCAGACCTTTTTTAGCTGAATGAATGTGAGGTGAATGGGGTTAAACTGTAAGCTACTTTTGCAAGTAAAACCCAGTGGTTAAATTGGCTATTGTAAGGAGAGGGATCCCTTCTTTACTCACAGTGGTCAGCATCTCACTCTGCTACAGAATTTATAGTAATAAAATAGAGGGAGCTCAGCTCCAGCTGGCTGTGTTGCTAAGGTGAAGAGGTGGAGCTGATGTCTGGTGGGTTCTGGCCCAATTTAAACTCTGGTCAAGACCCTGTCTAACACTTCACTAATGGCTACTGCATTTGGGATCCTGGGAACGAGAGATTAGCCAGCTTAGCACTGCCGTAGCATCACAAACACACATGCACACACACAAACACACATAAACACTGCCGTAGCATCACAAACACACATGCACACACACAAACACACATAAACACTGCCGTAGCATCACAAACACACATGCACACACACAAACACACATAAACACTGGCCACAAGACCCTGCCCAACACTTCACTAACAGCTACTACATATGGGATCCTGGGAATGAGAGACTAGCCAAGCTAGCAAGGCTGCACTACCACACAGACACACACACCTGTCCAGCCCCTCACCCCACAGACACACTCACACACACACACACACACAATAGCCACTACATTTTGGGTCCTGGGAATGAGAGACTAGCCAAGCTAGCAAGGCTGCACTACCACACAGACACACACACCTGTCCAGCCCCTCACCCCACAGACACACTCACACACACACACACACACACACACACAATAGCCACTACATTTTGGGTCCTGGGAATGAGAGATTAGCCAGCCTGGCACTGCCGTCATAACGCCGCTCAATGTTGCATCTAGTACAGCACAGAACACTACTGCAACTTCACTGTAGCTCCAGCTTGGCTCGACCCATTTTTTGGGTTTCTACCACTCAGCAAAAAGAGGCAGGGCTGTGCCACTCAGCTGGAGGGCGAGAAAGCGATGATGTTGAACTTTGAGCATTAAGTTTGAGCATGTATTTTGCACTTAGTAATCGGTATTTGGGATTA
>CM050199.1:32161105-32163605 GCA_027475355.1 Coilia nasus
AACACATTAACAAAAAAGCCACATGGAGAACTTGCCATACAAAATGGAGAGATATGGAGAAACCACTTCAAAAATCTCTATGGAAAAAGTGTCATGACCCCAGAACAAACCAACATTTATAGTAAAATGATTGATATGGAGAATACCATCAACAAATATCAAAACCCACTAGACTACCCAATTACAGAAGCCGAATTGACAGAAAAACTCAAAGGCCTACAGCCAAAAAAGGCAAGTGGACCTGATGGCATCCTTAATGAAATGCTTAAGAATACAAGCCTCAGCCTTCGTTTGGCTATTTTAAAACTGTTCAACTTTGTTCTGAGTGTTGGATACTTCCCTGACATCTGGAATAAAGGACTCATTACACCCCTTTTTAAGAGTGGAGACAATTTGGACCCCAATAACTACAGAGGCATCTGTGTGAGCAGTAACCTGGGGAAGTTATTTTGTAGCATTTTAAATTGTAGAATCTTAAACTTCCTTATCGAACACGATGCCTTGAGTAGAAACCAAATAGGATTTTTACCAAACTGCAGAACTTCAGACCACATTTTCACCCTACATACCCTAATTAACAAATATGTCAATGAAAATAAAACAAAAATATTTGCCTGCTTTGTAGATTTCCAGAAGGCCTTTGATTCAGTTTGGCACAATGGCCTATTCTGCAAACTTATTGAAACTGGTGTAGGGGGAAAAGCATACAGTATAATAAAAACAATGTATTCTAACAATAAATGTGCAATTAAAATTGGAAACAAACAAACAGAATTCTTTACTCAAGAAAGGGGTGTGAGACAGGGCTGCCCACTATCACCCACCCTCTTCAATATTTATATTAATGAATTGGCTAAACCACTAGAGCAGTCAGCAGCACCTGGACTCTCATTAAATGACTCCGAAATCAAATTCCTCCTTTTCGCAGACGATCTGGTTTAGCTGTCTACAACAGAATTTGGTCTACAGCAACACCTAAATGTGCTGCATAATTTCTGTCAGACCTGGGCCCTGACTATTAACAAACATAAAACTAAAATACTAACATTCCAGAAAAAATCCAGATGTCATGGAAGAAAATTCACTATAGGCACAAATACTATCGAACATGTAAAAATTAGGTATTAAATTAAATTATACTTAAATTATACTTACCTGGGACTAAAAATCAGCTCAACTGGCAATTTCAACTTGGCCGTGAATGATTTAAAAGAGAAAGCAAGAAGGGCTTTCTATGCCATCAAAAAATCTATCCAAATTGATATACCCATTTGAATCTGGCTCAAAATATTCAAATCAGTCATTGAACCAATTGCACTTTATGGCAGTGAAGTGTGGGGTCCTCTTACGGAAAGTGGATATGAAAAATGGGACAAACACCCAGTTGAAACCCTGCATGCAGAGTTCTGTAAGAACATCCTCAAGGTAGGGAGGAATACACCGAACAATGCATGCAGGGCTGAATTAGGACAATACCCTCTACTAATTAACATTGAAAAAAGAGCCACCAAATTCTTTAAACATTTAAAAACAAGTGACCCCAAATCATTTTGTTATCAAGCCCTTAAAAGCCAAGAGATGAGTACAAAAGCAAGCCCCCTCATTCAGATGGTCTGGAGACTCACACAAACTAATGTAACTAATCAGACTAACCCAACTAACCACCAGCCTCAGAACCTAAATACTATTGCTGAAACAATCCGGCCCAACCAAGTAATAAACACAGAAAAACAAAACTACTTATCATATTGGACTGAAACAACGAAAAATCAAAATAAACTTCAATGCTATCTGGCCCTAAACAGAAAGTACACATTAGCAGACTACCTTTCCACAGTTACTAATACCAAACACAGAAAAACCCTGACCAGATATAGACTTAGTAACCATAGTCTGGCTATAGAAAAGGGCAGACATAGACAGACCTGGCTACCTAGAGAAGAAAGGCTGTGCACAAAATGTAACCAAGGCACTATAGAAACAGAACTCCACTTCTTAAATGAATGCAGCCGATGGAAAGAAATACGTAACCAATTCTTTCCCAAATTCACAAATATACATCCTGAATTTCCAAACCTAGAAGACAACAAGCTGATGAGAATTTTACTAGGTGAGGAACAAGAGAGTGCAAGAGTCGCTGCCAGTTATGTAGATGCCTGCCATAGAGAGAGAGAGTCACCTCATGAGTGAAGCGCATACAGTAAACAATTCCAAAGACACGTTGTCACACACACACTCCTGCATGCACATGCATCCCATCCACACACACACACACACACACACACACACACACCTGCGCCTCATCCACAGACGCACACATATGCACACACACATACACACCTTCTCACACACGCGCATATACACATGCAGGCACACACGTGCACATACACATGCAGGCACACACACACACACACACACACACAAGCAGCATTCTATGATTACTGTTCTGTCCTTGTTTGTCTTGTTATGAACACACTACTTATACTCTGTACAAGTAGAA
>CM050199.1:32166105-32168605 GCA_027475355.1 Coilia nasus
AGAAATTAAATGCAGGCAGGGGTTAGGAGCAGCAGTACCGCCGCACCGAGTGGGGTGTGTGTGTGTGTGTGTGTGTGTGTGTGTGTGTGTGTGTGTGTGTGTGTTTGTGTGTGTGGGTGTGTGCGTAGGGTAGACCCTAGTCTACCCTATTAAACCCAAGTCTACCCTATTAAACCCTACCCTATTAAACCCTACCCTACCCTATTAAACCCAAGTCTACCCTATTAAACCCTAGTCTACCCTATTAAACCCAAGTCTACCCTATTAAACCCTACCCTACCCTATTAAACCCTAGTCTACCCTATTAAACCCTAGTCTACCCTATTAAAACCAAGTCTACCCTATTAAACCCTAGTCTACCCTATTAAACCCAAGTTTACCCTATTAAACCCTAGTCTACCCTATTAAACCCAAGTCTACCCTATTAAACCCTAGTCTACCCTATTAAACCCAAGTCTACCCTATTAAACCCAAGTCTACCCTATTAAACCCTAGTCTACCCTATTAAACCCAAGTCTACCCTATTAGTGTTTGCATTGGCTGATCTGCATTCAAAGCTGTTGTAAAATGCTGCATCTTCTGTGTCATCATCCATATGACACATTACTCACCTGGACTTCCTGAAAATCACTGTACAATATGTCCTCTTCAGCCTTATTGTTAAATAATTAACAGGCAATGGAATAACGTGTGGATGTATTGCAAGTCTGGTGAAACTTGAGCAATCTGTTATCGGCCTGGTGGTATTTCGATGCAAAATCAGTTTAAAAATAAACATTATAAGTTTACTTACTCAAGCCAAAGGTTAATGGGAGCTGAGTGGATTTAGTACCTCCGCCAATGTAGGTTATGTAATCATCTGCATTCGTTTGTTGGTTTGTTTTTTTGTTTGTTAGTTAGTTTGTTTGTTAGTTAGCAACATAACTCAAAAATGTATGGATGGATTTTGATGACATTTTCAGGGTAGGTTAAAAATGGGCTAACTTAAAAGTGATTAGAATTTGGTGGTGATCTGGGCTGGATCCAGGATTCTTTATAGGATTCTTCACCATTGCGAGATAGGGCCAATTTGAACTGAGCTGCCCTGGCGGAGGTGTGCGCTCTCGAGGCCTGAGTGCTTTTCTAGTTTTAACCGTGATGGTTTCTTTTTCACCAGGTGAAGCATTGTTTTAAGTGGAGCAGCAGGGAAGTGGCTGATGATAGGCGCTATGTGGATAATGGGGTCTCCTCCCCTAACAGCAGGGAAGTGGGTGACGATAGGCGCTATGTGGATAATGGGGTCTCCTCCTCTGACAGTCCTGCAGGCTGGATTGGCAGCAGGGAACAGGAAGCAGGTGGAGACTTTAACCCTTGCTCATATCTGCCTGCTGTATGAGAAGCAGAGTCTGCGGTCTGAACTCTTTATCTATGAGTATGAGTATCTGTGAGTCTGCGTGTGAGTCTGAACTCTTTATCTCTGAGTATGAGTATCTGTGAGTCTGAACTCTTTATCTCTGAGTATGAGTATCTGTGAGTCTGCGTGTGAGTCTGAACTCTTTATCTATGAGTATGAGTATCTGTGAGTCTGAACTCTTTATCTCTGAGTATGAGTATCTGTGAGTCTGAACTCTTTATCTCTGAGTATGAGTATCTACGAGTATGAGTATGAGTATCTCTGAGTATGAGTATCTGTGAGTCTGCGTGTGAGTCTGAACTCTTTATCTATGAGTATGAGTATCTGTGAGTCTGCGGTCTGAACTCTTTGTTGATTCTTCTTCGCATCTTTTCCTTCTTTTCATCTTATTTTCCTCTTCTGCCTTCGCTTTCTCTTTCGTGTCTGTCTCACACACTTTTTCTCTGTCTCTCCACAGTAAACAGTAAACAGTAAACAGCTGTATAATAGTAGTCTCCAACCAGGCCAGGTCGGGTTACACACACTCAGGTGTTTTGTTGTTGTTGTTGTTGTTTTGTTTGGTTTTGCTTTTCACTCTCCCAGTATTCTTATCCCCCCATCCCCCATCTCTCCATCTCGGTTGCCATGGTTTCCATCCACTACCCCCCATGGCTTCTATGGACTTGCTGCTTCCTATTATTCATATGCGCAGTTATCGTTTTTATTATTATTTATATGTGCAGTTATCATTTTTTTATTATTTATATGTGCAGTTGTCAGCCTTTAATATACGTAACCAATTTCTTTGAATGCTCCATTGGACATTATTTTTAGTTTTGTGCGAAAACTAAGCAACCTGGGTAGGAAGTAGGCTACTGAAATAATCCAGCCTGACCTTAAAGAGACTCATGGCAAATGTGGACTGGATTTGACTGGATTGGACTGATGTTACTGTAGTCGGAGGCAGGCCTTCATCTGGAATGGATTGCACTGGACTAGACAAGGACTGGGGCTGTGTTTGAATTGTTTTCTTTGTGTAGGAAAGGATGGATGTTCCGGCACCATATTAATGCCACTGAGAGTAAGAACTTTTTGGGGTCTTTAGTTTCTTAGGAAAGGTGCCTCCAT
>CM050199.1:32191105-32196105 GCA_027475355.1 Coilia nasus
GCAATTAAATTAGTGTGTGTGTATGTGTGTGTGTGTGCAAGTGTTTATGGTTGTGTGTGTGTGTGTGCAAGTATTTGTGTGTTTATGTGTGTGTTTGTGGGTGTGTCCGAGTGCAAGTGTGTGCGTGCGTAGATGTGTGTGTGTTTGGGAGTGTGTGCACACACATGCGTGTCTTGAGTCTTGAGAGCGAGCAAGATATGTAAGAGGTTTGTGTGTGTGTGTTTGTCGTTTGTGTTTCTCTCTCTCCCTCTCTCTCCCTCCCTCTCTTTCTCTCTCTTTCTGTCTCCCTCCCTCTCGCTCTCTCTCTCCCTCTCTGTCTTTCTTTCTGTCTCTCTCTTCCTCTCTCCCTCCCTCTCTCTCTGTCTCTCTCTCTCTCCCTCTCCCTCCCTCTCTCTCCCTCTCTCTCTCTCTCTCTCCCTCGTGTGTGTTGGGAGGGCTGAATGGCCCCATTAGTCCCAGACAGATGCATGCTGGGTAAGTGAAAGACCTGCTGTTGGCAGGAGTTGAGTGGCAGTGGCTTTATCAGCAGCGAACTGAAGCACACACACCACACATGCCAGCACACACACACATATCCCCTTTACACACACACACACACACACATATCCCCTTTACACACACACCACGCTTGCCAGCATCCCCCCTCACACACACACACACACACACACCTATATACACACACCACGCGTGCCAACACCCCCCCCCCCCACCCCACCCCCCCCCCCACACACACACACACACACATCCCCTTTTCGCACGCACACACACACACACCCCTATACACACTAGGGGTGTTGAAATTAATCATATAATCGATGCATCGCGATGAACAATAATCGTTTCAATTGAGTTGAGTGTGTGTGTGCGCGCATGTGTGTGTGTGCGTGCAGCATGAGAGGAGAGAAACACAGAAAGGTTGCTGCACTGTTGTGCTGTAGTGTTTTGTGGAATAAGCATGGGTTGTGGCTAAACAGCAACTATCTTGTAGAAACGGTTCCCAATAAAGTTTCCTGAAAGTGTCAAGCAAGCCTCAGATTACTGTCATTTTTTCTCGCCATAAGTATTAAAAATAGCACCCGGTAACCCGTTTTGTCTATGGCAACCTGTGTCTGTGGTCTTTGTCTCATCTACGTGACCCATTCGTCATCGCATAGCATACATCACAACACAGCATGACGGTGCCATAAAAATAAATATGTTGGGAACACCACCAGCGTAAGAAATCGCGTTAGCCGTCTCCATCCAGAGTTGTTCACATCACCGGTGTTATGCGGAGTTGTCCTACTTCTGTGAAATGTTCATAGGAAGAAATGACAGACATGTCTGCCGAGCTGTGCTACCTTGTCAGAAAATCCTACCGTTGCGCTTCCAATTTCATTTTTTTGTCACTGTACGCTCGCTGTTTTAATGTTTTTTTTTTCTGCAAGTGCGTTCAAACACAGAGAATGATGTCGTCGGAAATAAAACATAGATGTATGCATGACGTTTCCAATTATCAAAATCGTGAGATGAGTAAAGGTTTACACCTCTGATACACACACACACCACGCATGTCAGCATCCCCCCCTAGACACACACAGGCACACACACACACATTCCCTTTACACACACATACCCATATATACACACACACACAGGGCTGGAAACTTTAAAAAGTGAACCTGTACCAGCCAGTGACAAATAAAAAAGCTAAAATTCAGCAACCCCTGAACACTAAATCATCCGTCTGTGTCCGAAATCTACCAGCCACTTTTATATTTTACCAGCTATTGGCTGGTGGCTGGTGCCAGACACACACACAAATCCCCCTTACATACACACACACACACACACATCCCCCTTACACACACACACACATCCTCCTTTCACACACACACACACACACACATCCCCCTTACACACACACACACATCCTCCTTTCACACACACACACACACACACATCCCCCTTACACACACACACACACATCCTCCTTTCACACACACACACACACACACACACACACACACACACACACACACACACAAATGCTCAAGGGATTATGGGGCAAAAATAAGTTGGAGTGTGAGCAGGAAGTCATGACTCTGCAGAAGCTCTTCTGCTTTAATGAGAGAGAGAGAGAGAGAGAGAGAGAGAGAGAGAGAGAGAGAGTGTGTGTGTGTGTGTGTGTGAGAGAGAGAGAGAGAGCTTCTGTGTGTGTGTGTGTGATGAGAGCTTTTGACTTAATGAACCTGCGCCGCCTTAATGGGAGTGTGTGTGTGCATGTGCGTATGTGTGTGTATGTGTGTGTGTGTGTGTGTGTGTGTGTGTGTGTGTGTGCACGTGCACGTGCAGACGTGCTTATGTATTTGCGTGCATGCCACAATGCGTGTGTGTGCGTGCATTTGTGTGTGCGTGTGTGCATGCCTGTGTGTGTGTGCGCGTGTGCATGCGCGCGCGTGTGTGTGTGTGTGCCACAATGCTGTCTCCCAGAGCCTTGGCTAATGCATTGATTTCCATTACAACTCTTAGTGGTGTGTGTGTGTGTGTGTGTCAGTGTGTGTGTTTAATGATGAAAGGCTTGCACTGATATCAACATGCCATAACAGCATAATTACATTCGACCTTTACGCAAGATGATATCAAATACGCAGTGTATATTTATTTAGATGTGTGTGTGTGTCAGGGGTCATAAATTAGGTCATTTTGGACTCAGGAGCTGTGAATAAGATATCAGATTTATGCACATAGGTGCAGTATTGGTCACAGAGTTAGGCATTCTTATCCAACCCTAATCTACTTTAATACAGCATCTAAGCCCTCTCTTTCCATAACTGAAGCACTGTGGGTGTGTGTGTGTGTGCGTGTGTGTGTGTGTGTGTGTGTGTGTGTGTGTGTGTGTGTGTTTGTGAGATGGTCTTTTTGAGGCTGGGAGATCTCTGCTGTGTGTGTGTGTGTGTGTGTGTGTGTGTGTGTTTGTGAGATGATCTTTTTGAGGCTGGGAGATCTCTGCTGTGTGTGTGTGTGTGAGGACCATGTGTGTCTGCTTGAGGAGATCTTTGCGGTGTGTGTGTGTGCGTGTGTGTGTGTGTGTGTGTGACATGGTCTGTTTGAGGCTGGGAGATCTCTGCTGTGTGTGTGTGTGT
This sequence comes from Coilia nasus, assembly GCA_027475355.1. Lineage (NCBI taxonomy): Eukaryota > Metazoa > Chordata > Actinopteri > Clupeiformes > Engraulidae > Coilia > Coilia nasus. The sequence goes on from CM050199.1 coordinate 32,194,231, forward strand.
GTGTGTGTGTGAGAGAGAGAGGTCTGTGTGTGTCTGTTTGAGGATATTTCTGCTCTGTGTGTGTGCTTGTGTGTGTGTGTGTGTTTGTGTGTGTGTGTGTGTGTGTGTGTGAGATGGTCTATTTGAGGCTGGAAGATCTCTGCTGTCGAAGAGGTTTGCTGGTGTAGGATGGGAGGGGCTTGTTGTCATGGAGATGAAGACGGTAGAGGGTGGTTGTCATGGTGATGGTGGAGATGGTGCTGAATGATAAAGGGTTTGGGTGCCATGGTGATGAGAATGGTAGGGAGGTTGTTGTTATAGTGATGAGAATGATAAGGGGTTTGGATTCCATGGTGATGAGAATGGTAGGGAGGTTGTTGTTATAGTGATGAGAATGATAAGGGGTTTGGATTCCATGGTGATGGGAATGGTAGGGGTGTGTTGCCATAGTGATGAGAATGATAAGGGGTTTGGATTCCATGGTGATGAGAATGGTAGGGGTGTGTTGTCATAGTGATGAGAATGATAAGGGGTTTGGATTCCATGGTGATGAGAATGGTAGGGAGGTTGTTGTCATAGTGATGAGAATGATAAGGGGTTTGGATTCCATGGTGATGAGAATGGTAGGGAGGTTGTTGTCATGGTGATGGAAAATGGTATGAGTTTGGGTTCCATGGTGATGAGAATGATGAGGGGTTTGTTGTCATGGTGATGAGAATGGCAGGGGTTTGCTGTCATGGTGATGGGATGATGTTATAGTGACGGCAGAAGGTCAGAGGGTGGCCATGGTTGCCGTGGTGATACAGTAGGGTTGTTTCTGTGGTGACAGGTAGTGCAGTGGATTGAGTCTATGAGTGTGTCTTGGTGTGTGTGCATGTGGTGTGTGTGTGCATATGGAATTGTGTGAAGACATGTGCGTGTAAGTGAGGAACCACAGGAGACACTGACTTTATGTCGTCACCTTTGCTATCCCCCACACACACCCTCCCAGCCCCCACACACACCCCACCTGCCCCCATCACACACCCTCCCAGCCCCCACACACACACCACCCACCTCTTTGCCCCATCACCATACACCACTGCCCCCATCACCACCACTCCATCATCACCCCACCCCCACCCCCCACACACCACCCCCACCTCCCAACACACACCCCACCCCAATCACACACTCCACCTTTCTTTGCCCCCATCACCACCACCCCCCCCCACCCCCCCCCCCCCCCCCCACACACACACACACACACACACCGCCCCAGAGTCCTGCCTCCAACGAGCTTTGAGATGACCACTGGGGAACAACCTTTGCTGCTGATGATAAAATGCTTCACTGCCAGTGTCTGTGTGTGAGTGTGTGTGCGTTTCATTCCCTCAGCCACAGCTCACCACCTCAGTCCAACACACACACACACACTAAAAGAAGACAAGAATCCTTGACCTTCACTTCTCATCAGAGAATGAATGCACACCTCAGCAGAGTCAGTGATGCAGTGTGTGTGTGTGTGTGTGTGTGTGTGTGTGTGAGAGAGAGATAGAGAGAGAGAGAAATGAATAGCAAAAATGCTACCTTTGTAAGCTAGCTGGACACCTATAACTATTCCTCTGTAAGTTTGTGTGAGTGCTACTAAAATAAGTTAGTCATTCTGAGGTAATGCAAATGCTGTTACAGCTGATCATATTACTGATAAAGAGGGGCCATAACATAATTGATGGATGAAGATCAGCATGTGATTTATTATGTAGCTGATTGTACATCTAATTAATTGATCTCTTCACATAATTGATTGTATGGCTTGTATAGCTCATAGTGCACATCAGCACAGCTCGTATTTGTCATGATAACTCATGAACGGATGTCATTATATGGTTAACTATATAGCTGATTGTATAACTA
>CM050199.1:32203605-32211105 GCA_027475355.1 Coilia nasus
GCTAGCCTTTGCCTCTGGATGAGATGAATCATAAGAATAGCAAGCAAATGTCTTCAGTGTTTATTTTAACTTCTGTATGTTTGTGTTTATTTTGACTTGTGTACGTTTGTGTTATTTTGACATCATGGATGCTGGACTAGGGTCACACACACACACACACACACACACACACACACAAAATCATGGATGCTGGACAAGGGTCACACACACACACGCACACACACACACATGCACGCACGCACGTACACGGACACAAACACACACATCAAACAATCATGAATGCTGGACTGGACACACATACACACACACACACACACACACACACACACACACACACACACACACACACACACACACACAGACAATCATGGCTGCTGGACTGGGGCTGGAGGCTGGGGTTTTACATTTGAAATGGTTCAGAAACACTCACACTTACAAGATATTCATTTTGCCTCCATTGCTTCTGCTGAATTTTACACGGTAGGTTCATAGTAGACAGGACCCAGATGCGGTTTCTGCTGATCAGCTGGGTCCAGGTTCATTTAGATGCAAATAGAGTCAGTTCTGATTCTGTAGGTAGGCGGTTCTGTTGCTGCAGATAGAGTCGGACCTGTTCCTAGTTTTCTAAGTGCTTTGTTTTGCTTTAACAATCCCATTGGTCTCAGTGCCTTATGGGAAATTAAAGTAGCCAGTCACATAGTCCTGCTGCCTTATGTGAAAGTAATGATAGCCAATCCCCTGGTGCTGGTGCCTGAGGCATAAATGAAATTAACCAATCCCATCGTCCCTCTCTCTTATGTATAAACTTCAGTGGCCAATGCTATGGTCCTGTCTTGTATAAAAATGATGGCCTTTATCATCATTCCAATTCTGAAATCTTTTGTGAAAATGACAGCTGGTGTGTCCAATCCCAGGGCTTTATTGTGGCTGATGGGCTCCATCGTCCAATCCTGTGGCGTTACAGTGAAAGCCCAGGCAGCTGGTTGGCTTAGAGCCGTCTTCACCCTGATGAGTCAGCCTCCTCAAGCTAATCTACACCCAAACACCTTCTCTTCTCTCCTCTCCTCTCCTCTCCTCTCCTCTCCTCTCCTCTCCTCTTCTGTCCTCCTCTTCTTTTGTCTTGTCTTCTCTTCTCGTCTCTTCTCGTCTCTTCTCTTCTCTTCTCTCCTCCTCTTTTTTTTTCTTCTCTTCTAACCCCTGTTTTCTTCTCTCTTCTCCCTTCCCTTCTCTTCTCCTCCCTTCTCTTCTCTTTCCGCTTTTCTCTTCTCTTTTCTGTCTAGCTCTAACTGTGCCTCACACCATCTCTTCTGTTGCTATGAAGGTCGAGTAGATGGTGCATTTTTGTTACATTTCTTGAAGCTGTCAGTACATTCAAATAGCTGTGAACACATTATGTTGTCAACAAAAACAGCAAAAATGGCATCTGTGGCATCTGTGGTCTGATACCTCTCCCTCCCCTGTCCTACTCCAAACCCCTTTTCTCCAAACCCCTCTTTCTCCCAATTTTCTCCTCTCTCCTCTCCCCCCTCATCTCCTCTCCTCTCATCTCCTCTTCTCCTCCCCTCTCCCCTCCCCTCTCCTCTCCTCTCCTCTCCTCTCCTCTTCTCCTCCCCTCTCCCCTCCCCTCTCCTCTCCTCTCCTCTCCTCTCCTCTCCTCTCCTCTCCTCTCCCCTCTTCAAACCTCTTTTCTTTGCTGTCCTCTCCTCTCTCCTCCCCTCCCCTCCCACCTCCCCCCTCATCTCCTCCCCTCTCATCTCCTCTTCTTCTCTCCTCCCCTCTCCCCTCCCCTCTCCTCTCCTCTCCTCTCCTCTTCTCTCCTCTCCCCTCCTCTCTCCTCTCCACTCTCCCCTCCTCTCCCCCCTCATCTCCTCCCCTCTCATCTCCTCTTCTCCTCCCCTCTCCTCTCCTCCCCTCTCCTCTCCTCTCCTCTCCTCTCCTCTCCTCCTCTCCTCTCCTCTCCTCTCCTCTCCTCTCCCCTCCTCTCTCCTCTCCACTCTCCCCTCCTCTCCCCCCTCATCTCCTCCCCTCTCATCTCCTCTTCTCCTCCCCTCTCCTCTCCTCTCCTCTCCTCTTCTCTCCTCTCCCCTCTCCTCTCCTCCCTTCTCCTCTCCTCTCCTCTCCTCTCCTCTCCTCTCCTCTCCTCTCCTCTCCTCCTCTCCTCTCCTCTCCTCTCCTCTCCTCTCCTCTCCCCTCTCCTCTCCTCCCTTCTCCTCTCCTCTCCTCTCCTCTCCTCTCCTCTCCTCTCCTCCTCTCCTCTCCTCTCCTCTCCTCTCCTCTCCTCTCCTCTCCTCTCCCCTCTCCTCTCCTCTCCTCTCCCGTCTCCTCCCCTCTCCTTCCCTCCCCTCTCCCCTCTTCTCTCCCCTCTCCTCTCCCCTCCTCTCCTCTCCCCTCCCTTCTCCTCTCCTCTCTCCTCTCCAAATCTCTTTTCTCCTTTCCCCTCCCTTCTCTCCTCTCCCCTCTCCTCTCTCCTCTCCTCTCCCGTCTCTCCTCTCCTCTCCTCTCCCGTCTCTCCTCTCCTCTCCCCTCTCCTCCCCTCTCCTCTCCCCTCTCCAAATCTCTTTTCTCCTGATGTCTTCATTTCTTTCACACTCTGCGAGTCTCAAGCCTCACAACCGTCCCAGCACCCAATCTTCCCCCTGAGCACTCGTGTCCTCTCGTCGTTTTGCTTTTATCACTCTTTTATTTCTCTGTTCATTTCCCTCCCTGTTTTCATCTCTGCCTGGTGCTCTCTCAGAGGTCCTCTTACAGTCTCATCTCTGCGCCCATGCAGCAGACGGGCACAGTCTCATCTTTACGCCCATACATAGAGCATTCTCTCTCTCTTTTTCTCTCTCTCCATCTCTCTTTCTCTCTCTCTCTCTGTCTCTCTCTCTCTCTCTTTCTCTCTCTCTCTCTCTCTCTCTCTCTCTCTCTCTCTTTTCTCTCTCTCTCTCCATCTCTCTGTCTCTCTCTCTCTCTTTCTCTCTCTCTCTGTCTCTCTCTCTTCAATCTCAATCTCATCTCCACACTCATACATCAGACACACAGGCACAATCTTTCCAAAATACTCTCTGTCTCTCTCTCTCTCCATCTCCCTCTCTCTTCATCTGTCTTTCTCTTCACACAATCTCTCTTTCTCTCACACATACACGTACACAGTTGGCTGGTACAATCACAAAACGCTCCCTCGTTCTCGTATACACATAAACAGTTTCTCATTTTCTCTGAGTCCATGTGTGCGTGCCTGTGTGTGTCATAGTCCATCGAAACGATGCGTATGGTACTTATGGTACACACACACACACACACACACACACACACACACACACACACACACACACACATTATGCGTATGGTACTTATGGTACACACACACACACACACACACACACACTCACATTATGCGTATGGTACTTATGGTGGTACACACACACACACACACACACACACACATGTTATGCGTATGGTGGAGGTATGCTATACATAGTGATGTTCCACTAAGTCTCCTGTCGTCAAAAACGCTACCAGACCACTCTTCCTCCCTCCATCTCTCCATCCCTCCCTCCATCCCTTTCTCCACAAGCCTTCTGGAGGCCTGCCAGGGAACAATTAGACAAGCTCTCTTCTCTCTCTCTTTCTCTCTCTCTCTCTTGCTTTCTCTTTCCCTTTGAAAACTCTCTCTTTCCCTCTGTCTCTCTTTCCTCACACTTACGTTACCTCACGTCAATTGAAAGCATCATCGTCATCATCACTGCTTAGATGCAGCACTGTTAAATTTTGTATTCAAAACAGCAGTAGAGTAGTTGCGTCAACAGCTGTAGCTGTGTTGTGTGTTATTTTCTCTGGCATTTCCTCTTTGTTCCTGAGTCTCCCCCTGTCTCTGGTGAAGTCAAACAAGCTTAATTGGCATGACACACGCTCAGAGAGCTATCTTTGTGTTTATGGGAACGCACAGGACAAAACAAAATATTATTTCAAAATCCTCTTTTGTCTCCCTGTCTTTTGCCTGTGCCCTACTACTCCTCTCTGTCTTTGTGTCTGTCTCTCCCTCTCTTCCCCTGATTCTATACCTTTTCAACCCCTTCTTCCTCCCCTTCTCTCTCTCTCTCTCTGTCTCTCCCTCTCTTCCCCTGATTCTATACCTTTTCAACCCTTCTTCCTCCCCTTCTCTCTCTCTCTCTCTCTCTCTCTGTCTGTCTCTCTGTCTCTCCCTCTCTCCCCTGATTCTATACCTTTTCAACCCCTTCTTCCTCCCCTTCTCTCTCTCTCTCTCTCTCTCTGTCTCTCCCTCTCTTCCCCTGATTCTATACCTTTTCAACCCCTTCTTCCTCCCCTTCTCTCTCTCTCTCTCTCTCTCTCTGTCTGTCTCTCTGTCTCTCCCTCTCTTCCCCTGATTCTATACCTTTTCAACCCCTTCTTCTCCCCTTCTCTCTCTCTCTCTCTCTCTCTGTCTCTCCCTCTCTTCCCCTGATTCTATACCTTTTCAACCCCTTCTTCCTCCCCTTCTCTCTCTCTCTCTCTCTCTCTCTCTCTCTGTCTCTGTCTCTTTATTTTTCTCTCTGTCTCTCCTACTGCTCTTCTCTCTCCCTTAGGGTGGCCAGATGGGACTACATAGAGAATAAATATATGTTCTATGTATATGGGGGGGGTGGTCTATTGCCTGCATAGACAATAAAACCTGTTTCAAAGTATATCATTCTTTTATTAATATTTCTCCCACCAGTTTATCAACGTTTATCGCAATGGCTTATCGTCAATGCATATTCGCACCTAATTGTATAGAAAGTCAAAGAATAAACAAAATAGGTACACTGTAGCAGGGGCTGTGCGCTCCGGGATGGGCAGCCTCTCAGCAGTAGTCGTGCAGTCGACTCAACCTCTCTACGAACAGTGTTTAATGTTTATCAGAAAATTCAGTACAATTCTGTCTGACTGTAATTTCGGGACATTTAGTGCTGGATTCGCGATTCGGGACAACAGCTTGGATTCGGGACTGTCCCGAATTTTTCGGGACGTCTGGTCACCCTACTCTCCCTATACTTTTGCTCTCCTCTCTCTTTCCCTTTCTCTGTCTCTCCCTTTCTCCCTAACCGACCCCACCACTCTTCAAACCGCTCTTCATCCCCCACCCCATTCTCTCTCTCTCTCCCTCTCTCTAATATCTCTCCCTCTCTCTCTCCTCCCTTTCTCTGTCTCTCCCTCTCTCCCTACCTCCCCTCAAACCCACTTCATCCCCTCTCCCTGTACTCCCTCTCTCTCTCTGTTTCTCTCTCTCTCTCCCTCTCTCTCTCTCTCTCTCCTCTCTCCATACCCCAGCACCCCTTCAAACCCACTCCACTGATTAGCGTGCCGTTTGGAGAGACGCCACAATTAACCACTCAGCCCTCTGGGTCGGTGCTGCGTAGCCACATTTGTCATTTAGAGAATACTACGCTAGCCGCACAGATTGCAACATGCTCTGCACTCCGGTAAATAAAGCCCTTTTGTCGGAGCTGTGAAGAGTGAAACCACATGTGTGTGTGTGTGTGTGCGTGTGTGTGTGTGGTGTGGTGCGTGTGTGCGTGTGCGTGTGCGTGTGTGTACGGTTTCATGGGGAATCACGGGCCACAGTTGTATTGTCAGCAAAGTGCCAGAGAGAAAATGTTTGTAATGTTTCTGTCGTCTATTTATTTCACTCTCTCCAGACACACACACATAGACAAACACTCTCTGTTTCTCACCACACACACACACACACACACACACACACACACACACACACACACACACACACACACACACACACACACAAAGACAGAGACGTACACATACACACACAGACAGACAGACAGACAGACAGACAGACAGACACACTCACACACACACACAAAGAGAAAGACGTACACATACACACACAGACACACACACACACACTACACACAATACACACACAGGCTGTGCAACTGAATAAACATTTTGCTATGGCCTGCTGTGCTAGCCACAAGGTATGCTTTGCAGACAGCAAACTAATGACCACCAGTGGACACACCCCACCCCACTGACCTCCATGCTCATTTCTCCCCTCCAGCTACCTCCTCAACACAAGGCAGACTCTCCCTCCCAACACTCCTGATGAATCTAATAAAGTTGCTATTTTGAAGGGGCGCCAACCCAACTTGCACAATATCTCAAATGCCACAATTTTGACACAAGAGTGTTTGTTTATGTCCAGTGGGGTTTTGTGTGTTGCATCTTTAAAGTCAGGACTTGTGTGTCCAGTCCCCAGACCTCAACCCTTCCACATCTCCCCTCCTCCTACGTCTATTGCTTACTCCTGGGAATAAAATGCTGGGAATGTTCTCAGTTGGTCGGGATGTGTTTGTGGCTTGCCCGCCTGCCGGGAAGCCTCTGGTCGGCTCCATCTGTGACATACGCACAGGAAGTTGTGTCATTACCACATCAGTGGCGAACGAGGTGGCCACCAGGTACCCATGCGCTGTTAACCCTTTGTGGAGTACGGTCACAACTGTGTGATTACAGCATTTGCAAAATTGAAAGTTCCCACTATGACATACTACTGAATACTCTGAGGGGTTTTTCACATAAAGTTCTATGAGAGCTAAAGAATGTTTTAGGAATTCTAGAACAACAGGGAAAAATAATTCACTCCTCAAAAGGCTAAAGAGTGAACTATTTTCCTCTGTCCTTCTGGAATTCTACATGAACATTCTGTACTTGCATAAAACTTTGCACTAAAAAATTCCCCTGAGGAATTTTACATTATAGTGGGAACTCTCAATTTTGCAAAAGTTCTAATGACATATTTGTGATGGTACAGCTCAAGAGGTTAATATGCCTGCACTTCAAAGCAAATACACCAACTGCACACCCCATCCCTGCCAGCATAACACACACACACACACACACACACACACACCTACACCTACACACACACACCTACACACACACACACACGCGCGTGCACACACACACACACACACTCGCGCGCGCACACACACACACACACACACCTACACACACACACACACCTACACACAACACACACACACGCGCGCACACACACACACACACACACACGCGCGCGCACACACACACACACACATACACACAAGCAAACCCAATCTACTCCTTGAACTCCTTGGTTGCTCGAGGCGCTCTGCCTCGCTCAGCCGGAAGACCACAAAGCAGCGGGTGCGTGACGCGTCGCCTGGCAGCCCTTTGCTCTTTCTCTTTCTTCCTCTTTCTTTCCGAAAGAGAGAACGATGTGAAACGGAGCGCTGGCAAGCCGACCTGGGGCAGAGACAGTGCCGAGGGCCAGTAAAACTTTTCCTTCTCCGGTCTCCAAACTAACCCCTGCCTCACAGACACACACACACACACACACACACACGCACACAGACACACACCACACATACACATATACACACACACACACACACCTCATGATCTGCATTCTTCACAATACATTGCACTTTTCCCTTCTCTCTGCTTTGGCTGCAGACCAAAACGCATCCCCCGAAG
>CM050199.1:32221105-32233605 GCA_027475355.1 Coilia nasus
AGATACAGACACAGATAGACAGGGAGAGAGAGATGAAGAAAGAGAGACAGAGAAAGACAGACAGATAGAGACAGAGGCACAGAGAGAGAAAGAGAAAGAGAGAGAATAAAGAGCAGACAGGTGTTTTTCATCAGCCCTTTATGAGCGACGCGCTGTGCCAGAGTATGTATTAAATAGCATTAATGTACACAATGATTCATCCTAAAGACATTTCCTCAGGCAGAGCGGAGATGGAGGGAACTCATAAAGCACTCAAAAACACAACACGAGAGCTCCCAGCCATGCACGACACCGCACCACTGCGGACACTGTCCAACACCACACACAAACACACACACACACACACACACACACACACACTGCACCGCTGCAGACACCGTCCACCACACACACACACACACACACACACACACACACACAGCCACACACACACACACAAGCACACACAAGCAACACACACACACACACACTGCACTACCACGGACACCGTCCAACACCACACACACACACACAGACAGACAGACACACACACACACACACACACACACACACACACACACACACACACACACACACACACACACACATTTTATATAAAGTAGACTAGTGTGCTGGTGCTGATGTGACAGTGTTTTCATAAGATACAAGTGTGTGCAATTTTGTCATGAGAGTGACATTTTGGCGAAAGATTGTTAGGTTTTGATTGCAGAGTTTCAATTTGACATAGATGTGAATGGTTTATTTCCAAGTGTTGTGTCCTATGTGCTTGGGTGTAGAGTTTTGGCACAGCGAGCCAAATTTAGCAAAAGTTTAAGCAATGGGCAAAAACTGTAATCCACAGCCATTAATCGTCTCTGTTGTTTGTGGCGCTCTGTGAAAAGAGGGATGTGTTTACTTCAACTGTTCACGTCAGTGTTTACATACTGTGGTGTTTGTTTTGAAGCCTGTGACAAAAGCTGGCTCAGAAACAGGGAGATTTTTAAAATCTTTTTATAAGCAGGCTGCCTGTAAGTTTGCAGACTGTCATATTTGTATCATCCGGCACGCCCCCCTCCTCCCCTGAAGTGTCTGGCACCCCCCCCCCCCCCCCCCCACCCCCCACCTCGAAGAGTTCCATCCGGTCTGATTCCGTCTTCAGAGGTGCTAGTTTAGTAAGACCTGTAAGACCCAGGAAGGAGGAAGCCAGAGAGAGGATATAGGGAGGAACAGGGAGAGGCGGCGAGTAGATGAAAACAACACCTAATTTTCTAAACAATTAGGCTTTCTTTCTAAACAGGCAATTGGAAAGGCAGCACTTGGCCAGTGACTGGGCCTGCATTATTGAGAGGAGGGAGAGGGGTCCTGAGAGGGGACTGGAGAGGTTGAAGGAGAGAGGGACTAATTAAAACTGTACAAAAATGTTATACCACTAAAATATAAATATATAAATAAATACACAAACACATGTATATTCATATACTGTACATATATTCATTCTGATTCATATTTGCTAGTTGTATACATAGCTGTACATTTTATAATCTTTATATTATTTAAATGCTTTTATTTATTGTTTTCTGCTTTGTGCATCTGTTGGTCTGCTCCAAACAACATATCACTGTACTTATGTAGTGACAATAAACAACTTCCACCTCTACTTCTGAAAAAGAGGTAGTAGATGGCGTTGGGGTTGGGTTGTGTGTGAAAAGAAAAGGAAAGACTTGTGTAATAGCAGGGTAACACATTTGTATGTATGCGTTAGGACTCATTCGCACCAAACACTCTCCGTATACAGCGCATGCTCGTTTTCTGTCCGTAATCGTTAAGAATGCATGTTTACAAATTAGACTATCCACACCGCACGCGTGATCTGAGTGTATTCTGTCACCATACAAACATATTGTACACGGTTACATGCTATACACGCTCAAGTCGGTGTGAATGAGCCCTTACTTTGCAGTGTTTTATGATTCAATCTGTCCAATCCCATGTTTGTTTGTTTGCTTGCTTGCTTATGTGTATGGCAAGTTTTTGTTTATTACAGTTTTTCTCAATTGTTTAAACACAATTCCTTGTACTTCAGACACAATGACCACAACATGCAACTCATGCACCAACCCCATGAACCGATTCTGCTAAACTATAAACACAATTCCTGCTTTACACTCAAATTACAGTTCTAAAACACACTTTTTTCAAAACACTATAGACAATTCTCTGCGTTTGGCACAATTTTCATGACAAAAATCACAAGGAACACACAGTGATTCAAAATTCTAAAGTCAATTGCCCTACTATGCACACTGACTCATCACATCGGCAAACACCTGTCACACAGCTTTACAATTAGCTATCAACGCTTTGGAAGAGGCAGGGCCACAGCTAGAGGAGTGAGAGTAAGAGGAGAAGGACGGTGAGGACACGGACGAGGATGAGAAAGGACCGTAATCTCTGATGAGATCAGAGCCATTTTGGTTGACCATTTGGTCAATGAAATTATTTTACAGTAGTTGTTTAGTTGCTTACGTATCTCTCTCCATATTCTGCAATCCTCAACCCAATTGAGGATTTTTTTTGACTGGAGATGAAAGTGTATGACCAAAAATCCACAAATGCGTGTACCCTTTCTAAGCTATGGAAGACGCATGTGGAAATATACTGTAGCAATTGATGCTTTTCATGGATGGATTCGCTGATAGGCCAGGAAACACATTACATGTGATGTGGATGAGGTGCTATGGCCACAGCAAAACAGAAGAAAGGATGCAGAGTAATTTGTTTTTGTAACTGTATAGGCTACAGTGAACTCTTCTGTTGTGTTGTATGTAGACCACTGTAGGTGCAGCTTTGTGTTGATTGGGATGTACAGTGTGTACACTGTTTTTGTGGGAAAAATAAAATATATTTGTATCGATGTATATGTGTGTTCTGAGTATAAAAACAATACTCTAAAATATACTGTAACACACTTATGTATGTACTGTATGTAGCAAGTGTAACACTGAACAAAAAAGGCCTAAATCATTATGATGAATGTATAAGAAGTGTTTTCCATTTATCATAGTGTTTTACATTAAGCACATCAGGGTTCAACTGGTTGTTATAAATGTCTATTCATATGATGGTTTGTGTGTGTCATTTGACAACAAAATAGCATTTTGAGAAGAAATAATACTGTTTTGAATGTGAAGTGTGAACGGAATGTGTGAAGTGAGTGGTTTAGCCCATTGTGTGTGTGTTTTTTTGAGTTGTGTGTAGAGTTCTGAGAGTACAGTATGAGGCATGTTTTCGGAAAATGTGTTTAAGCAATTGAGAAAAACTGTAATGTTATGTGTGTTTGTGTGTTTGTGTGTGTGTATGTGTGTGTGTGTGTGTGTGTGTGTGTGTGTGTGTATGTGTGTGTGTGTGTGTGTGTGTGTGTGTGTGTGTGTGTGTGTGTGTGTGTGTGTGTGTGTGTGTGTGTGTGAGTGTTTTTTGTGCCAATTTTGTTTTCATGAGTATCTTAGTAATTGTAATTGCAGGATTTTGTATTGATTACTTCATGTGTGTGTAAGTGTGTGCATGTGCTTGGGTGTGTATGTCTGCATGTGTGTGTGTGTGTGTGTGTGTGTGTGTGTGTGTGTTTGTGTGTGTGTCTGAGAGAGAGAGAGAAAGAGAGAGAGAGAGAGAGAGAGAGAGAGGATGAGAGCAGGCAGGTAGAGTCTTGCCATTGCCAGCGTGTCTGTAACTAAAAGCCGCACAGCAGCTCCCAAGCCCACATAGTTTGGAAAAGCTTTATCTTCTGAGTGGAATCCATCCTCCCCTTCCATCAACTCTCTCCATTAGTCCACTTTCATTCCCCCTCTTCTGTTTCTATTGCTCTGTTTTCACCTCTCTCTCTCTCTCTCTCTCTCTCTCTCTCTCTCCCTTTCTCACTCTCTTTCCCTCTCTTTCTCCCTCTGTCTCTTTCCCTTTCTATCTCTCTCTCTCTGTCCTTCTGTCTCTCTCTCTCCCTCTCTCTTTCTCCCTCTGTCTCCCTCTCTCTTTCTCCCTCTGTCTCTTTCCCTCTTTCTCTCTCTCTCTTTCTCCCTCTGTCTCTTTCCCTCTCTTTCTCTCTCTCTCTCTCTCTCTCTCTCTCTCCCTATCTCTCTCTCTCTCTCTTTCTCCCTCTGTCTCTTTCCCTCTCTTTCTCTCTCTCTCTCTCTCTCTCTCTCCCTATCTCTCTCTCTCTCTCTCTTTCTCCCTCTGTCTCTTTCCCTCTCTCTCTCTCTCTCCCCCCCTCTCTTTCTACTCATCTTTCATGTTGTTTCTTTCTTGTCATCTCATTCTCTGCATGTCTGTCACCCTTCTATCTGTGTTTTCCATCTGTACTCCTCTCCCTGAACTCAGTGTGTGTCTGTCTGTCCACCCTTCTTCTCCTCTTCCTCCATTGTCCACTCTTTCTCTCTCTCCCTCTCCACATCTCTTTCTTTCCCTCCCTCCCCTCCTCCCCCCTTCCTTCCCTCCACTCAGAGTTTCCACAGCTGCTGGCCTGATTCATCTCCCTGCAGACCAACACTTGCACTCACACATGAGCAAAACACTGACTCACACTAACACTCCATTAAACACACACACATACACACACCTACACACACACACACACACACACACACCAACAAATACTCCTTGTCTTTTTATTAGAGGTCTAGTCTAACCTCAACAGGTTTTCCCATCACAGAGAGCCAGAAACACTTTTCATTGGGAGTTGCCTAGCTCATTATTTAGCACTATTTTAACATTATTACCACTCTAACACTATCAGCTGCCATTCACCTTGCTCTGTAATACATTTATAAATTAATCTATTAATTAATGCAAGAAATAGATTTATACACGATTTTCTGTTTAATACACTGTTTGAGCAATATAACACTACCTGCAATCACTGTTTTACTTCTCAATCTAGTTATCAGTTTAAATTTGACATTTTATTGATCCATATTAAGTTGACATTTTGTATTGATACATGCCTCATTATTGTGCTTACAAAATAGTCACTGCATCCTTTTAAGGTATACATTTCTGGACAATGTACATTGGTTCATAAATCAGTTGCTTTTGAGCCTTCAGCTTTGTTCTTTGCATTGCAAAAAGTGCTGCTAATGAGCTTATTATAAACATAGCACATATAATAATATATGTAATAATACATAACACAATGTCAACCTGCAGTATAGAACTTTACATGTTGGTTTAGCTTGCACTACTTTTCAAGTACCATGAACTGGTTGTTCATGACACTTGAACAAAAAAGTTTAAGAAAATAGTGCAAGTTACAGTAAACCAAACAAAAAAATATATATATAGGTGCAGCATGCTCCTTTCATTTTTAAATTAGGTTCTAAGCAGCACTGCTTTTTTACGTCTCTTCACATGCCTGTCAGTGCATCCTGTTGAGGTGTGAATTCCTGATCAATGTAAGGAGGTTTGTAAATCAGCTACTGTTGAGTCTTGCTAGCTGAAGAGGCACGACTTCAGGCTAAGAGGCATTCCGGTTAAATCTGTGGCATTCCTTCTCGGGGCGGAGGTATTCAGTTCATTCATTTTCATATTCATTTGCTTCCCTTTTCTATAAATTCATTCTGAGCAGCACTTTTTACAATGTGTATTGGCCTGAGGCCTACATTCTGGAAGACCTTAGCAATAATAATGTGAAAGCAAAGTGAATGTAAAAAAAAATCGTTTTTTTCTGAAAAATGCTGTAAACACAACCTTACAATGTTAAAAAAAAAGTCCCTCCGGAGGGACTTTGACTGCAGAGGGTAAAGGTGTACATTTCTGGACCGTGCATGTAAGTTAAAAACAAACAGAGGTGTATAATCCCGGGCTCAGAAAGTAAAAACCCTGCCACAAATTTGATCCAACCAGCTCTGAATCAGCTGATAGTAATGAGCACTCAAGACAGGTAGATCAGCTACTCAGTGATGTCACCTGTGTTAGAAGGAAAATGTGGCAGGGTTTTTACTTTTCTGAACCCGGGATTATACACCTCTGAAAATAGTAAGTTCCTCAGAAAAATCAAGCTTTGGAGGAGCTTCGCAGAGCTACTAGCTGAGGAGGTGTGATTTCAAGCTAAGTCGCATTCCACTTAAATCCGTGGCATTCCTCCTTGGAGCGGAGCGAAACGGAGGAATTTGGGATGCTCACACGAGGCTCGGACACCTGCCTGTCCTCGAGGTCCCCTGGGGAGAAAAACGAGGACGAGTGTCGGTCCCTGAGTCACGACGCTGCCGAGGCTTACCTGCTCAAGGCTTACCTGCCCCAACGCAGGACAAGACAAACTGCAGCCTCTAAAAAAACTCTTTCGGCCTTAAGTAGGCTCCCCTCACAGGTGTTTATTTGGACTAGCTTAGCAACAGCAACACAACACACGATGACCGCATCTGTTTGAGACCCGACAGTAATGATGTGGCCGAGAGTTTATAAATAAGGCAATAAACACGCAGGGTTTTTGTGCTAGCTAGGTGCTACTACGTGCACATGGTAGGATCGGATTGGATTGGGATTGGATTAGGTGTTGCTACCCAACGGGTGGTCTGTCCCAAAATCCAAGTGCACATGGAGTTCGTGTAATCGGATAATGGTCAGAGATCTGGCCGTTTCCGCTACGCTAGGTGGCGCTGTATTCCTTTCGACAAGTGGTGTTAGAACTACTTCTGATTGATGGCTGCTAAAAAGAAAATAAACAAACTATCTGGCGGCATACAAACAAAGACGGCATTCGAGGAGGTTGACAGAGCAGCATTTGCATACATGTTGTGCATTCTCCTTTGTTTGGAAGTCTGTATGAACGAACAAACTGCGTTTTTGGTTTCCTTGATACGACACGAACTGTCAGTGCATGCGCAGTATGCGAATCCGATCCGATCCCGTGCACAAGGCGGCACCAAGCGGATTAACATCGGCTTAGGCCAGGGGTTGCAATCGGATTTGTGAAACCAATCCCTATACGATCTTTAGCCTGTGCACAGGAATTCGATATGATCCCAATCCGTTTCAAATTGGATTCAGCTCGTCCATGTGCACGCAGTGAGTTGCTGGTGACTGCAACAACAAAAAAGGTGTGTAATTGCAAGCTGTTGCTGACACACTTACTGAAAAGGGTGGGACTGCTGATTCGCAGTGGGGACAGCTCACAGTCATCCATAGCAATGAGTCCAGGCCACGTTACACATCGTAACCACAGATATTTCCCAACCCACATGATCTAATCGCACTGGGTCCAGAAATGTCAGTTTGAGAAACTTACTGGAGAGACAAAAGTGTTAGCATTTGCCTTCGCTTTGGTTTATTTTTGCCATTATGTTATGTCGTTATTGATTTTTCATTGAAAGTCTGCTGAGAGGTCTTTAGTGTCTAGAAAGGCATATAATAAATATCACTTTATGTCAAAGTGGCTGTGTTTGCCCCCAGCTTTAGGACTACCTTTGTTTTATTTCCTCTGTTATGTCAAGTTGTTTTTAATATTTCAGTGTATTTCAAAGTTTCAGTGAGTGTGTTCAGGAGCATCCACACTTTCTCTTCATCCCCCTTTACAGTGACTGGTTGCTCACCAGTGTATGTGTGTGTGTGTGTGTGTGTGTGTCGGTGTGTGTGCATGTGTGTGTGTGTACACGTGTGTGTGTGTGTGTGTGTACGCGCTCGTGTGTGTGTGTGTGTGCATGTGTGTGTGTGTGTAAGAGGGTAATCCACAGTAGCAGACTTGTGGGGACTGTGAAACCTATCAGGCTCTTTGAGGGATCACCCCTAGCAGTGAGCCTGTAATGGCAAAAGCAGAAACCTGAGCACAGTGCCACAAGGCTGGCGCTTCAGCAACAAGAACAGGAAGACCTCTGCCAGACTCATCCACAGCGCGGGAGAGGGAGACTGTGTGTGTGTGTGTGTGTGTGTGTGTGTGTGTGTGTGTGGGTGTGTGGGTGTGTGTGTGTGTTTCTGTGTGAGAGAGAGAAACAGTGTGTGCCTGTGTCTGTCTTAATGTGAGGGAGAGATGACTAAACAAATTGACCTCAGCACACAATCATCATCATCTCAGAGTTAAAGATGTAAGATACGCACCACAGCCCTTGAAAGGAAAAAGTAGAAGGGAGCATGGTGCCAGAAAGCACTGTGGGAAATGAGTGAGTTCGGCCAATCAGAGCATGGCGGGCCTCATTCATATGGTAATGACTCAGTGGAATCTTAACTTGCTTCCTCCCATAACTTCTCCTAAGGCAGCGGGAAGGGAAAGAAACGCCAACACACACACACACACACACTCAAACACACACACACACACACACACACACACGCACACACACACACACGCACACACACATATACATACATACAGACACACACACCCAAACACACACACACACACGCCCGTACACACATGAACACACACACACACACACACACACACACACACACACACACACACACACACACATACACACATACAGACACACACACACGCACACACACACACACACACACACACACACAGGCTGTTGGCATCTTAGTGGGCACCATGCAGTCGGTACTTTTAAAGGGTGTGGTGGGGGGTTTTTGCTTGGGCACAAATGCCCCGACAGGGACTGACAAAGTCCTGTCATCACACACAAAGTGATGCACATGGTAAAAACAAAAAATATATAAATATGCATCTTAGAACAGAAAATTGTACTTCAATTCTGAAAGTACCGGCTGCATGGTGCCCATTGAGATGCAAAGAGCATGTTGTGTGTGTGTGTGTGTGTGTGTGTGTGTGTGTGTGTGTGTGTGTGTGCGTGCATGCGTGTGTTTGTGTGTTCATGTTATGCTATAATCAGAGGATAATAGGGTAGGATTCTGCTGTGCTGGAATGTGGACCTTGGAGCCCCGAATCTGTGTTTTGGGGATCGGCGCTAACAGGCCAGGGTTGGCAGAGCTGGTGAGAAACGATGCCTGTTAAAACAGCAACAGCTCTGTCATTAGTGGCACAGTAAAAACAGCCCATTGGAAAGTCTGCAATTTGAAGGCTTGCCGGCCTTTGAGTCAAATGACTTTTTCTTTCATTGTTGTTTGCATGTCTGCGCTCTGTAATAAATACTGCAATATCAACATATCCTGCTTGGCATCACAGTCTTAGTCACGGGTGGGCTGGGGTGGGCCTGTGACCACCCACTTGTTAATCAGGCCCACCCAATCAGAAGGCTCCATAAGTTTGATTGACTGTTTTAATAATAATAGTAACCTATGTGCTTCGGGCTAGGCCCACCTGATTGCCTTCTAGGCCCACCCATTTTATGCTTTCTGGCTACGCCCCTGCTTGGCACATTTGAGCTCAGACTTAATCTCTGTCATCCTTGTTGCATAGTGTGCAACCCTTCATACTTGTGTTTGCACTTTACACTGTCTGTGGGAAATTTACAGTATAAATCACTCGTGTAAAAACTTCATCATCATACACATAGGAAACTTACAATGAAAGAGTGCTAATTAGGCCTACACTGTACATAACCCCAAGTATACTACAGTTTCCTTTTTTATGTAACCGGTTGTGTTGTGGACAGGCCACCCAGTGTGTGTAGGTGGCTTAGTGGAACACCAAGAATCTGACTACCTTTTTTAGCGCTAATTAGCTCACTGCTAGCAACACTCCTTTGCCATGACAACAGAATGGAGATTCTCTCTTGCTCTCAGGGCTGAAGTTTACCCAAAGCACTTAACTATACTGTTAACAACAACACACCATCTGTCTGTGTGTTTGTGGTGTGTGTGTGGGTGTGTGTGTGTAAAGAAGTAGTTAAACACTTTTAACTTTCAAAACACATCTGAAAGTCCTCAGAAGAGTTGCACAATTTCGCTGTTCTCCCATGTCAAGGTTTACCAGCGAGCTCTTTGTGTTCTAATTTTATTACCTGCTCCCTACAACACCTTTCCCTGTTCTTTTCAAATGATCAAATGTAATAATTTATTTATTAACATCAGATAAACTCCAACTTTTATCCTTGCCGTTCAAAGCCTCTGACTCATTAGCAGGAATTTCCGGACTTTGTCAACAAGCTTGTGTTATAATCACCACATGGGTCCTGCACAAAACGCCTGCCTTCTGAATGCACATAATTAAAATCCACCCGGGCGACGAGCTGCCCCCGTGCTGCGCTTTTGTTGTCTGGTAGCGACTTCATTTGGTGAGTGGCGCACTGAGCCAAAGTTGTGTGGCTACAAAATGCTAATGGACACCAACAGCGCATTCAGCTGTCAAAACCGAAAACTCTGGCGCTCGACCCTTTATAAAAACAGGCTCATTGTCTAATGATGGGGCTGATGTGCTAGTGCTAAGCGATTCATAGTCCACATGAGAAGAGGTGGTGTGATGTGATATGGTGTGGCGTGGCGACGCTAAGGGGTATTAGCGCCTCAGTCTCTCTTTGTCCCCCATTGACTCCATTTTCAGAGTTAGCAGGTCCCTGTGCTAATATCTGCATCAGATTTATTAGCCACATCACTGACAGCCAAACTACACATCGACTGCCAAGGTAGCAGTTTGAATCCGGCCTTGGAATAGTAAAACAATGTTATTAAATTTGACCTGCCAAGCTCAAGCTATGAACAAAAAATGGACATGGAGCAGAGAGGTTTTTTTTGGGGGGGTATTTCGCCTTATTGAGATGCATCTGCCAGGGTTAGCATCTCACTTGGGACCAAACAAATGCAGCCAAATTAGCTTGCAGCACATATTGGACATGCTGATCATGTTAATGCTGAGTCTTGTCATTCTGAGTGAATAATTCCAGAATTTGCACAGGCATAAACACCAACAAATCAAAACATAAGAAAACATCAGGGAGGAGCGAAATACACAAGCTTTTCATTAAGCTGCTATTCACTAGCATCCAGTTCTCAAACAGGCTGGCAGTTCGGTGCAGAGAAGAGAAGAGGCGATCGTAAAGCTGTTGTTGTAAAGACCAACTGTGATTCATAAATGTATGCAGCGTTGATGTGGTGAATTTTGGCACACGTGCTTTGTAAACTTTGAGGAATTTAAGGCTAGGGTTGTAGACTGGAATTTAAGTGGTGAAAAAAACTCTATGAAGAAATTTGTATGCTCAAATCTTTAGCGCTTGCAGTCGCTAACAATAACAACATTTGGGTTCTGTCTCTCTGACTGCTGAGCAGTCTGAAAGCTGTGCTAGGATTTGTTTATTTTATGAAGTATTGCAACATGAGTTCGCACATAAAAGCTAGCAACTCACCAAAGGCCCTCACTCCCAGCACGAGAACACTTGAACCACACAATAACACCGATAAACAACATTTGAGCAATAATTTATATGTGTGTATATTTGTGTGTGTGTGTGTGTGTGTGTGTGTGAGTGAGTGAGTGGGTGTGTGTGTGTGTGTTAGAGACAGAGAGAGAGAGAGAGAGAGAGAGAGGGAGCACACTGGTAGGTTAAAGAAATTGGAATGTTAACCCATCATGCTGAGTTCATATGTTTGCTAAGGATCACTTTCACTTTTTTAACCATTAAAAAAGCTTGAAGTAAGTGTGGAGCTACTTTAAGCTTTTTAATGGGCCTCCTTTAATCCATTCCATGTAGGATCTTACTTGAATCAGAAGAAGAGCAGCCGTGCTCCTCTTAGTAATCAGTCCAGCTAGTTAGAGCTTCCAGAACCAGAAGTGTCAGAAGTTGATGGTATTGCATGTCATGCGTCATCATACAACAATGTCATGGTAACCATGAGACATATCACATTTGACGTTATAACTGAGTCAGTGATGTGCTTACATTGTAACTTGGGTGACATTTAACAAACCAGATGGCCGAAAAGGGGAACAGCAAAGCAGACGTTTGCCTGACTTAGGTATACAGTATATGTGCAGCTGGACATCAACGCTGACTAAGTCTGGAGAAGGGGAAACTGGGAAATGTGCAATATAGTTAATTCATCTGATGTTGCAAAGATGGAAATGTGTCACGAGTGGTGTTGTAATCCAGCATATGTTTCTTTTCTCTCTAAAGAGGAAAGTGGTACTATTCATCACGATCATTGCAAATGATGTCAACAAACTGTTTTTTGCAGAGTCTTCATCGTCTGTAACTGGATCCAAGGTTGAGAAGGTTAGAACACTAGAGATTAAGTGAGACTTTGTGAGCAGATCACCAAAGGATTTAAGCTGTTTTATAAGCCGTGTTTTCAATGATATTTTTGACTTTGTTACTATTTCAAAATGATCTGCTGAGGCTGAGAATAATGGAAGCTAATTTATCATTCCCGTAATACCCCATGTTCTCAGGATGTCCTAAAACCTTTTCAAAAAACAAAATAACACAAAAACAATAACTCTGCTTTGCTTCTTACAAAAGACCTGTAGATTCATTTGAAAACAAGCGTTATGTTGTTCTATGGAGACAAGAGGCCGGGTTTAAGACTACATCTATCTGTCCTTTCACTATCTGTTCTATAAAGTGATTAACAAGTCTGCTTTCCTTTCAGTCATTAAGACATATTTGTCTCTATAAGTATGTATTCAG
>CM050199.1:32238605-32251105 GCA_027475355.1 Coilia nasus
TACTCTCTCTCCCTTACTCTTTCTCTCTATCTCTGTATCTCACTCTATCTCTCTCAGTGCTTTCTTTTTCTCTATCACTCTATCTCTCTGCCCCCTCTCTCTCTCTCTCTGTTTCTCTCTGTCTGTTTCTTTCTCTCTCTCTGAATGATTAATTGAATTAAGTACAATTAGAACATTTCCTTAAGTCTTTTGTTTGTTTATTGTGTTTCTTTCTTTATGTTTTCTTCGTCTCTTGTGTCTTTCCACTCCCTCTTTCTATCTCTCTCTGTTACCCTCTCTGTCTGTCTGTCTGTCTGTCTGTCTGTCTGTCTGTCTCACTCTCTCTTTCTCCACTGATGTGTGAAAGACGTGGGCAGTTATTTTCAGTGTAGTGTCGGAATGATTAATTCCCTTGTTACTGTAAGTGCAATTAGGAAATCCCTTAATTGTTTTCTTTCTTTCTTTCTTCTTTCTTTCTTTCTCTTTCTTTCTTTCTTTCTTTCTTTCCTCTTTCTTTCTTCTTTCTTTCTTCTTTCTTTTCTTTCTTTCTTCTTTTCTTTCTTTCTTTCTTTCTTCTCTTTCTTTCTTTTCCCCTCATTTTCTCTTTCTCCTCCCTCCTAACTATTTCTGTTTTTTTTTCTCTCTCTGATTTTCCCCTTGTCCCTGCTCCTTTGTCTCTGCCTTGAATCAGCATTCCTGTCCACTTATTGCTCCCAGACCCTTGGCCCTGCAGATCCCTATCAGCTTTCTTTAATCCTCCTCTCAGGCCTCCAACCTCAGGCCTCTGTTTCACAGGAGAGATCCTGGTGACTGATGACACAAACCTTAACCCCCTATTATAACTTAGTTGTTACCAGAATGGCAATGACCAAGTTGTAATGTGTTACCAAAGACTTTCTGTGTCGTAGTAATGTTGTAATGTTGTAATGTTGTAGTTACTTTTTTTTTTTCAGTCACAGCGAGTTATAGGGCTGGCAATACTGTGACCGCTAAGAGGTTACATATTTGTCCATCTCCTAAACATCTAAAAGTAGCTTTGTATAATATTAGGTGCATCTGCCCTGCAGATCCCTATCAGTGTTTCTAATCCTCCTCTCAGGGCTCAGGCCTTTGTTTCACGGGAGAGATCCTGCTGGCTAACACACACCTTAAATATTTGTCCATCTCCTAAACATCCAAAAGTAACTTTGTATAATCTTAGGTGCATCGGTTTCATCCTCCACATCATCATCAGGCACTACTATGTGTAAGTGCATGCACCATATATGGCTGGGTACAGTATGCAGGCCTACTGACTGTGTGCAGACTGCTTGGAGTGTGGTTGTACAATGTCTGTGTGGAGTGGTGTACTGAACTTGGCATACGGATGAGAAGAAGACTATTTTTGTTCACAGGAACTGATTTCAATGAAGGAAAGTCAGTTTAATAAGGTATCTGTCTCTCATCACAGATGCTTTCTTATTTCTAATTTGTTACAGTAAATCTGCTGTCAGTTTTTTGCAGCAACCCTCTCTCTCACACGGCGCTCTCCCATGGATGGCCCAGGAAGAGGGGGAGAGGTGGAGAGGTGGAGAGGGGAGAGAGGGGAGAGGTGGAGAGGAGAGAGAGAGAGAGGGGAGAAGGGAGATGTGGAGAGAGGGGAGAGAGGGGAGAGGGTGGAGAGGAGAGAGGGGAGAGGAGAGGAGAGAGGGGGAGGTGGAGAGGAGAGAGGGGAGAGGAGAGAGGGGAGAGGTGGAGAGAGGGGAGAGAGGGGAGAGGTGGAGAGGAGAGAGGGGAGAGGAGAGAGGGAGAGGTGGAGAGGAGAGCGGGGAGAGGTGGAGAGAGGGGAGAGGGGAGAGGTGGAGAGGTGGAGAGAGAGGGAGAGAGGGGAGAGGAGAGAGGGGAGAGGTGGAGAGGTGGAGAGAGAGAGGGGAGAGAGGGGAGAGAGAGGGGAGAGGGAGAGAGGGGAAAGGGAGAGGAGAGAGAGAGAGAGGGGAGAGGAGTGGGGATAGGAGTGGGGAGAGAGGTGGAGAGGGAAGAGGGGAGAGAGAGGGGAGAGGTAGAGAGAGGGGAGAGAGAGGAGAGAAGAGAGAGGAGTGAGGGGAGAGGGAAGAGGGCAGAGTAGGGAGAGGGGAGAGAGGTGAAGAGGGAAGAGAGGTGAAGAGAGGGAGAGGAGAGAGGGGAGCGAGAGGGGAGAGGGGAGTTAGAGGAGAGAAAGAGAGAGGTGGAGAATGGGGAGAGAAGAGAGAGGAGAGGAGTGAGGGTAGAAGGGAGAGGTGGAGAGGAGAGAGGGGAGAGAGAGGGGGAGAGTGGGGAGGTGGAGAGAGGGTGGGGAGAGAGAGGAGAGGAGTGAGGGGAGAAGGGAGAGAGGGGGGAGAGAGGAGAGAGGGGAGAAAGAGGAGAGAAAGAGGAGAGAGGGAGAGAGGAGTGAGGAGAGAGGGGAGAGAGGGGAGAGGGGAGAGATGGTAGAGAAAGAGGAGAGGGGAGAGAGGAGTGGAGGGTGAGGTGGAGAGGAAAGAGGGGACAGAGAGGGGAGAGAAAGAGGAGAGGGGAGAGAAAGAGGAGAGGGGAGAGAGGAGTCAGGGGAGAGGTGGAGAGGAGAGAGGGGAGAGAGGGGAGAGAAAGAGGAGAGAGGAGAGAGGGGAGAGAGATGGGAGAGGGAAGAGAGGGGAGAGGGTAGAGGTCAGCCATCTCTTTTCTCCCGTGCCTTCTGCTGGTCGCCTTCCGTTACGGCTGTGGTCTCCCTGGATTCGCAGGAACACAGAGCTCCTCTAAAAGAAAAAAAAACAAGCGAGAGAGAGAGAGAGAGAGAAAGGGGAGAACGAGAAAGAGAACGAGAGCCAAAAGAAAAAAGAGAAAAGAAGAAGAAAAAAAAGAAAGGAAAAGAACGTCTGTGCACCCCCAGGGGTCTGTTGCCAGGGCATCTCCCGGGCCGGATTGAACTTCCAGGGAACGTCGTTTCGCTTTGGGTCTCCATCCATCACAGAGCCTTCGCCAGCAGCTGTGTCCAAACCCCATCGCTGGCAGACGAGAGACGAGCCTCCTTGTATCTCCAAAAAACGCAATAACGTTTTGCCGACTCTGTCAAGAAAAAGAAAAAAAAGGAAAGGAAAAAAAACAGGATAGGAAGACAAAAAAGCCTTGTTACAGACTGTTTTGCATCCAAATGTTTGAGACTACTCAAGCAGTCTGTCAGGACTGTTCTTCAAAGGCAAACTGTGGTTTGCCTGCCTATTGCCTGCCATTTTTTCACCAAAAAACCTTCTGTAGTCAAAAAACACAAAACTCAAGGAAACACACATATCAGGGCCAGGTCAGTGCTTCAGAGTCATGTTTGCTGCTCCTCACAAATATCTGCCCCTCTTTCTCTCTCTCTCTCTCTCTCTGTCTCTGTCTGTTTGTCTCTCTCTCTCTCTGTCTCTGTCTGTTTGTGTCTCTCTCTCTCTGTCTCTCTCTCTCTCTGTCTTTCTCTGTCTCTGTATGTCTCTCTTTCTCTCTCTCTCCCTCTGTCTCTGTTTGTCTCTCTCTTTCCCCCTCTCCCTCTCTTTCTCTTGCTCTTTGTCTCTGTCTCTATCTCTTTCTCCCTCCCTCTCTCTCTCTTTCTCTCTCTCTCTCTCTCTCTCTCTCTGTGCCTATTTCTCTCTCTCTCTTTCTCTCTCTCTCTCTCTCTCTCTCTCTCTCTCTGTGCCTTTTTCTCTCTCTCTCTCTCTTTGTCTCTTGCTTGCCATTTGTTCACCAAAAACATTCTGTAGTCAAAAACACGAATCTCAAGGAAACACACATACTGTATGTGGGCCAGCTCAGAGCTTCAGAGTCATGTTTGCTGCTCAAGGAAACACACATACTGTATGTGGGCCAGCTCAGACCTTCAGAGTCATGTTTGCTGCTCCTCACAGCTCCTATGGCTCTGCTCATCCACTGAGAGTAATACATCACCTCTTTCAAGGCGTCTCTGACTGCAAGTTGATGGCTTATGCAACAGCAGATATAATTGCAGTAATGTGTCTTGTCCCCATCCAGTTCCTGTTTTCCAGCTGGAGGTCTGCCATGATTTCAGGGTCTAAACACTGCAGGGAGAAAAAAAATAACAATGGAGACCCGAGTATGTTCTCTTCACTCCGTGTTTGTCCTGTTTTTGTTCTCGTCTCTCAGTCCTACCTGGGAGCGAGGGATGCTGTGTGGACAGGTTGGCTCGGGCCCAGGGCTTAGATGGCTGCGGTTAGCCAGGAGATGTCCTCTCTCGGTCTCGGGAAGGGAGTCAACTTTATGAAGTGTGTCAGGGCTCTTGCTCGGCCGTCTTCCATAATTCGCTGGGACATCCTGGGATGCATGTTTCTTACTTTCTTTCCTTGCTTCTTTCTTTCTGTCTTTCTCTCTTTTCTTTCTTTCTGTCTGTGTGTTTTCATTCTTTTATTAATTTTCTTTCATTTTTTCTTCATGCCCTTCCTTTCTTCCTTCTTTCTTTCTTTCTTTCCTCCTTTCTTTCCTTCTTTTCTTTCTCTCTTTTTTCATTCTTTCTTTGTCATTCCTTTCTTCCTTCTTTCTTTTGTTCTTTCTTTCTGTATTTTTTCTTTCTTTCTTTCTTTCTTTCTTTCCCAGTTGCGAATCTTGGCACTGTTTGTGATCCCAGTGTGTTGCAGTCTACACCATATACACGTTCATAAATCCTGTCGAGGGAGCATCTCCCATGAATGCCTGTGACTTGTTGTACGGCACGTTCACTCCTCATTTACAACACGTCCCATTACACGCTGAGTGAAAAATCGTTTTTTTTTTCCTGTCATTCTTCTGAGACCTTGCTGTCAGGGGTTGGCGCGGCAACCGCGACACATCAGGTATTAAAAATCAACTCAGCTGTCTCACAACACGAGGGCTGCATGACGTTAAATTATGCTCCTGTGATACAGTACGAGCCTCACAGAAAATGTTTGGGCCACTTTTTTAGTGAGAACCTGTAGTGTGCTTTGGCTTGGGCTTACTCTGCCTGTCTGGTCCCTCAGGCCACAGTGGTGATAAATGCTGTATACTCCCCTGATGGCGGCCTGACAGGGAGGGCTTTTTAAGGGAGTGTTGTGTTCCTCTGCAGTGAATATCCACAGCATGCTACAGGTCAGGATGCCCCCTCATTTTAATCACTGAAAAAACACAAGGCTCCTGTTTTTGTTCATTTGTTCATTATTTTAATCTTTCTTTTTATTTTTCTTTCTTTCTTTCTTTTTTCCTTTCTTTCTTTCTTTCTTTCTTTCTTTTTTGTTTTTCTCTTTCTTTCTTCCTTGTTTTTCTGTCTTTTTTCTTTCTGAGAGTTTGTGATGGATGGTGAGGAATTTTTGACTGGGTCTCGAGAGAGAGGGGGCGAATGCGAATGCGAATGGCACACCCTCCTGCCGGGCCTGGAGTGGCCTCGCGGGATGACGGCCCGTCTAGCGGATCCTTGGAGGATGGCTCGGCTCGGCTCGGCCTGGAGCGCGGCCCTGTTGCTCTTGGAGCGGCCGCGCGTTTACCCAGGAGTCTGTGTTGCGCTCCCAAACACTCTCCCAAATATTTCACATTTTAATAACGGCAGGATTATGTGGCTGCAGAGAGAATGGGCTATGTATGTGCATGGAGACACATAAACACACTCACACTGTCACACTGTCTCTTTCTTTCTCACCCTCTCAATTACACAGACACAGTCTATTTCGCACGCACACACACACACACACACACACACATACAAGTTCAACATACGCATACATTTACGCACACATACATACCTAAACACCTACACACAAACACCAAAACACAATCAGAAATACACACTACCATAAACCTACACATATACGTGAACAGTTACACAAACACACAAATACACACTCTGTCACACATCCAAATTCAAGCACTCACACACACACACCACAAGACTGATGAGGTAAGAGACAGCTGAATCCCGTGGATGCATGAAACCTTCAGCCTCCTTCACGACACCCCTCTGAGAAGAATGTGATGGCGCCCACATAGTGACAGACGATTTTTCCAGAAGCTTGTGACAGGCTCCACTGATCCAACATCTTCCCTCATCTAAAATCCATCTTCATTCATCTCCATTGTGTTCTTTTCTGCAGGACCATTTGGGTTCGTGGCACTGCCGTTAGCTTAGCGCTATCTCGAGTTGAGCTGCTTTGTCGAGATGAGCTAGCCGTAGCCAAATTCAATACAACGCTACTATCTAACTAACCTTAGTACTAACCCTAATCCTAGCTCTAACCATCAACACAGACACTTGTTTGGGGGATTTTATACACACCACTCAGACTTATTTTACAATTTTTACAAGTAGGAGAGGAGAAAAAATGGGAACTCCTTTAGGCCTGTGCCACTAAAAACTCAAGGCAGTCCCACAAGCCCAAATCCCCTGACCAACCCTAAACCTAGTACTAAACCTAACCCTAGTACTAACCTTAAGCCTAGTACTAACCCAAACCCTTACTTTCCTCGACTGTGCTTGAGCAGTAGGCCAACTCGACATGTAGACAGGAAAAAGACCAGTGTTGAATTGACTCCAACAGAGTTGACTGTAACACTTTTGAGGGTTTATATAGCTCCACACTCTCCTGAGGTAAATTAACATTTTTATGTGTTTATGTGCACTTTAATGTGAAATAACCCTGCCTCTGGACACAATTTAAATACTAAAAATATAATTTAAAAAATATTAAAATTTGGGAGTTAAATCAGCTCCCACATGTTTAACCCTAAAATTTTAACACTGTCGCTGTGTAGCCTATTTAAATAGAACACTGGAGGTTGCAGGGCATGCTGTCAGTCCCATAATGGCAACCATGTGGGGACATCTAAGAGGTTTGCTTGAGGTTAATTTATGCTGATCAGGTTTTAGATGTAGGAGTCCAAGAAAGACTTCAGGCGGAGGACAGAGTAGTGGAGCTTCCTGGCGGCAAGCTAAATTAAACTAAATAGACTAAACACACACACACAAACACATAGACACACACACACACACACACACACACACACATACATACACACACATACAGTCACCACCAATTTCCAAAAGTTACTGTGGTGTTACCACATAAGTTGGAAATTAAGTAAAATATTTTTAGTTTCTAACTATGAGTATATTGTTTTAAAGCCCTTTTAATGTCTCTGCAAGTGTTTCTTAACCCTATGAGCCATGGGCTGTTTGAAAGTCAATTTCGTGACCTTAACTGTTAAGAAATGATATTGGTGAAGATAAAAGCCAGACCTACATGTTGGCTGCTCTTTATCAGAACAGTCAAGGCTATGTGGTTCTTCAATTATTAGAAATGATGTCACTCTAAATATTTTGCTTAGATTTTATGAAATGACTAGATTTTCACATCTCTTACGGTGAATTTGAAAAGCAAAATGTGCTTAGCGCAAAACTGAGCATAGGTTTGCCCTTGCATAGGTTTGCCGTGTTTTCAAAACCATACAATGTTTAGGCTGTTTATTTGATACATACTTTGCTGTGAATCAACAGTGACTTTGTGGGACTTAAGAGAGTTATTAAACCACAAAACGAACATCAGTATGAACATGAAAAATGTTCCCAAATATTACTTCATAATGTCTCTTCTTTGTTGAAATATTAGGTTGCTCCAGAGTACAAACATATGGCTAGCATAATTACCAAGCTTTTGTTCAACTCCTACTTGTGAAATGTGTTTTATATTTACGCAATGGTGAGATGGAGACTAATACAAACAAGAGAGCTATACGCGGATATGGACTGTGATGTTTTGGCGGATTGGAACTAAGAAGTTTGATTCTTGATGATCTAGCATTTTTAGGAGTTATTTATCTTGGCAATGTTTTCTTGCATAGATAAGCAGCTAGCTGTTGTTGGAGTGATAGTGCTGCATTGATTCGAGTGACGTGCATGACAAATCACTGCAATTAAAACTTTGTAAGCAATTCAACAACAACATGTTAAAAAAAAAAAAAAAAACTTTATCACAGCAGAAACTTGGTTTGGTAAAACGTTTGTTGTGAAAGTAAGTCCCATTTGTCATTGCGATCACACAGCACAAAGAAAAAATTTCAACGTCTGCATTTAACCCATCACACACGTGAGCAGGGGACAACCATGACAGTGGCACCCAGGGAGTAATGGCGACCTGGGATTCAAACCTGCAGTTCTGCA
This sequence comes from Coilia nasus, assembly GCA_027475355.1. Taxonomy (NCBI): domain Eukaryota; kingdom Metazoa; phylum Chordata; class Actinopteri; order Clupeiformes; family Engraulidae; genus Coilia; species Coilia nasus. The sequence goes on from CM050199.1 coordinate 32,246,731, forward strand.
GATACAGGTCCGATACCTTAACCGCTAGGCCACCACTGCCCCAAGTGCTACACCTCTGGAGATGAGGGCCTGTGTGGATGCCTTTGTGCCCAGCCTGGGTGTGACTTGGTGGGGTTGGCCAGGGGACAAATGCTGGGTGGGGTGGTGTGGGATGGGTACTTGTGCAGTGCTCTCCCCACATCCACAGCCACAGATGAGCGGCCCTTGAGCAAGCACCTTACCCCCAAATGCTCCCTGGGTGCCGGACTGATGTCAGCCCACTGCTCTGGGTATGTGTGGGTATGTATGCTCTGAGTGTGTGTGTGTGTGTGTGTGTGCACGCGTGTGCACGTTTATATGAGCATGTGTGTGCATATGTTTATGTAAAAGTGTGTGTGTATGTGTGTGTGTGTGTGTGTGTGTGTATGTGTGTGTGTGTGTGTGTCTGTGCATGTATTTTTGTGTATGTGTATGTGTGTGTGTGTGTGTGTGTGTGTGTGTGTGCACGTGTACACATATACCAAACCAGTATGTATACGTATACATGTATAAGTGTGTGTGTCTGTGTTTGTGTGTGTGTGGGAATAAGTGAGAGACTGACCTGTGAGTACACCACTGTGTGGCCTTTGGGTTTGGCACGGGGACAGACAGGGACAGTGTTGGCTGTGAGGGACGCTGATTACAGCTGTGGAGGAGTGTGGCCTGGGCCATCAGAATGAGCTCTTTTTGTCACCGTAAATGACATAGTGACATCACCATGACAGTGACAAACTGCCCATGTTTTGTGCAAGCGTGTGTGTTTCGCGTCTAAATGGGATGGGGTGGAGGCATGTGCTGGTTTTGCATGTATTTCTTTATGGGTTTGCATCAGGACGTTATAAATTTGAAAGCTCCATCAAACCAACAAAAGCCACAGAAAACCACAGGCTTTGGGCAAACAGCGTTGCATGTTTGCTGCTTTCATGACTGCTTTAAGGAATGTCTGTGTGTCTTTCATGAACATATGTTGTGCATATTTAGCTGTGTATTGTCCATAAATGAACATGTTTTTGTTTAATATGTTTCGTGTTTGCCCATGTGTGTACAGTACGATCATTCATGCCGAGTGTGTGTTATGCATCACCAAACTGACTTTTCAGCAGTTTCATTACATTTTGAGGTTCAGACTCACCCGATAATCTTATTCAGACTCCCTCAATAATTCAATTCAGCTTCCCCCTGATAATTTCATTCTGAGTGTCACGAACTGTTGACCATTCTCAACTGGTTACCCTTTAGCATATTGTTGCATGTCGTCAATGAAAAGAAATAGGTAGAAAAACGAGCAAATAAGGAAAAGGCCAACAAAGTAGGCTCCATGCCGGTGCCCACGGCTAAATGAGCTAAAGCTACCTGGACTTCCCATCTGTCCGAAGAGTTGATGGTATTTGAGTAATAATAATAATTTTGTAAATAACATTTTAATGTTGAAACATTTTATTATTATTTCAAATCCCTTGGTTGGTTTTGGAACTCTTGTTATTAAGACCCTGTCTGCTGCTCCGCCGATATGTCTGTGCGAGATGAGGTGTGAAGAGCTGTTATCTGCATTGTATGTCTTTGCCCCAGCCATTTGGTCACCTCAGGGGTTTAGGAAGTCTGTGAATCAACATGCAAGGTCGGCACCCGGCCTGATCTGATTAGGAAGACACTGTATACTGTAGTACTTAACAAAAGACCATTGCATATTCATTTTGGGGTGGTACCCTTGGCTAAACCCATTGGGTGTCTACAACATTTAAGTTCAGAATAACCACTGTTTTAGTTAGTCTAGTCTAGTCTTGTCTTTTATCATCGTCCTGTCATGTAGTGTCTTTCTGTGTCTCTGTGTTAGTCTTTGTCTCATTATTGTTAAGAATAAACCTTGTTCCTGGTTTTCAACCACTAGGCTGACTGAGTCTCCAAATTCAACTTAAAAAGTAATTAATTTACTTTTAGAGTGCTGCAGAGTTTCCCACAACAGAGAGTGGATATAAGTGGTACATAAGAGGACAACATACACAGAAGCAGAATGAAAAGAACACACGGGCGTCAACATTCAGTTTCTGTTGCCGTAGCTCCCGGTTGCCAAGGACACAGGTGGTGTTTGGATTCCCAAGAGAAGACCACTCCCCTTGGACATACAGGTCAGTGACCTTTGTCTTTGGCCACTAAGTGCATACATACCACTGCCATGGCCTTTGGTATGACCAGTCAAAAACCTTAAACCACTAAGAGTAAAGCAGTCTACATCAACAAGAAGTCATTGCAATCCTCGGAGAATCGATTGAAGACAAGAGGTGGGAAATCTGCCCAAGAGAGGGCAAAAGGCCATACAGGTGCATGCATTTGCTCCAACCATTCACAAAATCATGTGACTCTAACAGCACAGCTCCTTAGCCAGGTAGATGAGTTAGTAAATGAAATATATGCCTAGGTAAAAACAATACATGGCATGAATTGCTATTCAAAGCCAGTCATGCCCACTTAAGTATAGAAAATATAGAGAAAAAAAAAAGAAAATATAAATATAGAAAAACATAAATATAGTTGTTCTGAATAGATCGTATTTTTCTTTTAGTGGCACTGAGTGTAATGAAGACATTGTTCACACAGTTTTTTTAATCAGTGAAGACTTACTGTTTATAATTAAACTTCTGCAGGTAGCATCTGAGTAACTAGTGCTGGAAGCTTAAACTACAGCAACAGAACTGTTGTACATATTCAGTGCCATAAACAGAAAACACAAAAGAATATTGCATCATTTACATTTGAACAATGCAAGACACAGAGTACACAAAGGCACAGCGAAATAGATTCCTGACCCTTTGAATGTGGGGCTTTCTTAAATATAGTTGTAATGTCCAGATCATGTTGCTCATTATCCTCCTCGTGTGTGTTGGTGGGTGTACGTTGTATATCTGCATCTGAGGGGGTATTTCATTGGTTGCGCTTTGCAGCAATGCCGGACTCTGTGATTGGCTGTGAGTTAGCGAGCGACTGTAAAGATGTAAGTTGTTTGTTGTTTTTGTTATATATTACATGTTTGTTTGGCTTGTTTAGATTTGTGTTGTTGGGTTTGTAAAAGCACAGTGGAGTACAGTAGCTCCCTGACTTATGAGAATCTGGAGCCTTCTAGCTGTCATGTCCAGATCTTGCTCTTTCATTTCCCCTCCTGCTGCATTCAAGCGACTGACAGTAAAGCAACACTAAGTAGTTTTCGTCTTCCGTCGCCCTACAGGTTGGATGCGGAATTCTCTCTCATTCAAACTACAGAGAGACACCTCGGAGGGCGGCGAAGAGAATTCAGAAATGCTTTCACACAAATGTGTTTGTGTGTCACAAGCTGATGAACCACTGACACGATTTTGGAAACTCTATTTTAGGGTTGAAAAAAACAACTTAGAGTTGCTTAAAATCTAGCTGTCACGTCCAGATTCTGCCCTTCATTCTCCCTCCTAGTGCATGCAAGCGGCTGTTTAAGGCAGTCTAGCTAGAGTAGGTTTCTGCCTCTGGTGACTCTGTGGCGTGTGTTACTGATCCTTCTGCCACGTATCGTTGGCTTTGGCGTTGGTGTGCGTGATCCTGCACCGTCCCTGCTTTTTAAGGGCTTCTGTCTTCAATCCACGCCGCCCAGAGCAAGACCACGTCTGGAGAGCCAGCTGTACAAAGTCTGATGCTGGCACCGTGTGCGGGACCTGGAGGCGATCTGACTGACTGCGACGGGCTGAATTTAGGCCCATCGCCGAGTTGCACAACGATGTCTCCTGCAACAAATCATCAGATCATCACATGGCAGCATCCACGACGCATGCTGTTTCAGACAAAACATGAAATGAAACCCCAATGGCATGAAATTACATACTTTCTGGTGTGCATTAAAAGGCCTCGTGCCGTAACAAACCGGTTAGTGCTTGCTCTTTTTGAAATACGTCAGCTCAGTCCAAGTTGCCTATGCATGCTGCACGTGAAAATGTTCCTCCACCCCGATTACAGTACCTTCATTGGTCAATAAAAGAAAATAGGTGGAAAAACGAGCAAATAAGGAAAAGGCCAACAAAGTAACATAAGTTTCTTAAATAGAAAAAGCCACGACTGTAAATATAATCACAAGCAGAGCAGTGTTTCCCCTTGTAGTCCTACATGTTGGACAGATTCCATAGCGTTGTATATCTGCATCTGAGGGGGTATTTCATTGGTTGCGTATTGCAGCAATGTCGGACTCTGTGATTGGCTGTGAGTTAGCGAGCAACTGTACAGATGTAAGTTGTTTGTTGTTTTTGTTATATATTACATGTTTGTTTGGCTTGTTTACATTTGTTCATGAACCCCACATCTGTTCCCCATCTCCCTTTCTACTGTGAAAAATGTGTGTGTG
>CM050199.1:32278605-32283605 GCA_027475355.1 Coilia nasus
TGATTTTTTGTGCACTTACATTTCACTGGCGCTCTTATCCAGGGTGACTTACAGTGAATTAGGGACAGTAGCCCTGGAGCAACGTAGGATTACAAGCCTTGCTCTTTCAAGAGTTCAAGAATTACACTGGTTATTCACTCCCCCACCCACATTCTTTCCCCTACTGGTTAGGGAATCAAACCAATGACCCTTCGATCCAAAGACTAAGGCCTCATTCACACCAAGGACTCTCCGTATACAGCGCATAGACAGCAAGTGCCTGTTTTCTGTCCATATTCGTTTAGAATGCACGTTAACAAATTAGACTATTCACACCACATGCATGATCTGAGCGTATACTGTCACACGTACACATATGCTGTACACGGTTACGTGCTGTACACGCTCAAGTCGTGTTAATGAGCTCTTAGGCCTCATTCACAACAAGGACTCTCCGTATACAATGTGTAGACAGCAAGTGGCGTTTTCTGTCAGTATTCATTTAGAGTGCACGTTAGAAAATTAGACTATTCACACCACACACGTGATCTGACCATACTCTGTCACACATACACACATATTGTACATGGTTACGTGCTGTACACGGTCAATATGGTGTGAATGAGGCCTAACTCCCTAACCACTAGGCCACAGCTACTGAAATGTTGGGTCAGGTGGGTTTTCTCAGCCCCATGGCTCCTTCAGGTGATGTACTCTGTTTCACTATGATGTAATGCGGGGCTGATAGTATTTCGGCACCATGCCTGAATTCAGGCTTGAAGGTGTTTGTCTGCAAGAAAAACTATGTAGGCCTACACTGAGAATATTTAATGGAAAGGCTTGTCAATGCTTGTCATGTTTGAGTCACCCAGAGAGGTCTAATAAGAGGAACCTAGATTTTGCTCTCAACCAAAGAAACATTAGGCTAACATCAGTGGCGGCTGCTGGTCTTTCAAATAGGGGAAGCACATTTTAGGTGTACATTATTATATATATATATATATATATATATATATATATATATATATATATTTTTTTTTTTTTTTTTTTTTTTTTTTTTGTCCTATTGGAGCCTGGCCGTTATTAAGAAAAAAAAATGTTAATTGAGACTGTTGTCAACCACAGCCATGCCACAGAACTACAGTAACACACACATGAAAATGATTTTCAGGAGTAACACACACCCAAACTGTATCTGTATACAACAATACCAGAACTGAACAGAACATGAACAGAAATATATAACAGAACCATTAGAAATACACGTTATTGTGTATAAATTCTGCCCTGCGCTCCTTTTGCAGGAAATGCCATTGCTTTTTTCATGCCTTTTTTTATGCCCTGTCAAAGTTATTCAGGTCCGTAAAACCTACATTTGACTAAAACTTCATATCCCTGACACAGCTTTATCAAGAGGCATGGCCAACAGTACGTCCAATTAGACAGTTCATTTCGTCATACCAGGAAAGTTGAAGAAAAAAAAAAACAGTTACTTTCACCAGTTTTTGTGGGCCAAATCAGTCTTGGGTGTTGGTCTGTCCTGCTGTTTAATTTCTAGTCTCTCCTCATACGGAAGACTATCGAATGGGTTTGCCAAAATTGTCAACAATATTAGCAGTAGCCATTGTATTGGGCTAGCACGCTAACTAGCGGGCTAGTTTCCTTAACAACTTGACTAATTTGAACAATATGATTGTGAACGAACTAATGAAACTTAGACAAAAAACTCAATAACTTTGTGCTGACTGGTATGTTTTATTTAGAATATAATATGTGCAATGTGTAAATAACAAGCACTCTGGACGGACAACACGTTCTCTCACCACTTGTCTTTGGGAAATCCGCTAGCGACTGAATTCTACTTTACTCCGATGTTTGTTTGCCTGCCAATCAAAAGGGGTGTAGTCTTTTAGACAGTTCCACCAATTATAATGTGTAAGCCTAGCGTCTTGGCCCGCCCCCGCCCATCTCATTTTCCATTCACCCCCAGAGACGCTGAGCGTCCGAGGAAATGACGATTTTCAGCATTTATCCAATGAACACATGGCTTCACTGCATTGAAAAAAAGTGCATCAGACGTTCAGCTTCAATGGGGTGTCCCGCTGTGCTGTGCATTCAAAACCCTCGGAAAATCGCGTCGGACCCGACAATAATAAACAGAGTTATCAAGACTTAGCTATGAAGTTAAACATATTTCTAGGATGCTTCTAGTTTTAAACATAATGTCAATCCCAATTTAATGTAAATTCAACCTTGCATATTTGACCATTTATTGTGTGAAATGTTAGAGGAAGTTGAGCTTCCCTTGTTGTCTTAAAGGAATCGCCCCTGGCTAACATCATGCTAACATTACACTTCAGTAAGGGTGTTAGTTAGGTTTATCAAATCTTATTCTAAAAAGTAGTTTGCTAAAATGACTGTAGTAAAAGTTTGTTGCACTATCAGCCCTGTATCTATCTATCAGTAATAATAACAAAAAAATGCTTCTAAAATGCATTCATTGCCTCACTTTCAATACGTTCAGTTTCCAAATTCGGAAGCACTGTCTGGAAACATAAAGTGGAGCTGTGTGGTTTCAAACTGATCTGTGGAGCAAGACACTCACAAAAAATGCCAATGTCACGAGCAATCAGGGATCCCACATATTGGTTTAATGTGCATTCATACAATGTTGTAGTGCCCTCTGAAAGATTTATAGCATCACCAAGTAGTTTTTCATCTTCGGTCGTCATACAGGTTGGAAGCGGAATTGTTTCTCAATTCCAAACTCCAAACGTACTTAGTGCAGTTTTAGTACATGGAGGGCGGCAATGCGAATTCAGAAGTGCCTTTCACCCTGTTACAAGTTGATGAACCACTGAAATGATTTTGGAAACATTATTTTAAGATAAAAAAAAAAAAAAAACTATTTAGTGTTGTTTTAAAGTTAATGGCATGTCAGTGTTACTGAAGAAAATGGGACTATATCTAAGGAAATTGAAGTATATTTCAGCTAAGACAACATGCAAGCATGGTTGTACAGTATTGTGTTGTACTTGTAGTGTGCACATTCCTGGTGGTGACAAAATGGGCCGGATCGCACAATGCTGTCATGTTGTATGGTGTTATGTTGTATTTTGTATTTTTGGTGAGCATTCCTAGTGGTGACAAAATGGGCCAAGTTGTATAACTAAAGACTATGCTCTCCAGGACACAGAGCAAACCAAAATGCCTGTGACCCCATTTTGCAAACAGCATAGTTGAGCTCCAAGCGTATGATTTCAGCGCTATGATATTATAGCTAAGGGTAAGCAATCCTCAGTCGGGAGGCCTGCACCGTGCAATTCACCCACAGTGAAATTACACCACCGAGAGCCGAGATGGACACAGCCTCTGTGTCCACAGTGTAAAAACAGATGCTTTATTTTAAGAATCAAATAAAATGAAACCGTACAATAAAAATGCACACATCGACCGGGCACTGCTGTTTTTTGTTTGGCTGGGTTTTTTTGTAATTCCTGGAGCGAATCGTAACCATTCGGGGAGGATTTGCGTTCCGGGGGCTGGCTCTGAAACCGTCTCGCTCGGAATGCTGCTGTTTTCTTTCATCCATCACGGCCCGTGTCATAAATCCCGGCTCGGCATTCCCGAGGATTTATTCCCCTGTTTGTGCCGAGAGAGGAAGGGAGTTCAGCAGTGCTGTTTCTGTCTTAAAAAACAACCCACATGTCACGGCCTATCTCTAAATGTGATTATGCAAATGTATGTGTGTGTGTGTGTGTGTGTGTGTGTGTGTGTGTGTGTGTGTGTGTGTGTGTGTGTGTGTGTGTGAACTCATACTGCATGCATGAGAGGAAAGTGTATAATATTATGCAAACAAGACCCTATAATCTCCCCCCTCATCCACACTCTCTCACACACTCACACTGAATCTTTGTTTGCATCACTGGGTTCAACTACAACTACAGTCCACATGCTGCTCGATTGTTGACTGCAGGTTGACTGCAATATACGAGAGAAAACACTGCAATGGGACATGGCAAAGACGAAAAGCGACTTGTGTTTAATGTAATGCAACAGGACAGGGACAATGGGCAGGTTTATGTGTCTGAGTATGGGTGGGGGGTCATGTTTTGTGTTTAATGTAATGCAACAGGACAGGGACAATGGGCAGGTTTATGTGTCTGAGTATGGGTGGGGGTCATGTTTTGTGTTTAATGTAATGCAACAGGACAGAGACAATGGGCAGGTTTATGGGTACTGTATGTGTCTGACTATGGGTGGGGGTCATGTTTTGTGTTTAATGCATTGACAACAGGGCAGAGATGATGGGCAGGTGCTGTGGCTGTACTGTAATGACAGAAGCAGACAAGACAAGGGTGGCAGATGTGACTTCATAAACAGGAACTACACATGACAACTTAACAAGAGCAAGACAAGAACAACTTAATCGAGACAGCTACTGGTAACATATATGGGACCATGTGTTGCTGTCAGTAAATGCAGCTGCAAATGTAACAGCCCTCAACTATAACTTTCTTCTTCACAATACGTTTCTTCAGCAGTATTCTTCTTAACCAAGTATTTCTTGGTGAAGCGGCGTACACAAGTCTATTATCGGCTGGGTTTTGAGAGACATTTGGATGTGAAATTTGCTTAAAATAAACTTTATAAGTTCACTTACTCAAACTAAAGGTTCATGGGAGCTGAATTTGTCTATTTCTGAGGGGATAACTTCTTTTTCACTGGGTAAAGCCTCATTTTAATTGGAACAGGAACAGACATGGCTGATAACAGGCACCATGCTGATAATAGGATCACTCACATAGATGTGGATGAACATGTCTCTCGCAGATGTGGATGAAAGATTGCAATAAAGTAATAAAACACAGTAAAATAACAAACAATAACAGTGTGTAGCTGCAGCCAACCTTGAACGTCTGACTGAGAGCAAAGCGCAGAAATTCTCCAAAACATTTGAAAAACATTTGAATCACGTGAAAAACAAGATATAACTCATGCCTGTGTAAATTGGGCAAAAT
>CM050199.1:32298605-32303605 GCA_027475355.1 Coilia nasus
GCAGCAGACAGGCTTTGGTGTGTCGGACATGGTCACTTAGGATGGGGGCAGAGGTGAAGTCTGGGGCAGTGGGTTGGGGATTGTGTGTGTGTGTGTGTGGGGGTGACGTTGGGGGTTATATTCAGCGAGGCTAAGCCTGGAATGAGTATTGATCTGGGAATGTTTGTGCCTAACAATACTTTACAGCAATTTCCATAATGTGTGTGTGTGTGTGTGTGTGTGTGTGTGTGTGTGTGTATGTGTCTGTGTGTGTGTGTCTGTGTGCATACATGTGTGGGCAGACAAAGTAATCCGGTTCTTTTAGTGGATTAGAGTGGATTGTCTGAGGCCGAACTCAAATTGAAACCTCCTTTCTGCTCCCCCATCCCCTCCTCCCACACACACACACACACACACACACACACACACACACACACACACACAGACACGCACACGCACACACACACACGGCAGACATATTGATTGGGAGCGTATTGGGGACCCCATCATGCATTACCCCACCCCTCCACCCCTCACTGTGAAGCCTGAAGAACAGATAGATACAAAAGCCCTTTTACACACACAGACGCACACACACACACACACACACTGGCACACACAACACATACACATACAGACAGACACACACATATGTGGTGTATGCATATACCTACACACATACATAGTTTAGAGTTGACCACACACACACACACACACACACACACACACACACACACACACACACACACACACACACACACACACACACACAAACAACATGCACACAAAGAGCTTCAAAAACCCACTTCAAAGAGCACAATTGAGCCCCACTGGTCATCTAATGAGCAGATTAGGATGTTATTGCCCATAGACAGATGCCATGAGGCGACAGGGAACAGCTTTGTGGGACCAGCCCATAAACAAAACGAGTAATGCCATATTATAAAAGAGACAGAGCGAGAGAGAGAGACAGAGAGGGAGAGAAAGACAGAGAGGGAGAGAGAGAAGGGGGATGGACGGATGAAAGGGAAGGATGGTGAAAAAGAGAGAATGAAAAAAGAGAGAAACAAAACAAAACAAAACCCAGCCCACACACATACACACACACACACACACACACACACACACACACACACACACACACACACACACACACACACACACACACACACACACACCCTTGTTTGGTGCTCCTCATCTGACTGCCTGCCTTCGCTGTCTTTGAGGAATGGTGGTACCCACACACATATACATAGTTTAGAGTTACACACACACACACACACACACACACACACACACACACACACACACACACACACACACACACACACACCCTTGTTTGGTGCCCCTAATCTGACTGCCTGCCTGCCATCGCTGTCTTTGATGAATGGTGGTACCCACACACATATACATAGTTTAGAGTTACACACACATACCCACACACACACACACACACACACACGCAGACGCCAAAAAACTACATACTTGTTTGGGGCTCCTCATCTTCCTGTCTGTCTGTCTTTGATGAACTTAGACATGTATACGCAGTTTAGAGTTTGACACACACACACACTCACACTCACACACACACACACACACACACACACACACACACACACACACACTGGTTTGGGCTGGCCTGCTGTGTGTGTGTGTGTGTGTGTGTGTGTGTGTGTGTGTCTGTGTGTGTGTGTGTGTGTGTGTGTGTGTGTGTGTGTGTGTGTGTGAGTGTGTGTGTGTGTGTGTGTGTGTGTGTGTGTGTGTGTGTGTGTGTGTGATGAATGGAGGTGCAGTGGAGCTGCTCTGTGGCCTTCTGCTCTGGTTATTAATTGTGGTGTGACTGTGTTCTCCCTCCCTCTCTCTCTCCTTCTCTCTCTCCCTCTCTCTCTCTCCCTCTCTCTCTCTCTCTCTCTCTCTCTCTCTCTCTCTCCCTCTCTCCCTCTCTCTCTCTCTTTCTCTCTCCCTCTCTCTCTTTCTCTCTCTCTCTCTCTATTGCTCTCTCTCTAACACACGCTCTCTCTCTATCGCTCTTTCTATCTCTCTCTATCGCTCTCTCTCTCCCTCTCCCTCCCTCTCTCTCTATTGCTCTCTCTCTCTCCCCATTTCTCTTTCTCTATCTCTCTATCGCTCTCTCTCTATCTGTCTATCACTCTCTCTCTATCACTCTATCACTCTCTCTCTAACTCTGTATCTATGGCTCTCTCTCTCTAACATGTCTTTCATTAGAGGGGCTTCCTGCACTCCTTCATTTGCTACAAAGGGGCTGCAACTGCCTGATGTGGTCTCTGTTTCAATCACTCTCTTTTCCCCTCTCTATCCCTTCTTTTCCTCTATCTCTCTTTTCCTCTCTCTCTCCCTTCTTTTCCTCTCTCTCTCTTTCCCTCTCTCCCTCTTCTTTTCCATCTCTCTCTCTTTTCCTCTCTCTCTCCCTTCTTTCCTTCTCTCTCTTTCCCTCTCTTTTTCCCTCTCTCCCCCTTCTTCTCTCTCTCTTTCCCTCTCTCCCTTCTTTCCATCTCTCTCTTTCCCTCTCTCCCCCTTCTTTTCCTCTCTCTCTATTCCCTCTCTCCCCCTTCCTTTCCATCTCTCTCTCTTTTCCTCTCTCTCCCTTCTTTCCTTCCTTCCCTTATTATGGTCCTTTCATCATCTAAGCCCCTTGTTTAAATGAGTGTGTGTGGGTGAGTGTATGCCTTATTGTTTGTGTGTACAGGTATATGTCTGTGTGTGTGTGTGTGTGTGAGTGTGTGTGTGTGTGTGTGTGTGTGTGTGTGTGTGTATACGTATGCACATGTGTGTATTTTTGTGTGTGTATGGGGGCATGTGTGTTGCTGCATGTACATGGTGTGTGTGTGTGTGTGTGTGTGTGTGTGTGTGTGTGTGTGTGTGTGTGAGGGTGTAAGAGTCTATATTTTGGTTTGTTCATATTTGCCTCTGTTCACATGTTGTAGCTACCGCTGCATAAAAGCTGCAGACAACATCCCACTCACAGTGTCAGGCAGCTGTACACACACACACACACACACACACACACACACACACACACACACACACACTCATACGCACACATGCGCATGCACACACACACACACATGCACACACACACACGCACGCAAGCACGCACTCACACACTCACACACGCACGCACACACACAAACACACACACTTTCAGGCAGCTGTAAGCACATTCCCATGCCTTGAGTTTATGGACTATGTGTGTATTACAGTAATGGCATTGCTGCAGCTGGACTCTCTGCTCGGCTAATACATAGTGATGTTCATTTCAGCATATGCAACTCACTACAGTATATAACCTATATACATATACACTCACTACAGGTATATAACCTATATACATATGCACTCACTACAGTATATAACCAATATACATATGCACTCACTACAGTATATAACCAAATACATATGCACTCACTACAGTATATAACCTATATACATATACACTCACTACAGTATATAACTTATATACATATACACTCACTACAGTATATAACCTATATACATATGCACTCACTACAGTATACAACCAATATACATATACACTCACTACAGTATATAACCTATATATATATGCACTCACTACAGTATATAACCAATATACATATGCACTCACTACAGTATATAACCTATATACATATACACTCACTACAGTATATAAACTATATATATATGCACTCACTACAGAATATAACCAATATACATATACACTCACTACAGTATATAACCTATATACATATACACTCACTACAGTATATAAACTATATATATATGCACTCACTACAGAATATAACCAATATACATATACACTCACTACAGTATATAACCTATATATATACACTCACTACAGTATATAACCAATATACATATGCACTCACTACAGTATATAACCAATATACACCAATAACACCAATAACAGCTCATACTGAAATACACATATGCACTCACTACAGTATATAACCTATATATATATGCACTCACTACAGTATATAACCAATATACATATGCACTCACTACAGTATATAACCAATATACATATACACTCACTACAGTATATAACCTATATACATATACACTCACTACAGTATATAACCTATATACATATGCACTCACTACAGTATATAACCAATATACATATACACTCACTACAGTATATAACCTATATATATATGCACTCACTACAGTATATAACCTATATACATATGCACTCACTACAGTATATAACCAATATACATATACACTCACTACAGTATATAACCTATATATATATGCACTCACTACAGTATATAACCAATATACATATGCACTCACTACAGTATATAACCAATATACACCAATAACACCAATAACAGCTCATACTGAAATACACATATGCACTCACTACAGTATATAACCTATATATATATGCACTCACTACAGTATATAACCAATATACATATGCACTCACTACAGTATATAACCAATATACATATGCACTCACTACAGTATATAACCAATATACATATACACTCACTACAGTATATAACCTATATACATATACACTCACTACAGTATATAACCAATATACATATACACTCACTACAGTATATAACCTATATACATATACACTCACTACAGTATATAACCAATATACATATGCACTCACTACAGTATATAACCAATATATATATATGCACTCACTACAGTATATAACCTATATACATATGCACTCACTACAGTATATAACCTATATACATATGCACTCACTACAGTATATACAGTAACCTATATATATATGCACTCACTACAGTATATAACCTATATACATATGCACTCACTACAGTATATAACCTATATACATATGCACTCACTACAGTATATAACCAATATATATATATGCACTCACTACAGTATATAACCTATATATATATGCACTCACTACAGTATATAACCAATATATATATGCACTCACTACAGTATATAACCAATATATATATGCACTCACTACAGTATATAACCAATATACATATGCA
>CM050199.1:32311105-32318605 GCA_027475355.1 Coilia nasus
AAGAAAATTCATAAAGGGAGTGAAATGCAAAGCTGGGCAACAGTTCAAAGGCACGGAAGAGCAGAGCAGCAGAACACTGGGCAAGACAGGCAGACCAGCCGAGCACAGAGCAGCAAATCACTGGGCCAGACAGGCAAACGAGCCGAGCACAGAGCAGCAGAACACTGGACCAGACAGGCAAACGAGCCGAGCACAGAGCAGCAGAACACTGGACCAGACAGGCAGACCAGCCGAGCACAGAGCTGCAGATCACTGGGTCAGACAGGCAGACCAGCAGAGCACAGAGCAGCAGATCACTGGGCCAGACAGGCAAACGAGCCGAGCACAGAGCAGCAGAACACTGGGCCAGGCAGGCAGACGAGTCGCACAGGATTTCCTGAAGGCATTCGCGTCTACTCTGGCCTACCTAAAAGTGAAGTGCAGCTACACACACACTAAAACTGAGTAAAATGGCCCGAAAGTTTTTATACGGCCCAGTCAAACACCATTATAGTGGTGATGTTTTCATGTACTTTCTTCATAAGAAGAAGCAAGAGACTTTGTCACTACACAAAGGAGGTTATAACATTATGTGCTTACACTGTACCATAGGGTTAGGGTTAGTTTTAGGTATGTAAAATGTAAGTAATACTACTACTACTACTACTACTACTAATAATAATAATAATAATAATAATAATAATGCATGTTCTTACATGTAGATACACTAAAAAAGGAACCGTAAAATAAAGCGTTACCTAGTGTTTTAAAAAATAGCTAATTAGTTACCTGTCTTCCCCTCTGTCCTCTCCCTTCACCCCCTATCACGCCAGCTGTTATGCCTTCTGCTGTGTCTCTTTGACCTTTGTCACAGTGAGCCAACAAACACAGATGCATACAGTACACACGTCACCACGCAGAAAGAGCAAACACACGCAGGTACACTATCACACACATCTGCAGTGCACTCACTTTACTGTCGAGCAGAACAGGACGCTCTATCACACACATCTGCAGTGCGCTCACTTTACTGTCGAGCAGAACAGGACGCTCATGTTCACGTCCCCTCGCTGTGGTTCACATCTACATGGAGAGAAAGTGTGTGTGTGTGTGTGTGTGTGTGTGTGGGGGGGGGGGTTTGCATAATATTTAATTGCACAATTGCACTATGAACACACCCCTAATAACAGCTGCATGTCTCCACAACACACAGAAAAAGAGGACAAAAGAAAAAAGAGTGCAGGAGAGAAATGTGAAGCATTAAAAACCGAGAGACGTACACACACACACACATACACACACACACACACACACACACATACACAGGAAGAGAGACAGAGAGAGAGAGAGACAGAGAGTCAGACAGAGAGAGGGAGAGAGACAGCGAAAGAGAGAAAGACAGAGAGAGGGAGAGAGACAGAGAAAGAGAGAAAGGGTCAGACAGTCAGACAAACACACAGACACAAACACAGTGACATAGAAACACACAAACTCACAGTCAGTAAGTGAGACAGGCACACACACACACACAGATCCACACACACACACACACACACACACACACACACACACACACACACACACACACACACACACACACACACACACACACACACACAAACAGTGTTTCCCCTGCAGGTCAGTGGGCTGGGACGAGTGCCAGAAGCAGGTTACACAATAAACTCTGAGGACAGTGTGTCCTGCCCTCGCCCCCACTGTGTGTGTGTGTGTGTGTGTATGTGTGTGTGTGTGTGTGTGTGTGTGTGTGTGTGTGTGTGTGTCCTGCCCTCGCCCCACTGTGTGTGTGTGTGTGTGTATCCTGCCCTCTCCCCACTGTATGTGTGTGTGTGTGTGTGTGTGTGTGTGTGTGTGCGTCCTGCCCTCGCCCCACTGTGCACCCTGACCTCGCCCTCTCTCTTTTCACACTCTCTCGTTCTCTCACTCACTCTCTCTATCTGCATCTGTCTGTTTCTCTTTCTTGCTCTCTCTCACTCTCACTCTTTCACTCTCTCTCTCTCTTCCTGCTCTCTGTCTCTCTCTATCAGTTTCTCACTCTGCTGTGCCTCTGCACTCATTAAACGCTTCAGGGGGTGGACACACTCTCTCTCTCTCTCTCTCATCCCCCATTCCCTTTCTCTTTTTCTCTCACCCTCCTCTTTTTCACTGTCTTTTTCTCATCTCCCTCTGCGTCTCCCTGTCACCCCCCCCCCCCCCACTCACACACTCTCTCTCTCTTTCTCTTTCTCTCTCTCTCTTTCTCTCCCTCTCCATTTCTCTCTCTCTCTTTCATACACACACCCTCACACACCCCCATTCCCTCTGCTTCTCCCTGTCTCACCCTCTCATTCTCTTTTACCTTCATTCTGTCTTTTCTTCTTCACCATCTCCAATTATTTTATTTTTATTCACAATCTCTCATACATACACAAACACACCACTTACACACACACACACACTCCATCAGTGTCTTGCTGTTTATACTGTTTTGTCCCTCCCTCTTTCTCTCATTCATACATATGAATAAATGCACACACACACACACACACACACACACACACACACACACACACACACACACACACACACACAAATACACACACACATGCACATACAAACATTTCAAGGGCAGAGCAGACACACCTCTGCAAACCCTCTACACAGGCCTGAAATAGTTGGACCAAGTTCAGGCAGAATGCTTGTAAACACAAGGTCAGGGGTGGCCATCAAGGAATTGCAATTTGGCTCCATGACAGGGCATGGCACCACAGCTGCTATCCTCCTCCTGCTACAAATACAGAAAAAAACAACTGTGGCAAACACAGGGCTTTATAGTTTGCTGACCTGGATAAGGCTGTACATAGCCCGTTTACCATTTACTATTTATTATTTATTATTTATTATTTACTATTTATTATTTATTATTTATTATTTATTATTTATTATTTATTATTTATTATTTACTATTTATTATTTATTATTTATTATTTACTATTTATTATTTATTATTTATTATTTATTATTTATTATTTATTATTTATTATTTACTATTTATTATTTATTATTTATTATTTACTATTTATTATTTACTATTTATTATTTACTATTTATTATTTATTAGCCCCTTGTACTGCATATAATCCCTTCTTCCTTTGCTTCCACAGTGCTTCCTTGCTTCGCACTTGAGACTTTAACACTTTCATCTTGCGCCTTTGTGGCCTTGCTGTTTAATTTCGTTGTACAGGCAATGAGCAATTGTTTAATGACAGTAAAGGTCTTTTGAAGCACAAACACTTTTCTTAAAGCAATGTCGTGGAGGGTTTTAAAGAATGTGCAGTAAAGTCCCCCAGGCCATGTATGATCATGTTATGTGTTAGCGTAAACTACAGTAAATGTTAGATCAAAAATCATTTTTGTTTTCCTTGCAATTTATCTATATTCCAAACAGGCAGTTCAACCCTCACATGTGATACACGGTTGGGAACAAAAGGCACGCTCCTACGGTTGTCGTGGCGATGCTGTCAGTCAATTACAGGAATTAACTAGCTCGCGTAGGCGTAGTGTCTAACCCCTTTCGTAAGGGAAATATGATCCAAAAATGATGAATGACGATGACAGACAACAGCAAGAGAGAGTATTAGTGGCGCCCTGACCTCACCTGTTCCTGACAAACCTCTGCTGGGCTAGGCCACTCACCTGTGCCACCAGGCAATTACACATGGCCAAAACTGTGTGCTGCTTCAACATGCTTCAGGGCTGACTTGTACTTTTAGTAAGCACATTAACCCTGACGCACCCCATATTTTAACTTTGTTGTTACCAGAATGGCAATGACCAACTTGTAATGTGTTACTAAAGACTTTCTGTAATGTCGTAGTAATGCAGTAATGCTGTAATGTTGTAGTTACGTTACGTTTTTTCAGTCACAGCAGAAAGAGTTGTGTCGGCAATACGGTGATTGCTAAAGATTGCCATCTGGCAGGCGATATAGAAGTCTTAAAGCTCGGACCACCAGACTCCAAAACAGCTATTTCTACCAGGAAATAAGACTAATGAACACAACCTGAACCATGAAGACAGCCCAAGAGTGCTCGGGGGGTTGATCTGGGAATGCGGGTAATGCACATATTGGAGTCTTCCCGCTGATAAATTACACCCCCGATGACGAGTGGGGGTTTTCATCTCACAGGCAGATGTTTCAAAGGTCCCCATCCATCACTGCTCAGGGCCAGGCTCGCCATCTCTGTTGTGTAGACCGGAATCACACATCTGAGCAGCCGAGCGGCGTGGAGCTGATTTTTCCTAAACCGGCAGCCATTTTGTTGTGGTCGCGTGTTTGCAGGAGACATCTGGAAAGCACTGGAGGGGAGGAATGTGATGAGAGATGTGAGGGGGCCTTCATTTGGACTTGTCTGCCGGCTATGGGAAGGGATGGGAGGAGGGTGTGAAAACCTTCACTGACGTTGATGTTGAGCTATCTCTGTGCTGTTGTCACACCTAAGGGGGAGCCTATCTCTTTTTAATTTTTGATAGTGAATGAAACAGAAGAACTACCGCACACTGGCCTCATTTTCAGCGTTTAATTACAACGTTTTGGTCTGCTGACCGTCATGGTCAGTTTCTCTGTGACTTTGGTGACCTTGTGGATCTCCTCCGACGCACCTGACAGAAATCTTTTAAAAACGAGAGTGAATAAATGTAAGATGTCACAGTCATCCAACTCCTTCCCTTCTAATGTGTGGTTCTATTATAGATGTCAGATGACTCCATGAGTTCAGACATTTTTATTTCCCAGAAATGTTTCCCCCACACACAAATCTGCCTGCGTTTCTCGTCAGCTCTCTCAGCTGGTGAATATTTCATCCTTTCTAAAGAGGATGAAGGGGGGAGTTCAAGATAGAAACAAGAGCAACGTCAGTGGATTAAACACCATCTCATATCTTCCTGCTTTTATGCAGCTGTCTGCGAGGACCCAAATGGGTCATAGGCCCCCCTGGGATTGCCTGATGATAAATAACTAATGATGATAAGAACAGTCAAAGCATCTTGTAAGTCACAAGTGCCGCTTGTTTCTCTCTCTCGTACTTGTGAGTAAAGGGTAAATGACCTCACACGTTCTGTTTCATAAATAAGGAAATAAGGAAATAAGCTTTTGTTGGAAGCACACCTCCTGCAGAGATGAAAGCCGTATGTGTATATTTGCGTCGGCGTATAGTGTGTACAAAGAGCAGGGCCGGTGCTACCATAACGCACATCACGCCGGTGCTACCATAACGCACATCATGCCGGTGCTACCGTAACGCACATCATGCCGGTGCTACCATAACGCACATCACGCCGGTGCTACCATAACGCACATCACGCTGGTGCTACCGTAACGCACATCACGCCCGTGCTACCATAACGCACATCATGCCCGTGCTACCATAACGCACATCACGCACTGCGCATAGGGCACAGACTAATGAAAAAAATGGCCTAACAATTATAATGGCGGCACATTCAAAATTAAAAATGTGTGCTTTGTTCATAAATAGAAAAACTAACACCTTTGTTTGAGGGAAAACAAACTAAGTCTTATAGTCTGTGCTGCCCCCTCTCCAAACTCCATGTGGTGCCCCCCTCCCCATCTCGAAATAGTATTTTGTGTCCGAACAAGCTTAAGTATGACAGGTGTATGGATTTGGCTTCAACAGGGCATCATGAACAGAACAGGGGCTGAACAGAACAGAAGAAAGGATTAACTGCGAGATGAATCTCACGCACCACTTGCAGATAAACCTGTGTTTAAGATGTCAGCTGTTAAATACGGGCACGACAAAGCTGTTTTGCTTCGGGCACCAAAATGGCTCGCACCGGCCCTGAAAAAGAGAAAGAGAGAGAGTCACAGAAAAAGGGAGGAAGAGAGAGAGACACGACTGCAATTAACATTGTGTACAAGTACTATGCTGCGGTTAGACTACTTACAATGGGCTTTATAGGAAAATAATTACTGACCGTTTAAACTCCAGATCATTGAAAACATTTAAAACCATAGGCTTATGGTGTTACTTAACAGGAAGGCGAAATAAACATTTCTCATAAAAGGGGTATTATAATATTCACCAGGAGCCCTTGGAGTAACAAACGTGAACAAAGGGGCATTTCCTTCAGATTAAAAGAATTTAAAGGAAAGCTTTTTTTGTGAAGGTTTGTTTCTTTGTTCTGACTGATCAAACAAACACTTTCACAACATAATCTGATTTCCCTGTTCTCCAACCTCAGCTTACTGTTACTCAGCAATGTTGAAGCCAATGCAAAAAATGCCAGCCAAAAAGTTAAGCTGCACCACTTCAAACATAGTGGACATGGCAATTAGTGGACCTACAGCGGCTTTTCCGCCCTCGGCATCGGTAATTATTCTGTGAAGCAACTCTTTAGTTACGGTTGTTGAGACAGGTCTGCCCACTTTTTTGCTTCCCAGAGACATCTTCCTGTGGTGTGGTTGGCTTGGTAATAACATGGCCATCACTGTGCCCCTCAGCAAGGCACGTAACCCCTAGTTGGATGGATGGGACTGTCCTTGTAGTTAGTTCCAGGGGCCGTTGTTAAAAATTGTGGGCCCCCTAAGAGAAAATAATGTTGGGTCCCCACCTCAACCATATCATATAGTCCTCTGTGGGCCCTGTGAAGCTCTGCCCCCCTGAATCACACACACACACACACACACACACACACACACACACACACACACACACACACACATACACACACACACACTTAGCGGTGTCCCTGGTTAGCTCCATATCAGTTGCTCCGAACACAAGTTTATTGCCATGTGTGCTCTCATACTCACTATGTGCAGTTCTGTATATTCACATGACGCAAATAAAACATTCTCCACACTACCTTGGTAGTGTAACTAGGGCCCTGCCATTTAAAAGGAAGCATTGAGAACTTTGTCAATGTGCAAGTTGTTTATTAAAAACACTGTTTTTCCAGATAGGACCTTGCGGTAGCTTCTGGTCGTCTCATGTTAACATGTAAGTGTTCCTTTTCGAGAGCAGTAAGGCTGGTAGATACTAAATTTGGCAGCAATATCGTTTTTTATTTAGTCTGTGTTTCTTTTACATAACTTTGTGTTGATTTTTTAGAGTGTCGTGTTTTTACGCTACAAATTGAAATTTCAGCAGCTATACAAGTGATGTTGTGTCTCTGTTCTGTGTGTATGTGTGTGTGTGTATGTGTGTGTGTGTGTGTGCGTGTGTGTGTGTGTGTGTGTGTGTGTGTGTGTGTGTGTGTGTGTGTGTGTGTGTGTGTGTGTGTGTGTGTGTGTGTGTGTGTGTGTGTGTGTGTGCATGGACGTGTGTGTGCACATAGAGAAGTGATGGATAGAATGAATATCGGAGAGTAGGCAGACTGAGGGTTGTAACATTTAATGCTGTGCACACTCACACACACACACACACACACACACACACACACACACACACACACACCACACACACACATGCACATACGTACACACACAAGCAACCCTACATG
>CM050199.1:32353605-32376105 GCA_027475355.1 Coilia nasus
TGTGGTCATGTTTACAAGCAGGGGGATTTAAACCTGCACGAGTGTGTTTGTGCGTGGGTGTGTGTGTGTGTTTGTGCTCATAGAGGTGTGTGTGTATGCGTGTGTGTGTGTGTATGTGTGTGTGTTAGTGTGTGTGTGTGTGTGCTTGTGTTTCTGTTAGAGTATGTGTATGTGTGCTTGTGGATCTGTGTGTGTGTATGTGTGTGTGTGTGTGTGTGTGTGTGTGTGTGTGTGTGTGTGTGTGTGTGTGTGTTAGTGTGTGTGTGTGTGCTTGTGTTTCTGTTAGAGTATGTGTATGTGTGCTTGTGGATGTGTGTGTGTGTGGATCTGTGTGTGTGTGTGTGTGTGTGTGTGTGTGTGTGTGTGTGTGTGTGTGTGTGTGTGTGTGCAAGTGCATGTGCTTCCTTGCTCTTGTGTGTGTGTGTGTGTGTGTGTGTGTGTGTGTGTGTGTGTGTGTGTGTGTGTGTGTGTGTGTGTGTGTGTGTGTGTGTGTGTGTGTTTCCTTGCTCTTGTTCTTTGCCCATCTTAAAACAACAAGCAACAACAAAGCAATCAGGTCAGCGCACAGACGAGGCTTTGTCTGAACTGGCCCAATGTAAACAAGGCCAGCCACGAATTAATGAATGGGCCGACTGCACCTGCTTAGCTGGTAGGGACAAATGTGAAGTCAGCTCCATCACTGGCAAAACACTTAAGTCTGCACACGTTTAACTGTTAACGGACAACTGCTCCGTCAGGCCGATGACATCCAAACGCTGAAACCTGCCATTCTTGTTTGCTAAAGGCCTTGACTCGGTTTGTGCAACCTTTGCACAGGTTCTTGCACAGCTTGAAAACCTCATTTCTTTTGCATTAAATGCAAAATGTTTTACACACATAACTGACATGCACGAATTACTGTAGTGTTGTATTTCACAGGCCTTCACATATAGATTTGCAGGACTAGAATTTTAGTCAGAGCCCACTAAACGCTATAGAAACAAACAAACAGCACCCAGTATCATTGTACATACACACATACACACATGCACACACCACAGCACAGCACAGCACACAGTGTACACACACATACACACATACACACACCACAGCACAGCACCCAGTGTCATTGTGTTTAAACGGCACAGCACAGCACACAGTGTACACACACATGCACACACACACCACAGCACAGCACAGCACACAGTGTACACACACATACACACATACACACACCACAGCACAGCACAGCACGCAGTGTCATTGTGTTTAGACGGCACAGCACAGCACACAGTGTACACACACATACACACATACACACACCACACCACAGCACAGCACAGCACAGCACAGCACAGCACAGCACCCAGTGTCATTGTGTTTAGACGGCACAGCACAGCACACAGTGTACACAACAAAATTGAATCTGCATTTAACCCATCACGCACCTGCGCAGGGGGTAGCCATGACAACGGTGCCCGGGGAGCAGTGTGTGGGGACGGTGCCATGCTCAGGGTACCTCAGTGAGGCTACTGGCAGTTGGTGGATTCGAACCTGCGATCCCGCCGTCAGAAGTCCGATACCTTAACTGCCAGGCTACCACTGCAAAAGCTACAAATTGCAGCAAGGAGCAAAGCTTCACTGCTGTGAGAGACTTCAGTGTAGTGTAGTGCAATGCCGTGTAGTGATCTATTTCAGTAGATTGCATTTGTTTACATAAGTTGTGCTATTATTGTAGTATTGTTCAGTACCATATGGCAGCCATTAAAGTAAAGTTAAAATAAAACTAAAATAAGTAAAAGATGAGTGAATTTAGTTTTTCAGAGAGAGAGACAGACAAAGAAGGAGGAGATAGAGCTTGAGATAATTCTGTTGACATAGTGACTCGAAGTGAAATGAATGTTTTGGTTTCCGTACTTTCCTCGTTGGGCAAGTTTTTTTTTTTTCTTTTTTTCTCGCTCTTCTTCTGAAACAGCCTGCGTCAGCACTTCGGCCCCACAGACCAGAGGCCTCCAGGCCACGGGGCGTGTAATGTGCTGTGGTGTGGTGTGGTACGTGTTAGTGTTTTTATTCCCACAAGCACACAGCATGTAGTGTGTGTGTGTGTGTGTGTGTGTGTGTGTGTGTGTGTGTGTGTGTGTGTGTGTGTGTGTGTGTGTGTCTGTCTGTCTGTCTGTCTGTCTGCATGTGTCATGTCAGGACTCAGGGTGTTAAGAGCCTGTAAGTAAGTCCTACACATCAGATATGTGTGTTAGACAGAAGAGGCTACAACTAGCATAACACATATGTGTCACAAAATGTAAACGTGTCACTTTTTTATACCACATATCAGGCCATAGGGCGTGTAATGTGGTGTGGTGTGGTACATGTCACGGCATGTCATGTCACGGCATGTCATGTCAGAGCTCAATGCTGTATGCCTGTATGAGAAGGACAGAAAAAAATAATTGAATTTTTGTCCTATATGTAACACAACATTTAGATGCATGTTCGAGTGTGTGTGAGTCTGTCTCTGTCATCTCAGGACTCAAAAGTGTCAAAAGCCTGCATGAATGTTCTACATTTTAGATATGTGTGAGAACCTCATGTATGTGTGACTCGTAGCAGATACTACAACTATCATAATACAGTATATGTGTCATAAAATAAAATACAATACGAATACAAATTTAAATAGGCTATGACAGAACATTTTATTAAACAGAAAATTCTATTAAACTTCTTTTTCCAACCACATATCAGGCCATGGGGCTTCACCCCACTATGGTCTGAGAGCTAGTCACATAAGTGACTCAGTCTACAGCTGCAACATGTGTGGAAATGCTGGATGTGCATTATGGGCTTGTGATGAGAACTTTAGCCACCGGCGCTATGGCAACAGGGTGGCCTAAGTGCTGACAAGTCTAAATCAAAGGTCAAAGGTCATCTTAGAACCTGTGGGGTAGAGGGAGGTCGCTGAAAGAACGTACAGTCTCTCAGCACTGCAGCCATTTGTTGTGTGGCTCGCCTCTGTCAGGCTTATTAATAGCCTCCCTGCAAAGGCACACACACACGCACACACACACACACACACACACACACACACACACATCTAAATACCCCACAAACATGTACAAACACACACACACACACACACACACACACACACATCTAAATACCCCACAAACACACACTCATATATACACATACACACACACACTCACTTGAACATACATCTAAATACCCCACAAACATGCACAAACGCACTCTTATATACGCACAGACATACACACACACACACACACACACACACACACACACACACACACACACACATGCACACAAAGACATACACAGACCTACAGTTCCAGGTAGAGTTGTAAAGACAGAGAGAGAGATAGGAAGGAAACACACTCTTATATACACACAGACATACACACACACACACACACACACACACACACACACATGCACACAAAGACATACACAGAGATACAGTTCCAGGTAGAGTTGTAAAGACAGAGAGAGAGATAGGAAGAAAACAAAGAGAGAACAGAGGTGGGGGTGGGGTCATGTCACCTGACAGGAAGTGGGGGTGGGGTCATGTCACCTGACAGGAAGTGATATCTCCGAGCGAGCCCACAGTCTAATCTCTGAGCCTGGCTGTCCGGCCTGCCCCCGGCTGAAGTCCGTCTAAGTAAAGAAGATACTCACTCAAAATAACTTTGGGTAGGATGATAGCTCGCTCTTTCTCTCTTTCTCCTTCTCTCTCTCTCTCTTTCTTTCTCCCTCTCTCTCTCTATCTATCTCTTTCTTTCTTCCTTTCTGTGTGTCTGAGTGTGTGTGGTTTTGAGTAGAGACTGGCTCATGGATGGGTTAAATCTTAGTCTTGCCCCAGGGAGGTGCGTTGAGGTTGTGAAACGTTGTGCGTTGAGGTTGTGAAGGCTATAAAAATTACTGTCGGTTTGTTGACTTTGTAAAAACTCTCTCTCTCTGTCTTTCTCTCTTTGTTTCTCTCTCTCTCTCTCTGCCCGAATAACATCTGCTTCACATACAGACACACACACACACACACACACAAAGTCATATAAAAACGCACGTAGACCCTCATAAAAAGCTCACACAGAATCTTACCCTCATACATTTACACACACACACACAAACACACACACACACACACACACACACACACACACACACACACACACAGACACAGACACACATGCGCGTACACGCACACACACACACACACACACACACACACACACACACACAGATTGTGGAGATAATGCATTTCATAGCAAAGCCATCATTCCTAAATATATAGTGGGGCCTTCTCCTACCCCCTCCCTCAAACAAACACACACAACACACTACTAGACCTGGGACATCCCCACCACCCACCACACCTGCCCCAACCCACCCCACCTGTCCCACTCCACCCCACCTGTCCCAACCCACCCCAACCCCTTTCGGTCTGTAACCTTTTTTAGTGCATTTGCATGTTCTAAGCATTCTTCTCCTTCCTCTTCTTGGCATAGTTGCGGGGGCAGACATGGCGCTCGGCTGAACAGATGTTGCTGCAGCAAAGAGGAAACAGCACCTCTTTCTGTGTGAGCAAGGGCCTCGCCTCGCCTCACCTCACCTCGTCTTACCACACACCACTGTCAGCTGGGGCGTTTTTTTCTCGTCTGACTTTGTTGTTTCTTTTTTTTTTTTCGTTTAAAGGGACTCTGCGTTCCTCCGCCTCCTCCTTCACCACCACGTGTGTGTGCTTACCACTGACTCATGCACATACTGCAAGCTAGCACACACACACACATACAGGCATGGAAAAAACCCACACATGCCAGTGTTCACATAACTAGCACACACACACATATGACAGGCGCAAACACATACCACACATACAAACACACACACACAAACACGCACACACACACACACACACACACACACACACATGCAGCAGAATATGCAGACATTCTTGCTGATGATGGTTGGTAGTTGTTAAAGACTCATCAACATTGGACCCTACAGTGAGAGGCCTGCTACTGAGCTTAAACTCCAAAATGCTTGTAAAGGTGTCACCACACAGAACTGGTATTTTCATGGCTAGCCTTCTCACTGCAAATCTATTTGAAGGATAAGACAAATCAGGTAAATTATAGAACAACATTGAAACAACTGTAGGGGGGTTAAGCAACCTAAAAATGGCACTTTTAAAACATAATCTAGCCTGCATTTTTGTATACTCAGTGTTTGGCTTTTTTTAGTAGGCTACTTCTTTTGTACTGGCTTGTCGCTTTGATCAAACACGCATGTTGGTACAAGCCTTTGAGAAAAATCCCCCTTGCCATTCCGGTCTGTTATCTGACAAAGGCCATTGGCACCGAAGTAAACATAATCAGGCATGAGATCTAGCCTGGCATGCAATTCAACAACATAGGCGACATATGCTAGAAATATATTGCAGAAGATCTGTCATAACCTTGTTGATTGATAGTGCAGGACTATTTTAAAGCAACACTGAGTAGTTTTTTCAACCTTACTACCTGTTTCCAAAATCGTTTCAGTGGTTCATCCACTTGTAACAGGGTGAAAGGCACTTCTGAATTCCCTTTGCCGCCCTCCGTGTGCTATAACCGCACTAAGTAAGTTTGGAGGAGCGGAGTCTCTCTCTGTAGTTCGAATGCGAGAAAATTCCGCTTCCAACCTGTGGGGCGACCGAAGAAAAAAAAAACACACACACACACACACACACACACATACAGGCATGGAAAAACCCACACATGCCAGTGTTCACATAACTAGCACACACACACATACACATGACAGGCGCAAACACATACCACACACACAAACACACACACACACAAACACACACACACACACACACACACACACACACACAGTAAAATCCCCACTCATGCCAATGTTCTCGTAACTAGTGCACACACACACCACAAATGCACACACACACACACACACACACACACACACACACACACACACAACCACACATACACACACACACACACACACACACACACACACACACACACACACCACCACCACACACACCACCACCACACAAACACACATTCAGCAGAATATGCAGACATTTTTGCTGATGATTCTTGGTAGTTGTTAAAGACTCACCAACATTGGACACTACAGTGAGAGGCCTGCTACTGAGCTTAAACTCCAAAATGCTTGTAAAGGTGTCACCACACAGAACTGGTATTTTCATGGCTAGCCTTCTCACTGCAAATCTATTTGAAGGATAAGACAAATCAGGTAAATTATAGAAACACTTTGAAACAACTGTAGGGGGGTTAAGCAACCTAAAAATGGCACTTTTAAAACATAATCTAGCCTGCATTTTTGTATACTCAGTGTTTGGCTTTTTTTAGTAGGCTACTTCTTTTGTACTCGCTTGTCGCTTTGATCAAACACGCATGTTGGTACAAGCCTTTTAGAAAAATCCCCCTTGCCATTCCGGTCTGTTATCTGACAAAGGCCATTGGCACCGAAGTAAACATAATCAGGCATGGGATCTAGCCTGGCATGCAATTCAACAACATAGGCGACATATGCTAGAAATATATTGCAGAAGATCTGTCATAACCTTGTGGATTGATAGTGCAGGACTATTTTAAAGCAACACTGAGTAGTTTTTTCAACCTTACTACCTGTTTCCAAAATCGTTTCAGTGGTTCATCCACTTGTAACAGGGTGAACGTCACTTCTGAATTCCCTTTGCCGCCCTCCGTGTGCTATAACCGCACTAAGTAAGTTTGGAGGAGCGGAGTCTCTCTCTGTAGTTCGAATGAGAGAAAATTCCGCTTCCAACCTGTGGGGCGACCGAAGACGAAAACTACTTGGTGTTGCTTTAAACAAGTGAAACCTACCCCTGCAGGTTACTAGCATAGCACCAAGTAATGTCAAACGTACAGGAAGACAGGGGGCCTCAGGAACCAGCGGATGATAACAACCAGCCAGGTCTCAAGCATAAACACAGGGAGGCCGCTGGCTGGGAGAGCGGCCATTTTACTTCTTAACATTCAAACGCGTTCCAGGTGTTCCAGCCCGTATCCTGTTTGGCTTCCTGCGAACTACAATGAGGAGCTAGAACAGCATGGCAAGGGAAGAGGAAAGGTGTGTACCAGGTGTACAGAGAGAGAGAGAGAGCGACAGAGGAACTGTGTGTGTGTGTGTGTGTGTGTGTGTGTTTGTGTGTGTACTGGGACTGGCACTCATACCCACCAGCACTGGGACTGGCACTCAAACCCATGCAGCACTGGGACTGGCACTCATACCCACCAGCACTAGGACTGCTACTCTGCTTTCATCCCTATCAGACCCTCACTGCCGGCTATCTGTCCGTCTTGTTTGATTTGAGCTCCTCTAAAGCACTGCCAGTGTTTGCAGGCTTAAGGCCCGATTGGAAGCTCCTCAGTGCTACCGTCCAGAGAAGACAAAACAACAGATCTCCCCAGGTCTCCTTTTATCTCTCCCTCTCTCCCTCTCTCTCTGTCTCTCTCTCTGGCACACACACACACACACGCACACACACACAGACACACACACACACACACGCAGACAAACACACACACACGCACACACAGGCAGTCTTTTACCTCCCTCTGTCTCCGTTGTTAGAATTGACCATTTTCTCTCCTCTGGCAGCTGCTAGGCAACCCGAGTGATCAGGAGCCTGGAAACGGTGCTGTCTTAATCCCAACATGTTTCTGTGCAGTCAGCTCTTTGTCAGGGATGGTACATTGTGTGCCTCTGTCCTTCCACTGTGTGTGTGTACGTGTGTTTGTGTGAGTGTGTGTGTATACGTGTGTGTGCATATCCTTGCCACAATGCCTTATGTTTGATCCTCCGTACGTTAGCGCGCTGGTGCCTGGCTGCTATTTTAAGCTGAGCAACAGTGGAGATGAACATTCCTTTCTTTTGGGGAAAAAAAGAGAGAGAGATAGCACAAGGACAGAGAGAGAGAAAAAAAGAGAGAGAAAGTGCAGGAGAGAGAGAGCATGAGAGAAAGAGAGAGAGAGAGAGAGAGAGAGAGAGCATGAGAGAGAGTGAGAGTGAGAGAGAGAGAGCATGAGAGAGTGAGAGAGAGAGAGAGAGAGCATGAGAGAGAGTGAGAGAGAGAGAGCATGAGAGAGAGAAAGAGTGAGAGAGAGATAGCGCATGAGAGAGAGAGATAGCACATATGAGAGAGAGAGAGAGAGAGAGAGAGAGAGACCGATAGAGAGAAAAAGAGTGAGAGAGAGAAAGCAAGAGAGAGAGAGAGAGAAACTCTGTCTTGCTTTCAGTCGTGTTGTTTTCCTTCCTCCTTCCAGGGGCTTAGCAGACCCTCTTGGTGAGTGGACCAGCCCAAAGGCCTGCTGTTAGGGTCGGGAATGTCTCCCAAAGCTGTGGTTGGTGTAAAAGCGCAGACCCTCTTGGTGAGTGGACCAGCCCAAAGGCCTGTTGTTAGGGTCGGGAATGTCTCCCAAAGCTGTGGTTGGTGTAAACGCAAAAGGCAAAGCCCTTAATCGCCCTGGAGTCCCCTTGGCCGATTCGGAGGAAAAAAGAAAAGAAAATGGCCGCTAGCCCAGCGCTGAAGTGTTTTAATCCACAGAGGGGCATTGAACACGCACAGCGCTCCCAATCGTGAGTGAGGAGCAGCATGCCATGCCAGGCAGAAATATTGCTTATAGCGGAGAAACAGGAAGTGTTTTACAGGAAAGCGTTGGGGTAACTAGTGACTAGGCTGAAAGGAAAAAACCTGCAACGTCTCGTTAATGAAACCACGGGTGTTCCTGACAGAATCGGTCAGGATGTTGAAACTGTTGCTCGCTGGCAGCTAATTGCGAGTGAAAAATATGGTCGTTATTCATCCCATCTGGTGTATGAGTGCATGAAGATAACCCCCTCCTCACCCCCCACCCCCAATCCCAACAGCTATTTCTCAACTCATCAGCTAATTCAGCCTGAGTGACAAGCAGCTGTTCGGTAGTCTCTAGCTCCCCTTGGACCATACGGCTCTCTGTGTGTTTTTCCATTCGCCCAACTGATGATCTTTTGCTTAGGTGGAGCCATTTCCGCCTTCTAGAACAATGGACTGGAAGAATGAAACAGCAAATTTTGTCGTTTTTGGGCGGGGGATGGGGAGTGTGGCGGGTGTGAATCTGCAAACTCATAAGCAATGACCCAATGTCCACAGGGTGTTTATGTTTGCCAAGATAGGAAATCTTTTATTACAGAGAAAAAAAACTTTTCTTCCAAAATATAGAAATCTGTACAACTTCCGCACAATCAATTTACATGAACTGTACAAATTTACAGCAGTTCATAACAACGTACCCAAGGAAAAGAAAATGAACACAATAAAGATGTACTAACAAGATCACAAGATAGAGACAGCTTTTCAACTTGGGTAGCGCAGATTTTTTTTTGTTCTGTTTTGTAAAGTAAAAAAAAAAAACAAAGGACAAGTCTATCTGCACAGAGAGAGGAAACTGATCTTTTTTTTTTTACCAAAAGAACTTTGGTCCTTGCCAACACTCCCGACACGAATGGCTTCACCTTGGAAATAGTTATTCGTGTTAAAATATGAAATACAAAAAGGAATACATCGAAACATCTCAAATAAAAACATCAATTATTGGCACTTCCCATATGTCATGTTGCGTATTCTACCATATGTTGTACAATAACGTTACATTCTACAAATATGTAAAACACTCCAAATGCGAAAGTGGCAATAATTTTTTACTTTTCCTCCAACAAATGATCGATGACGAACCCAACGTGACAGAAAAAAACGACTCATTCCCTTCCATGTTTCACACCCTAACGTGCACAACTCTTCCACGAGGGTATACTAGAATGTGTGAGGCCTGAGCTTGGCGATACATTCTTGGAGACATCTCACGTCTCAATGTCACATAACTTCAACTTCGACATATAGTGCATTTTATGTGCTATCACCCTCGACTATAAAAACGACTTATTACGACGCAACTGATTACTATGTGCACAAATGTGAGATAAATGCTCGTAAGGTTCAGATGAACTGGGCATACAAATAATTAACATGTCGAAAGATATTGAGAAGGGGGGTGGGGGTGGGGGGGTGGCCTTGTGGCAACTGACTTAAAACCAGTAAAATCCATCGATCAATTTATGTTGTTTGGTTAAATCACATTGGTAGCAAAGACAGCGTGCGATAGAAACTACTGTCTCTCGCTGTGTGTTTCTAAAGAAGTTCAATTTTTGGACCTGGAACAGTCCGTGGTTTCCAATATGTACTTAGGCTGCTGGAACACACAATCTACATCAAATAAAACTCAACACTCAAATCACACGGGGCTCAAAGCTAGCTGGGTCAGCCCCGAGGTCACTGTCTGTTCAGCCCTGTCCATCTGCTCAATTGCCCTTCCCTGCTCTCCACTCTGCACACTGACACTGGGGGTCGGGGAGGCGGGGTGATGGCGAGAGCAAAGCTGTATTGACAACCTGGCTCGGTTAAACATAATCCCACCACAGAGGCTTTTGTAGCACACATGTGCCACTGATGGACAGCATTCGGGCTCAGCTAGGCAGCTAGGCCACAAAGCGCATAACGAAGCCTCCCCCTACAACAAACAACCCCCATTTTCCAATCTATTCTTTTTATTTTTCATTTTTAGCTGTACCCTTTGATGTTCAACCGTACGGCAATCACGTATGTAAACAAGCTTGCAGCACACAGCCGCTCTCAGCAGCTTCCCTGTGTGTTGACAAAAACCAACAGAGTAGTCCTCAACTTCCAAAGAGAGAATAACACACACACACTCACACACACCCACACACCTCTCAATCAAGTATATCGCTGTATATAGCATGACAACAACCTGTCTGCTCCACAGCGACCTCTCTACCTCCGACCATGTGGTTCTCTAAGTAAGGCTCAATGGAAGGTGGCGAGAGGGTGTGTGTGTGCGTGTGGGTGTAGGGGAGGGTGCAGGAGGGAGCGCGCTCAGTGTGTGCTGGTTAAGTCCTTCCTCGGCTTGGGGGGGTGGGTGGTGTTTTTGGAGGACGAGGGTAGGGTAAGTGGAGGGGGGGAGACATAACAAAGGGGTGGAGCCAAAGGTTTTGGGGGTAAGTAATAGCTGCCCTGGACTGGGGTTTGGCTCACCCACATATGCCCCCCCCCCCTCGATGACCCTCCCCCTTTCAAAGCCCACGGTCCCAACCCCCCCAGAGAGGGAAGGGAAGGTGATATGTATCACTGCGCGCTCCCAGCTGCTTGGGGAAGGGAGGAGGATGAGGGGGGTGTTTTGGGTGGGGTGGGGAGTGTGGGGGCAGGAAGCGTAGGAAGGGGGCAGGCTGGGGGTCAGCGGCGTTGTCTCTCTACGGGGGTGGGGGGTGGGGTGAGGTGGGGGGGCGCAGAGGGGGTCAGATGTTTTTGAGTCGCCCCTTGCTTGAACCCTAGCACCCTGGCACAGCCAGTGATTAAGAGGGGCAGGGATGCTGCTGTTGCTGTTTGTGACTCTAGAAGAAAAATGGCTCAGAGACAGCTGAGGAGCCCAGCACCGACTGCCCCTTGCACGGACAGACAGACCCCCACACAACGCAACCGCCCGGCCCCCACTCCAGACCCCCAGACCTCCAGACCCTGACCCCCACCCACACCCTCTGGACACCCACCCACAACAGCTCTCACGCTCTCGAGAGCCATAACAAATGACAGC
The DNA here is from genome assembly GCA_027475355.1 of Coilia nasus. NCBI lineage: Eukaryota > Metazoa > Chordata > Actinopteri > Clupeiformes > Engraulidae > Coilia > Coilia nasus. The sequence continues at coordinate 32,365,299 of CM050199.1, forward strand.
TGGCTAGTTTTTTTTTTTTTTCGTTTGGAAATGGACAGTCAGTGCTTCTTTTCACCTTTTCTCTTCCTCTCTCTCTCTCTCTGAGTTCGAGCTTTCCACATTCCTTCTACAGATTTGTACAGTCACATATGGAGCGCAATGCTATGGTGTTCTAACATAATCATTACAGCAACTTGCACTTGGTGTGTGTCTGTGTGTGAGTGTGAGCATACGTGTGGTGTGTGTGCGTGTCTCACGACTGCTAAAAGCTGCACAGCACAGTAACACAACAAAACACAACACAACAAAAAAAATGATTTGAAATGTTTCATCATTTTGTCTATAATATCGTTGTCTGTTTTGTTTTGTTTTTTTTGTCCGCGTATCAAACCTGAAGTTACAGCATCCATATTAAAAACAAAAGCTCCTCTGAGAGGAATTGGTCTGGGCGAGAGAGGGCACCGAAACCATAAACAAACTCAACTGAACAATACAGGACCCCAGGGCAGTCCTCAGACACGCCCGGGACTTCGGAATGCAGTGGGGGAGGGAAGGGGGGGGATCGAGGAGATATCGACGAGTTACATCCCACGTGGCCCTACTGTCAAAAAGTGCATTCAATATCGTTTCTCTGCGGGGGGGTCGAAGAGGAGGCCGGGTAAAGGTGGAACTAACCGACCACACATATACCCGCCTTCCCTCCACCTTCAACGGCAGGGACCGCTATGCTACATACTTACATTTGGTGTTTATCAAGGACTTTGGGTGAGATGGGGAAAAGGGGGGATAATTTGAAATAAACTGATTGTAAATGTTTTTTTTCCTCAGTATGACATTCATCGAGAGGGAGGGGAGCGCGTGCCTGGCTCCTCCCTGGAGACAGGATCAAGAAAAGAAAAAAAAAAAAAGAAAAAAAAAAAAAACTAATCGCATGCGAGGGGGCTGCATTTGGTGACACACGGCGACGGTATCCATGGTAACAGGTGTCGCTAACGCTTTCCCCCCGCAGCGCCGAAAAACGGCCAGAGGGCTTTCTGCGGTTTCTGTGCAGTGGGGCACCGGAAGTCCAGTTCGAGAGCCGTTGTCCAACCAGCGCTCAATTGGAAGGTTAAATTAAAATAAAATACAAACAAAAAAATACAAATATTGCCCCGTGGTCCAACAGAGAGTAGTTGTCTTTTAAGTTTTGAAATGGGCACAGAACTGAGGTCTGGACAGACACTGGCTCAAACTGGACTTCAGAAACCCCGTGACATGTTTATAAAAAGAAAACAATAACGTGAAAAGAGAGAAATTAAAAATTTCTTCTCCTTTCACATAATCTGTGCCTCTCTTTTCTGAGATGCATCAGACGTTAGCATCCTAACAGTAGCTCTTTTCACAGAGAGGCTCTTTTTGCAGTGATGGTGGTGGCAGTACTGAAATAAAACCATTCTTTTTTTATGAAAATAAAAGTGCAAATTCAACATTGTTAAGGAACATCTTTGTTGCTTTAAAAACAAAACAAAACTAAAATAAAATAAAAAATAAAAGCCCTGCCGTTTTCTGGCTTGGCTGTGCCCAGGGAGGGGCAGTTGCTCCACGGGTCTTTTAGCTGCCCCAGAGTGTATCACTAAACATCATCATCATCATCATTCTCACCCTCACTATCCCCTTACCAACAAGGGAAAAGCTAACGGCAGATCCAACAACAAGAACGTAAGAGAGACAAGTGAAATAAAAACCTGCGAGGTTTCCATCACCTGTACGATAGGCCACATCCTCTGCTTTTTTTTCATCCTTTTCTTTCGTTTTTTTTCTGTTTTTTTTTTCCTTATTTCATTTTTTCTTTGCGTTTTTTTCTCGTTATTTAGCAAAAACTGCACCAGCCCCCCTTCGCGGCCTCACGACGTGACGTGACATGACGTGATGCGGCGTGGCGTGGCGTGGCGTGGCGCGGCTTAGCTGGAGACGGTCATCATGCTGTACGCCTTGGAGGGGCTGCTTCTCCCCAGGAGTAGTTCTTCCTTGCAGCTGATGTGATTGTCCACCAATGAGGCCATGGCGGAGGCGGGACCTCCGGTCGCCATGTTGACCGCGTTGTTGACGTTGATGTTGTTGTTGCTGCTGCTGCTGCCGCCGATGCCGCTAGCTCCAGTGCCGGCGGGCTGGGACTCGTACAGCACGCAGATGGAGCCGTCCTCGCCAATGCGGTAGGACACCTCGAACGGGTCCACCCAGAGCGTGAGCTCGCTGGGCAGGAGCACGTACAGCTGCTGGATGGTCAGGCCGATGCGCTGGGCCGCCTGCCCCACCAGAGGGTCCATCTTGTGGTTGATGCGGATGCAGCGGTAGCCCGAACCCTTGCAGGGCCGATCGGGGAACCAGTGGTGCTTGTATTGCTCTGTGCGGAGAGAGAGAGAGAGAGAGAGAGAGAGAGAGAGAGAGAGAGAGAGAGAGAGAGAACATATTGTAATGAATATTACATGGAGACTGATGATGCTATGTTAATCACAGAGGCACTGTGATGAAAATATTATTTCTCAAGAGGCTCATGGAGACATTCTCTGCATTAGGGATGATTTATATCAAACACAATGCAGTCCTTGGACATCCGCTCACAATATTTTCCCACTATAAGCATTATATTTATATTATACTGTATTATAAATTTTGCTGTATGTAACACTTTATTTTATGGTTCCTTTTTTAGTGTGTATAGATGTAACAACGTGTAATATTATGTACTTACACTGCACATACCTAACACTAACACTAACCCTAATCCTATAGTACAGTGTAAGTATATACACAAAATGTGACAGGTTGTTACACACTGTGTTACACTGTACCTAACTGATGTAACAAGAACAGTAAAATACAGTGTAACTCACATGTGTACTGTATATAAAGCATATTTTTCTAAACATGGATATTAAGCCAAGCATATATTAAAATACATAAACAATAAGGGAACAACCGGCATATTTACAATGTGCAAAGCTATGTTTTAGATTGTCATGACAAAAAGTACATTTTTAAATCCTAATTTTGATGGCCGTGGGCCTACACTGAGAGGTACCAATGGAAATTTACAGCAAGCGAGCAAACAAAAATAATGATTGGTTGATGAATAGCCACGAACTGGCTGTCATCTCCAGCTACGTGACAAAGAGAGCATGAGCGGGCAGGCGGGGGGGGGGTCTGATTGCACAACCCCCCCACTACACCCCACCCCCCAGGCAATCCTTCTATTGATGGCAGAAGTCCGTGCTCAGCTGAGTTGAAAGGAACAGCAGCACAGCTCCTATTTTTGTGAAGGAAGCAGCCTACATCTAACATTAGGCAGCCACAAAAGACCCCCTTTTGGACACGCTAGCACTGTACTCCTACCGCCGTCTCTCCTTTGTCTGCTCGCTGTCCTACATGCGTTGAGTGACACATGAAAAACACCATTCGCAGCCAAAGGCGTAAACACACGGCAGGAAAAGCCCTACTTTTTTTTTAGCTCGCCTGCCTGCCTTGAGTCTGTCATTACGGGAAACGTGTGACATTCTTGTGCACTGCTCTGGAAATGTGGAGGAAAGGCAGAGAGAGGGGGAGAGAGACAGAGAGAGAGAGAATGGAATAATAAATGTATGCCTTCACGGGAATCTATTTAGAGACCAACAACAATGGCCTCCCTTTCTGGCGTGGCATTAGCAGTGAAGGCAGCGGTTGTTGGTGGTGGAGGCGGCGGGTTTGGCGTAGATTGGGTTTCGTCGAGAGAAAGGGGGGCGAGCTTGTGCGTGGCCATGGCGGGGACACGAAAGACGAGCAGTGCCCCCGAGCCACCTGCGCCTGTCACTCTGATAACGGCCCCCGGCGCTATCGGGCGGAGACGCGGCGTACTCGCTTAATGGAGGGTCTGGCACAGCGAGAACCTGCCAATAAAAGACTTACAGCCTGCTGCGGGGGGTGAGCCACAACTGACTGATACGACAAAAAAAAATACACAAGGCACAGCACAAAGGTCACGCCAAAAAATCCCCTCCCACTGACACAGAAACTACCGAGAAGGAAGCTAAAATCAGCGTTTAACAAACAACCAACCACCAAAAAACACTGAAAACAGAAAAGGATGAACAAATGCTAGACAAATTAAAAGAAAAGTGTGAAAATGAAAATATCCTCTATATTCTGAGTGAGGATCCTCTATGTAATAACAATGTTTAAACAAATTATATAAAAAAACATCTCACTATTGTATGGTGCCTGAGTACAGTTCCATACAAATATGAAACCATGAAAAACATGTATGTCTGAGATGAACACATCAGAGAAAATGGCTGCTCTCTGCGTGCTACAATGACAAACTATGACATTTAATTTGCTCCTCTGAGGAATGTGTAGGTGTTTGCGTGACACAACCTCTTGAATAGCTCAGACGCTCGCCTCGTAAACCATGGCCTTCTTACCGTCAGGCCAGAGCAGTAAGCTTTTCCTGAGAGGCCTACATTGTAAACAGGAAATGGTCAGAGATCTCTCTGAAGGGTTTGCTCAACAACTGTGTTTTCACTCTGGTGATCCAGATTTCAATCTCCAGCACACACACACACACACGGAGACTAGCACTTCCCCTAATAATCCATTACAGTAGCACGACAGGGTTGTGTGCATAATGCTAAACTGAGAGATGGTTGGCCTAGTTCAGTCTCAGCTGTCAGGGATTTTGAGCCGTGTTGTCCACACACACCCCTAAACAAAACTCGTAAGCCTCAGCAGTAGAGTGCCACTGGGACACACAAAGGAGCTAGCGGCATACTGTTCATAAAAACTATGCCAGTGACTTCCCCGTGAAAAGCAAACTGAGAAATGTGAAGGAAAATAAAAATGCCGTTTACAGGGCAGCAGTCACTTCATTATGCGGAAAATGCATGAAAGAGATCGTTGATGTCGCAACCAGAATTGCCTGCTTTATTCGAGCGAGGTCTCTTCAAAGACGTCTGTTCCGTGCACAGTTGGAAGAGGCTTACTAACTATTCTGACCTCTTGCTACACACCGACGTGAGATGGCTTAGTAGGGGGAAATTCTTGCAGAGATTTCGACAGCTCTGTCCGTTGATTAAGGAGTTTCTTCCTGTCACTAAACATGCGGAACACAAGCAACTTAATGACAATCGGTGGCTGCTAGACTTGGCGTTTGTAACTGATCTGACTAACATGTTGAACGAACTTAATTTGGAGCTGCAAGGAAAATACAAAAGCGTAGTCGACATGAGACATGATCAGCTCAGCTAATGCATTCAAACGAAAAATAAAATTGCTGTCCTCAAAGTTGCAGCGCTATGATTTGGGAAACTTCCGAAACCTCGCATCGGAGCTGGAGAAAGCAGGGAGGGTGTGTTCGCAAATTGTCAGTGTGCGCGCTACACACAGCAGCTCTATGCAACCCTGTCTGACTCCCTCCAGTGCAGGTCATCATCAGATTAATGAAGTCCTGGCAATAGATAATTACAAATGTATTAGAGTTGTGCTCTAAAGGTTCATTCAAAAGTAATACAAATTTATTATTATAATTGTGCTGTAAACGTCCATTATATCATAATACAATTGCATTAAAGTTGTGCTGTGAAGGTTTATGCATGGATGCATATATTTTAACTATGTTGCATGTGTAATGCAACATGTATATCAATAAACAAACATATCAATAAACTGCATAAAGGTACATATGAACCGCATACTGAGTGATTCATCATCATCATCATCTTCATCATCACCATCGTCGTCTTCGTCATCATCATCTTCGTCATCATCATCCTCAGTAGATCGTGGCGACATGGCCGTTTTAAAAGTAGCTCGCCAGCCAAAAATTAGTGAGCACCCCTGAGTTAGCCCATGTACATGTCAAAGTCCACCCAGCCCCAGCCTGTTCTTCAAGGTTCATACCCACTTGTCACCCCTCAACAGCCACCCCCCCCCCCCCCCCACTCACCCTGCCCTCTCCAATCCAATCCCCCCCCCACCCCCCACTTTCTTATCTGCAAACTGCATCTGAAAAGTCCATTTAGACTGCCCACCCATCCCCCCACCCTGAAACTTCTCTGCCAGTAGCCCATTCCAGGCCCCGAGTCTGAGGCTGTTTACAAACACTGCACCAGACTAGCATGGCCGTGCGGGCTAGCTCTGGCTGTTAGCCGAGCACACGGTCTGAAAAGCTCACTCCTCTATCTTAGCGTGTTGCTCACAGAGGAGATAGGCCCGGGGCTACTCCAAGCCTCTACAGTTATGAGGGAAACATGGTCGTTCTGATACCAAGCATAGGTTAATTGCAACTGCTAAAAAGAAAGAAAGAAAGAAAGAAAGAAAGAAAGAAAGAAAATGTCAATAAATACTGGATAATGTAACCTACTGAGCCTACTGAGTTGCTGTTATTGTATGGGAGCAACTACATTTGTTTACCATTGTACATTCCTTTTTACTAAATTTGTAAACACATTTTAAGTCATTTGATTGCTCTGTAAATATTCAATAAATTAAAAATAGAATACACATGTTGCAATTAATATACTGTACTATTTGTACTATTTGTTCATGATTATGCTGTAGGATGCAAAAATGCGCACCCTTGTACGGGGGGCATGGAAAGACTAAACATAGACTACACATTCTCGCATTTGGAGGAGATGGGTTGAAGTTTGATAACACATTTTTTAACAATCGCCTATGTGGTTTGGAAAACGGTTATTTATACGTTAAGATGACTAATGTGTTGTCCAGTCGTGGACTACCCTACATGCATTCACCGTTTCCTTGTTGGCTATGCATTACGTAATTCCTCCGACTGCCCCCGTCCTCCTGGGAATAGACTCAACCATTTTTCTGAGTACGGACGGTAGGCGCTACAGGCTACAAGGCGAAGAATTAGTCAGTTCTTTTCTTTAATCAAGTCACAAAACGGAAAAAATACATCAGTTAGGCTGAAGGCTGAGTTTGAATACTTATTTACGTTTTGATTTTACACAAATGGCGTCGTCAGAAGTAGCCACCATACCCTAGCACGAAAGGAAATCTACTTTGGCTGTTGGTCCGCTCTATAAGCCTCAAGCCTTTTGTGCGTCCCAAAGTCTAACAAGGGGTTTTCGTTTTGTACATGAACACTGGTATAAATACCAAGTTTCAAAGTTTTACAAATGAAACAAATGAAAATAATAATAAATAAAGGGGGCACGTAAAACATCAACAACAACTCATTGTATTTTCGATGGAAAAGCTTACCTGCTAAAATATCCTGTAGGGTCTGGCTGAATGTCTGAAGCTGTCTGTCGTTTACGTGTCCTTTTATCCGCAGAAACCTGGACAGAAATCCGACGGCTGCGCTGATCTCTGGTTTCATCGTTCCCCAAGCACAAAGGGTATGCATTGAGAAGGCAACGACGACACGGCTCCGTGCGCTTTATCTCCGTTCCTTATCGCGAGTGCGCCTTTGTCACCGTGCGGATTATGATCCTTGTTCTTCGCGTGTTTTATTTCTCTCAAACCTATGCAGGGCATTTATTTGTCGAAGCAGGGGTGATTTGGTGAGCGTGTGTTCCGGGATGGTACAGTGCAATCTGAGCTTGATGTTTGTAAATAGCCTCCACGGGACACCCTCGCACGACACTTCCTTCTTCTGAGTGGACAGAACTACGTGCGAAGCTGGCTTATATACCGCCCCCGCCAACTGTGACACCGCATCAGCAGCAACGGCAACAACACAGCACCAATCACCGCCCTGCGGTCCTTAGGAGGAGTGAACTTGATTGCGTCACATCTCTGGAAATAAACAGAGCATAGGAGGAAGAGAAGTTAACCCCTTTGGTGCACCAATCGACCACAGTGTGCTTCGGCAGCTGCTCGATTTGGAGGAAGTAAACATGTAACAACGTGGTAATAATGTAAACACGAAAAGCTATGTGAACACTTTTCCATCTCAAGCATTTCATGAACAAGTGCTTGTGGTAAAGGATGCACTTTAGACCGGTTTCCCATAACCAAACACGCTAAACCAGCCAAACAAAAGACTTCGCACAGAACTTCACAATCTCTGGCTGTTTTAAGAACCTCCTGCGTGTTACTTCATTAGTTAAAGAGGCCCACTGTGCGCGCGCACATTTATTTTAGAGATTTTGGGGGGAAATGCTCTATATCTCCCTCTTCCATCGTCCCTATTTTACATTGCGTGTGTTTTCCTGGAGAATATTTAGAAGCCTCAGACAGTTTTGTCTGTTAACATCGTTTACTGTCTCAGATCCCAAACAGCCCAAAGCGCAACACGCTATCTCTTGCTTTTGTAGTGTTTACAAACACACACACACACACACACACATACGTATGAGGGGCCGTTCAAGACATTATTCATTCTGCCCCTCTCACATACATATATTCTCACTCTCACATACATACATAGTTTGCACTCATATACATACATTTTTAACACTGACATACATATATTCTCCTCTCACATACATACATTCTCCTTTCACATATGTTCATTTTTTACACTCACATACATACATGCTCTTCACACACACATACATTCTCATTTCACACACATACATATTTTGCATTCACATACATACATTCTCCTCTCAGATACATACATTCTCCTCTCACATACATACATTCTCCTCTCACATACATACATTCTCCTCGCACATACATACATTCTCCTCTCACATACATACATTCTCCTCTCACATACATACATTCTCCTCGCACATGCATACATTCTCCTCTCACATGCATACATTCTCCTCGCACATGCATACATTCTCCTCTCACATGCATACATTCTCCTCTCACATACATACATTCTCCTCGCACATGCATACATTCTCCTCGCACATGCATACATTCTCCTCTCAGATACATACATTCTTCTCTCACTCTTACCACCACCCTCCCCCTACCACCACCCTCCCCGTTTCATTGAAATTCGAATGGGACACGTGTGGAGTTTAACTAATAAATTGGTCCTTACGTCTTTCTGGAGTTGTTGATGATTTTTGGAACCATGTGTCATAATCCGCAACTGCTTGTGATTATTTCAAGCCTAATAGTCTAAGTTGTTACTGTTTGGATTTTGAGAAATGTAGCTTTACTTTAGGTCAGGCAGTAACACTAACTATGTTGTTGTTAGCGCGCTAACGCTAGCGAACTACGCTAACGTAATGGTTTAAATTGAAAGCTGTCACTTTACTCACCAACACCCACCTAGATACTGTTACTGATGTTAGCTCAAATGGACAAATTAATATAAAGGTATAAGGTTACAGCAATGTGTTAAATTCAAGGTGAGTGAAGTTAGCGTTTAACACATTGGTGTTGTCATAGTTAATACTATTGACTTAAATGAGCTAGTCCGTTAGCTTGCTAGCTTGCTGTACAGACAGACTAGGAGTTTGTTGGCATCAGTTTCGATTTGCGATGGGCGATTAATTTGAATAATGCCCGAATTGACTGGTGGTAATGACTAAATCTTTACTGCAGTATACAACAGTAATACTGTTGTAAAAACTGCAGCTTTGATACTGCAATACAGCTGGTAGCTACTGCAGCGCTAGTTGCTAAATCATTAGCATCTCAGTCATAATACCACACGTCAGTGGCAGTCTGTGGGGGGTGGAGGGCTTATCTTAATGTCATGCTAATGGCCACTATTCGGCGAGAGTGAGGCAAACTTTAAGAGGAGTTTTCTCAGTTTTGTGTTTTAAGGTGTGCATGCTTTCAAATGACCACCAAGTCTTCAAATATTATCAGATTTCCATGTGCAAGACATTGGAAAGCTTAGAAATTACACTTTCAGAATCTGTGAATAACTCAAAATGCCTCTCGGACGAGTTGTGGCCGGTTTTGCTGTGGCCGGTCACATATATAGTTGGAATGAATCGTATTTGAGGAGAATGTATGCATGTGTGAGGAGAATGTATGCATGTGCGAGGAGAATGTATGTATGTGCGAGGAGAATGTATGTATGTGCGAGGAGAATGTATGCATGTGAGAGAAGAATGTATGTATGTGAGAGGAGAATGTATGTGAGAGGAGAATGTATGTATGTGAGAGGAGAATGTATGTATGTGAGAGGAGAATGTATGCATGTGAGAGGAGAATGTATGTATGTGAGAGGAGAATGTATGTATGTGAGAGGAGAATGTATGCATGTGCGAGGAGAATGTATGCATGTGAGAGGAGAATGTATGCATGTGAGAGGAGAATGTATGTATGTGAGAGGAGAATGTATGCATGTGAGAGGAGAATGTATGTATGTGCGAGGAGAATGTATGTATGTGAGAGTGAGAATATATGTATGTGTGAAGGCCAGAATGAATAATGTCTTGAACGGCCCCTCATACATACGCACGCACACACACACACACACACACACCCCTGATGATTTCCCAGAACAAACAGATGACATTGGAGATAAAGGGAAAAAAATAGTGGAGTGCTGCAGTGTTGTCTGCTCCTTCTAAACATTTATAATTCCTTTTAAATAACTTCAATAACATCATAAATCGTGAGTCATTTATGACAGTATATTATACAGGCAGTGTAATTACAATCAACTCTGTGGTGAAATAGCTTGCCTGCAGATTTGTGCCAAATGAATATCCACAAAAAAACTATCTTGCACTTTGCTGTGACTTGTTAATGCTTCGCACGCAGACAACATCTGAACTTTACTGAAAGAGAGAACGAGAGAGAGAGAAAGACTGACACTCTCGGTTCTTTGGAAGAGGAAAGTGTGTGTATTTGTGCACGTCTGGATTCGGTGTAGCCCATTTTCAGTGTGTCAAGGACACACACAGGAGGGCTCTTAGGTGTG
>CM050199.1:32381105-32383605 GCA_027475355.1 Coilia nasus
TTGTGGTTGTTGAATATGTATGTATGTAGGGGGATGGGGAGCAGTGTGTGTGTGTGTGTGTCTGCCTACATGCGCGCACGTGCCTGTGTGTGTGTGTGTGTGTGTGTGTGTGTGTGTGTGTGTGTGTGTGTGTGTGTGTGTGTGTATGGGTGTGTGTGTGTGTGTGTATGTGTGTGTGTATGTGTGTGTGTGTAGTGTGTATGTGTGTATGTGTGCGTGTGTGAGTGTATAACGGCACATTCTGAGACCTCTGGATGGATGACTTTTGGTTTTCTCTCTTTCCTCTCGTTCTTTCTCTCTGTCCCCCTCTGTCTCTCTCTCCCTCTCTCTCTCTCTCTCTTTGGCTTTTGCAGGATAGTTACACCATCCAATATGTGAATCACCAGGGCCGTCGGGCAGGCCAAGGAGGAAACAGGGTGTGTGTGTGCGTGCCTGAGTGAGTGGATATAGAGTGTCTGAACATCTCTGATGATGACTGCTCGTGGACAGACTGGAATGATCCAGAATACACTGGACTGACTATGTGTGTGTGTGTGTATGTGTGCATGTGTGTGTGTGTGTGTGTGTGTGTGTGTGTATGTGTGTATGGGTGTGTGTGTGTGTGTGTAGTGTGTATGTGTGTATGTGTGCATGTGTGTGTGTGTGTGTGTGTGTGTATGTGTGTATTGGTGTGTGTGTGTATGTGTGTGTGTGTAGTGTGTATGTGTGTATGTGTACACAGAATACACTGAACTGACTAAGGCCTCTCAGAGAGAAAGGGCCAGAAATGGACATTGAAATAGAGAGGAATTGCACGGCTATTTCATGCTAAATATAAACTGTGCCGTTTCGCCACATGTGGCCGCGAGACACCACTGGAGATGTTCCGTTCAGCTGAAGAGAAGGTATCGCAAAACTGTCTCAGAGTCTCAGAGTTAGAAAGCAAAAACATCACAGTGTCTGAGACAGTTTTTACTCCTGTTTGCCTTGGTGGGAATTTGTGGTCAGTAAAGTTTGGCAGGTAACAACACTTGGCAACTTAAACTGTCCAGATTTTACAGATGGTTTGCTAAAGTGTAACTGTCTTTTGTTCTCTGAGCACCGCCTTAACCCAACCCAACTCCTCTCCCAAACCTTAACTATATGTGGAAGTCAACAGAGTTTTAACTGATTTTGGTTACACTTTATTTTACTGCTGAGGATGTGTCCCACATAGTGTATGGATAATTGTAATGGCTGTAGTTAGGAAAGCCTGAAGTGTGGTACAATGGGTGCTCTCCCCACATGTGCAAGTGTCTTGTATTTTTATGTATTTATCTAGTTATTTTAATTGTTAAGGAAATGTTGGAGGAAACTGCAAAGGCTTGCCAGTGGTCCTGGATGAGATGCATGTTGTTGGCATGGTGAAAGCCATGGGGGAAAGCGATAGGTAGGTGCTGCTGAGTCGATCATGTAAACGGCCCCAGCAGCCCCAGTCACTGTAACGGTAGCCGGCTGGTTCAGGTTAACCCTTGTTGAGCATCTGTCTGTACGGCTCCAGTTGGCCATCCCCTCAGCTGCTCTGTCCTGTACAGCTCACATGAGGTTGCGTGAACAGCTGTAGTCAGCGGCCAGTTGTGCGTGTTACACCTGGGAGTAGGGACTAACAGCCTGAACTATTTACTTGATTATAGATAGTGTAGGGGTAGGTGTAATAGCTATAGTTTCTCCCTAAGGTGCTCTTCCTACATGCACAAGTACTTTGTGTTCTTTGTAAACTGTCCCTGAATACATGAATAAGGTACAGTGTAAAAAAGTGTTTAACAATAATGTTATTATGTGCTTACCCTGTACCATAGGGTTAGGGTTAGGGTTAGGGTTGGGTATGTACAGTGTGAGTGCACAATATTACACGCTGTTACATGCAGATACACTGAAAAAGGAACCGAAAATAAAGTGGCACCCAGATTTTGATGTCATCTGAGCCCCTGTAGTCATTAGGGGATGGTGCAAGCACAATGTGGCCATTGAGTGTGTCTGATGACACCTCCAGCAGGTATCAGTGACCACTGGGGTGCAGCTGTGGGCTAATAGAGGCTTGTGTCACACCTCACACCTGCGTCAGTAGGCAGTGCACTAGCCAATGAGAACGGAGGAATAATTGCACTAGGGGTGATGTCATCGTCTCAGTGGCGACTCACCCACACAGCGTGGACCTTCACACTTCTCCTTTTAGTCTCTCTACACCTCTTTCTCTTTACATCCACATCTCTCTCTCTCTCTATCTGTCTCTCTCTCTTTCTTTCTCTCATCCTGTCTATCCCCCTCCCTCTCGCTGTCTCACTCTTTGTATGCTCCTGTCATTCTCTCTATGTCTGTTCTCTCTCTCTCTCTCTCTGTCTCTGTCTGTCTCTCTCTCTCTCTCTCTCTCTCTCTCTCTCTCTCTCTCTGTCTCTCTCCCCCACTGTGGATCTCTTGCTCTCTCTCTCTCTCTATGTCTCTGTCTCTGTCCTTTCTCTCCCTCTATATCTGTTCCTCTCTC
>CM050199.1:32388605-32396105 GCA_027475355.1 Coilia nasus
GTGTGTATCTGTGTAAGTGAGTGTGTGTGCGTGAGAGAAAGTGTGTGAGTGTGTGTGTGTGTGTGAGAGAGAGAGTGTGTGTGTGTTTGTTTGTGTGTGGTGTGTGTGTGTGACGCAGAAAGAAAGACTGCTGTTGTGAAAAAGTGGCAGTTGTGACAATGTATTTTTAGACAGAAACAGAATCGGCTGACAGCTCTGACACACCGAAAGGCAAACACATCTCTCGCCCTCTCTTTCGCTCTGTTTGTCAAACTTTACCCAAGCTGTGTGTGTGTGTATTTCTAGAACTGACAGTGACAGGTTGAAGGTTTACCAGGACATTGTTGGGGCCCTGCCAAACAAAGTGAAACAAGAGGGGGATGACAGACGTCCCAAGTCTCCCGCGACCCCCGGGAGTCTCCATTGGGAAAAGCGACTCCCGGACGCCCACAAGTCGGCTAATACAAAATCTCCCACAACCCGCACAAATTTCTTTAGCTAATTGGGAGAAGTGAGCGATGCAGCAAGTGACAGGGAGACTGGCAGAGTGAGGGAGAGTCAGACTGACAGTCCCGTATTTTTGTAGACGTGCGTTGTTGACTGACACAGAGGGGAGGGGAAAGACGAGGAAAGACGGACTAGATTTATGAGAATTCTTATTAATATTATTTAAATTTACGTGTTTTTTTCTTTCACAAACTAGCTAGCTTACCAACAGTTACGATCACAATTTTTTTTTATTATTTAAGTTGATTTGATTCCTTCCCTTCATTGATTTCTTTTTGTTTTTCCTAAAACAGATACTGTATCTGTTTGTACTGTCCTATGTCAGTAGTTTGTTTGTACTGTCCTATGTCAGTAGTTTGTTTGTACTGTCCTATGTCAGTAGTTTGTTTGTACTGTCCTATGTCAGCTTTGGCAGCACTACTGTTTTGAGTCATGCCAAAAAAGCTCCTTTGAATTTGAGTTTGAGTTTGACAGAGAGATGCACAGAGGGAAGGCGATGGGTGGACGGACAGACAGATAGACAGACAAACGGAGGAAGAGACGGATAATACAGACAGAGTTTAGTTGTGTTCATATTATTATGTCTTATGTCGTCATGTCTTCCTGTCTTGTTTATAAGATGTTTAATGTTCACTGTGGGCCTAGGGAGCATTGCGATTTCAAATTCTGTGTGTGCAACCTGTACATATGGTTTTTTGACAATAAAGCTGACTTTGACTTTGACTTGACTTTGAGAGTAGTGATAGACAGATGGGCCATCAGTGAGGAAAAAGACACCTAAGAGAGAATCACATCCCAGCTCTGGTTTTGCCCTAACAGAGACTGGGCAAACACAACAGGGGTTCACTGGGTTCATGCAACTTAACCCTCCGTGAGTTCAGTGGGTTCACTGCTTCAAAGAAGCAGGATTCATGTAAGCGCACTGCTTTCAGTTCAGACAGCTGGTTATAGGGATTGTTATTATCACAATAAAGCATTCCTTGTCTAAAACCATGGACATTTATTGATTTCCCCAGAGCACTGAAGGTCTCAGAAATTCTTTTTTTGTGTCCACTGCAGTCCATTTAACATTGATTTGTGAAAATATGTTTGATTTACGTATTTAAAAAACGGTGTACACATTCTCTTTGGCAGCTACATACAAAGGACAAGTGACATTGATGTTTCTAACCAACACACAGTCAGAGGACAGAAATAGACCCGTAGAACCAACAAGGTTACCATGGTGATGTTAACAGATCTCCTGACTGACTTCTGCAGTGTGGACCAGAGAGGAATTGTGGGTAAATCCTGCTGGAGCGGCCATCGTGTTATTATTATTCTTCTGGTCGGGAGGAAAGAGGGCCTGGAAGCCTGGAAGCAGGAGTAATGATAGACCCTCTCAATTAGGACGTGGCCACTCAGCATGTGGACTGGAGTTTGTGAAGTTCCTAGGTTTACAGGAGAATGGAGGAAAATAAGGTAAAAAAAACGAAAAGGGGGAAAAATGCTGGTTATGGTGGCCCTTCTCGCAAAGCCTTCAAATGTGATTTACTGTAGGAGTAATCACACTTTAACACACTCCCATCCCCCACTCTTGCTTTTTTTTCTCCGTCTGTTTTTTCTCGCTTGCTCTCCTCCCATCTCCACATCTAGCAGTCCTGCTTTCTCATTTTTTACCTCTCTCTCTGTCTCTTTCTCTCTCTCTCTCTTCCTCCATATCCATTCCTGCCTCTTTCTCTCTGCCTCTCTCTCTCTCTCTCTCTCTCTCTCTCTCTCTGTTCAACCCTCTCTCTCTGCCTCTCTCTTGCAGCGGGTCAGCTGGGTCATGAAGCAGGATTAGCTGAGTTATCTGACTGAGGTGGGGGGAGGGGGAAGGAAGGGGAGGGGGGGAGGAGGGGAGACGTGGGGGAAGGGGGCGGAGGTACAGTAGAGGAGAGGAGAGGAGAGGAGAGGAGAGGAGAGGAGAGGAGAGGAGGACATGACACATGTCACATGACACACTCTGTGTGATGTACACAACCCAATGCACCTCTGTGTTATAAACAACCTAACACACCTCCGTGTTATAAACAACCTAACGCACCTCTGTGTTATAAACAACCTAACGCACCTCAGTGTTATAAACAACCTAATGCACCTCTGTGTTATAAACAACCTAACGCACCTCTGTGTTATAAACAACCTAACGCACCTCTGTGATATATACAACTTAACACACCTCTGTGTTATAAACAACTTTTATAGTGACACTTAAGACTTCTATGTCTATTAAAGTCATGCTATGTCTGTGTGAACTTAATGTTTACTCTATTTGACATCTAAACAAAATAAATCAGTGATTTGCTGTTAGTTTGGAGTGTAGTAATGCCGCCACAACTGATTGTGCTACTAGTGCATAACAATCCCATAACAATGACTTGTATGTGTGTTTTTGTAAAGCTGTCTTATGCAGACACCAACATCATGGCAGTTCTCAAATGTTTACTAATTAATGTTATACTTCTAATATACAGCTCTTTAGAATGCTGACGAAAGTTCCGTTGACTTTGAATGGGCCACTGCAGTGTTCGGAAGGCAAATATTTTTGTATATTGACAGCTGAAAAAGTGTAATGACTGCTGTCAATGGCAACAAGTTTTGTGCTTTTGTCATATCACTCCGCAATTAAGTTATCCGTTTACTTATTATAACGGAATATCAACAATAAGCTGCAAGGAGTTATTTCTTAGATGTACACATTGCTACGCAAGACTGATTGCGTGCACATGGACGAGTTGAATCCAATTGGAAGGGGATTGGGATCGTATCGAACTCATGTGCATAGGCTGAAGATCATATAGTGATTGGTTTTGCGAATCCGATTGAAACCCCTGGCTTTAGACGATGTTAATCCGCTTGGTGCCGCCTTGTGCATGGGATCATATCGGATTCGCGTACTGCGCATGCACTGAAATGCACTGCTTGTAATATCAAAGGCCGATGGCACAGTTCGTGTGGTATCAAGGAAACCAAAAACGTTCATACAGACTTCCAAACAAAGGACAATGCACAACATGTATGCAAATGCTGCTCTGTCAACCTCCTTGAACGCCATCTTTGTTTGTATGCTGCCAGATAGTTTGTTTATTTTCTTTTTAGCAGCCGTCAACCAGAAGTAGTTCTAACACCACTTGTTTGAAGGAATATATCGCCACCTAGTGTAGCGGAAACGGGCAGATCTCTGACCATTATCCGATTACACAAACTCCATGTGCACTTGGATTTTGGGACAGACCACCCGTTGGGTAGCAACACCCAATCCAATCCCAATCCAATTCCGATCCTACCATGTGCACGTAGTGTCTCATTTACATCGTAAATGACACGACACGTAGTGTCTTTAATGTACTATGTAGCAAACCAGTCAGTATAACTGACACATCATAGGCTATGGTGAACGAGTGAACGAGACAGAGCTTCAGTAATTTAACTCCTGAATAAGTTCAGATTCACAACTCAAAACCAAACAACTTTTTTATTAGCCCAAGTATGTGGAAACACACAATATATTTGGCTCCGTCCTTTGGCATCTCCCTCTCTCTCTCTGGCAGTAGAAAACAGATATTTAGTGAAAACACACAGGTTTTGCAATAAGTCACTTTTCTGTGTGGTGGTGGTGCGCAGTGTTTGACATTTGGAAATTCACAACACTGTTTCTGGACAGCGGGAGATTGGAGACATGTGGACACCAGCCCTGTGGAGATTCAATTTTCTCCTTGTTTGCCTTCCCTAATCCCCACCTCAACGCTCACACATGACTCTCATTGCAATCAGCCATCTCTCTCCTTTCCCTCTTTCTATCTTTCTCTTCCTCTTTTTCTCTCTCTCTCTTTCCCTCTTTCTGTCTCCCTTCTGTTCTTCTTCTTCTTCTCTCTCTCTGTCTTTCTCTGCATGTCCGCTGGGGAACACAAGCACAGGTAATTAGACATGACGATGATTACTTGTATGTGTAACATTCAGCTCTGAAACAAATGCTTGCATAACCAACCACTCACAGTGCCACTGGAAGACACTGAAAATTGCAAACTGCAGAGAGAAATACTCAATAATCAACACAAGCAAAAGACCATATATTAACACATAATACTAAAGAAAATTACTAAAGAGTTAAGTTTCTTCTTGTTTAGGGACCTCAAGTAGGTCAAGCAATCATTAAATCTCACACCATATTGAGACAATGAAGAACAAAGTTGTTTAACCATTGCTCATTACTGCACACTATTCTTTCATATGGCCTCCATTTGGTCTCCTTGGTCCTAGTCACCCTCTCTCAGTCACCCCATTTGCCTTCCCCCAAGTCACCTTTCAGACTGCATTTCCTCAGAAAATGCTGCAAGTGTGCTTGCGTGATTTTCAACTTAATTAAGTGGTTTTACATATTTACAATGTTATTTTTACCTGTAAAATCCCCGTTAAATATAGGGCGTGGGGGATGTACCTGTAAAATCCCAGTTACATATAGGGCGTGGGGGATGTACCTGTAAAATCCCAGTTACATATAGGGCGTGGGGGGATGGGGAGCAAGCGGCATAGTTGGGCTATGGAAAATTGCTATGGCAACAGAATGTAGTGATGTCAGAGACGTGGTCGTAAACACTCACAGCAAGTTTCATGTTAATATATCAACGTTTGACTGAGAATCAAGATGGTTTTCTGTTCTGGCGACTTTTTCAATCAATTTCGATTGGCTGTTTACCTTCCCCCTGTAGTCACCTTCTCCCAGTCACGCCAGACGCGGTGACGTTGACGGGGGTGTCTGCAGGTCTGTCTGATGTCCCAGAAACTCTCCCCAAGAACACAAACAAATCCAAAGATCAATGGCAGGCTTTCACGTCGGTTTCGCCCCGCGGGCCGTTTATGGAATAATAAACCGACGGCAGGCCGGGACCATGTGGAGCTGATTATCCCCACGCTGGAGATGGTCATTACCCTCACGCTGCAGCCCAGAGGCCTGTGGGACTCCGGGGGGACCCTAATAAGCCTCCCAATCAGCCTCGGGGCGCTGAGGTAAGCGCGAGTGAATTAAAACTGTGAATGCTCCTTTTTGTTTTCTTCGTATGATTTTTTAACTATTAGTGGATACATGCACGTGTGTGCAACACACACACACACACAGACGCACATATGCACACACATACATTACACACACACACACAGATGCATGCACACACACACGCACATGTGCACGCACATACACACACACAGATGCATGCACACACACACACACACCCACGCACATGTGCACGCACATACACGCACACACATGCATGCACACATACACACACATTCACGCATGCACACACACACACAAACACACACACACACACACACACACACACACACACACATAACAACTTTTTTGCATCCACAGTTTAAAAGAAATATACATGATGACATGCATGCAGTGAAACATACCCCACCAAACATACCCCCCTCCCACACAGGCACGCACACACAAACACACTCATACACACACTCATACACACACAAACACACTCATACACACACAAACTAATGGTGAAACACAAAGTAGGACGAAATATCATTCTCCATATGTCTGCAAGCTTTGTTTCACACCACAGTGCTCAGTCCTATCCAAGATAAGCTGGAAAAACAGTGTGGAAATTCAATTACTGGTCGAAGCCATCGCTGCTCATGTAACCAAATCTGGCTGTTGCTGCAACGAAATAAACAGGACAAGCTCTGCCCACAAGCCTGTCAGGACAACCTTGGAGTGGGCGAGAGAATGAAGAGGCAAAGCGCAGAGTCAGCAATATTACAACACATGTACAACTCTCTGGCTCACACACACATGCCTACATGCACGTACACACAACACATGCACACACGCACACACATATACACAGACATATACACATACACACACACGCACACACATACACACATATACTCACACATACATACACACACACACACGCACACACTTACACATGCACACACACACACGCACACATATACACACACGTACACATGCACACACACACACAAACACACACGCAAAATCACACACATACACACATATACTCACACATACATACACACACACACACGCACACACTTACACATGCACACACACACACGCACACATATACACACACGTACACATGCACACACACACACAAACACACGCAAGCAAAATCACACACATACACACATATACTCACACATACATACACACACACACACGCACACACTTACACATGCACACACACACACGCACACATATACACACACGTACACATGCACACACACACACAAACACACGCAAGCAAAATCACACACACACATACACACATATACTCACACATACATACACACACACACACGCACACACTTACACATGCACACACACACACGCACACATATACACACACGTACACATGCACACACACACACAAACACACGCACGCAAAATCACACACACACATACACACATATACTCACACATACATACACACACACACACGCACACACTTACACATGCACACACACACACGCACACATATACACACACGTACACATGCACACACACACACAAACACACGCACGCAAAATCACACACACACATACACACATATACTCACACATACATACACACACACACACGCACACACTTACACATGCACACACACATACACACATATACTCACACATACATACACACACACACACACGCACACACTTACACATGCACACACACACACACGCACACATATACACACACGTACACATGCACACACACACACACAAACACACGCACGCAAAATCACACACACACATACACACTATGGCATTGACGGTGGCTGATACATGCAGCACATTCCCCTGGCCAGCTGCCTTCCCCAGACAGCCCATCAATAGCACCTCATTTATTACGCACAGGTAGGGGCACGATGGCGAGCACACACACACAGTGTCAGTGGGAAAGTGATACACACACACACACTCACATACACACGCGCACACACACAC
>CM050199.1:32406105-32413605 GCA_027475355.1 Coilia nasus
ATTGGAAGGTTGCTGCTTCGAATCCCGCCCTACCCATAGTTGAGATGCCCTTGAGCAAGGCATCTATCCCAACACTGCTCCAGGGACTGTAACTGAAACCCTGTAAATATCTGTAAGTCGCTCTGGATAAGAGCGTCAGCTAAGTGCAATGTAACATTGTAACAATGTAACAAAAATTGGCACCCACATAACAGCCTCCACCTCATCAGTATGTGTGCCACAACCACTGGCTAAATAAATACACAAAAAACAAACAAACAAACAAATAAATAAATAAATAAATGAACAAATAAATAAACACACAAATATAGAAAAAACAGTCACCCGCATAACAGCCTCCACCTCCTCAGTGCCCCAAAATCTGGGTCAAATCTAAGTCCATAATGTGCAAAATATTCCAATAGCTGTGCAGGTTTGTGCTATGCCCCCAGACGCCTGTAAAATAACCAAAGTGGAGGTTTTAATGCAGGAGCCTCATTTTACGCCTGAGCCCCATATTGGCTTATCGCTAAGCGGGTGTTGTGTGTGCTGAGAGAGGTACCCGGTTAACCCCTCACCGGGGAAATGTCAGCCATTACGGGCGACTCATTCGGCCGGTTAGTGAGCAAATGACAGAGTATTATGGAGAGGATCTATAAAATGCCACCAGGAAATGGGAGAGAAGATAGATGAGGGGGAGGAGCGTGAATATGCAAGAGGTGGTTCATGTGCAAGCACACACACACACACACACACACACATACGCAAGAGGTGTTCTTATGCTTAGACCTCAGCCTGGTTGTCTCGTGTGTGCACACAGACACACACACATTTGTGTTTACTCACACATATGCACGCACATGCACACACACACTCATACATACACACCTGCACACACACACACACACACACACACACACACACACACACACACACACACACACACGTCCATCCACAAATATGCATACACACGCACACACACCCTCACACACATACACACACATGTGTACACATATACACACAGTGAAGCACACTAACACAAGCATTTACACATTGAGGCAAGTAAGTGTACACACACACACACACACACACACAAACACACACACACACACACACATACACACACAGCTAGGCCACTAAACAACACCAAAATAATTTATTTCCCATTTCCTTTTCTAACCCATTCTAACACACCTACTCACTCAAATAACCCTCCACACACACACACACATATATATATACACACACCAAAAGACACACATATACACACACAAACACACACCTCCATAGGATCATTCATTTAGTGCTGCAACAAAGCACCATGTCCACAAGCCAATTTAATTCCCCTACTTTTCATTTGGAAACAGCTCATCCATCACAAAGCGCCATTCAGCCTCCGCTCAGCTTGGACAGGGGGCAAGGCGAGAGGAGAGGAAAGGAGGAGAGGAGAGGAGAGGAAAGGAGGAGAGGAGAGGAGAGAAATGGAGGGGAGAGGAGAGGAGAGGAGAGGAGAGGAGGGGACAGGAGGGGTGAGGAGGAGAGGAGAGGGAAAAAGAGGAGAGGAGGTGATGTATGTTTCTTTCAGATAAAGACAAAGGCCTTGCCCTGTAGGGGAATGCAATTGCATCTCACAGTCTAACACAGTATTCCTTTGCAGTTCGCACAAGTACCCACAGGCATGTAACCACACACACACACACACACACACACACACACAAACACATGCATGTAGACACATGTACACACACACACACACACACATGAATGTAGAGACATGTACACACACACACACACACACACACACACAGACCCAAACATCTTTATCCTACACACGTGCTTTCAAAGCAAACCCACATCAGTCAGCCTGGAAGCACATAATGAGGTATTATGCGCTGGTAAAGCTTGGCCTATACGTGAGAGAGCACTGACACACACACATGCTCCTGCATCCAGACAAGCCTGGGCAATGTACATATGCACACACAAACACACATTATAACCCTCACACACACACACATTATAACCCTCACACGCAAGTATAATGCTCACACACACGTAAGCACACACACACACAAACACATTATAACCCTCACACGCAAGTATAATGCTCACACACACATAAGCACACACACACACACACACACACACACACACACACACACACACACACACACACACATTATAACCCTCACACGCAGGTATAATACTCACACACACGTAAGCACACACAAAACACAAACACACAAACACACACACATACACATTATAACCCTCACACGCAGGCATAATGCTCACACACATAAGCACACACACACGCACACACACACACACAAGCACACAGAATCAGGCTCATGATGACACGATTACCATGGCAACAGCCATTAAGTAGGATGTCTTATTGAATAATGCGGGTACACTTTGTTCGGGGTAATTATAGTGGGTTTAAGCGTGCGTGTGTTGATTGTATTCCTGTTCTTTTTTTGGAAGAAGGAAAAATAAATCCCGGTGGTCTTTTGAGGAAATGAGCGTGCCAGAACAGGAGAAGGTAATGACACTGTACACACACACACACACACACACACACACACACACACACACACACACACACACACACACACACACACACACACACACACAGTAAAACATCACAAGGATCTGGTGTCTGCATTTACCTGACTGGAATGAGTGAGTGAAGGTTTGTGTCATACACATGCATAATGATATCTCCATTTACATACAAACACACACATACACACACACACACACACACACACACACACACACACACACACACACACACACACACATGCACAACATGCACACAGTACGTAGACATATCATGACTCACACAAATCACTCAACACCAATATATACACACACAAGTGTGCACATACACACACAAACACACACACATACATGAAACACAGGCTCAACGTACACACGACACACACACACGACATGAGTATGTACACACACACACACACACATATGCAACCAAGCTGCGAGTGTCTTGCTTTTATGCGGCGTTTTCTTTCTTCTTTTTTTCCTTTTTTTGTAGTTCTGGGGATTACAGATGGAAGGCGGCAGAGGATGGGGTATGGGATGACCTACTTTGAATCTGAATTCAAAATCATCGCCTGAATCAGCAGTAGCACACAGCGAATGAGACAGATGAAGACAAAGGGATGCAGAGTGCCTACAAGAAACAAGAAGAGGCGTATTAACCACCATTGTAAAGGCAAGTTAAAGAATTGAGTAAAAAAAGGTAAGCCTAGACCTTTTGCAAAAGAAGACTTGAAGAAGAGTTGAGGAAGATGAGAGTTCCAAAGAATTTTGGGCACCATAGAAAATGATGTGGTATTCTAGAATGCTACATGGTTGTAGAATGCATTCTTTCATAAAAGTAAAAAAAATATCTTATATTTGAGGCTTGTTCTGAATACTATCAGACTCTGTTAATGCAAGTCCCCTCAAGTGCATCTTTCCATCTGTCCTGTGAGAGAAGCACATTCTCTTGCCAACAGTGATTCTTCAGATTTGGAGCGTGGGTACCTAATGGCTTGGCACCATGGCTACAGTGCTCTGGTTGCTAATACACATGCTAGCATTACAGCTACAGGGCACAGGTGGCTAACACACACAAACCATAGCTATGGGGCACGGGTGGCTAACAACCATTCACACCAAAACTACAGGACACTGGTGCCTAACATACATGCTAGCACTGAAGCTACGGGGCAAAGGTGGCTAACACAAATGCTAGCTCTGCAGCTGCAGGTCCCAGGTAGTGTTGCCACCTGTCCCAGTTTTACCTGATTGTCCAGGTTTTTAATGGTCTGCTCCGGGGAAGAAAAATATTCTCCCGGGACACTGACACCCGGGTCGCTGCTTATAACCAAAAAGGTTGATTGGGTTGCAAAAATGTCCCGTTTTGTCAGACATAGGTGGCAACCCTAGTCACAGGCAGGGCACAAAGGCTAACACACTGACACACTAACACTTAAGCTACAGGGTAAAGGTGGTTAACATGCATGCTAGCACTTAAGCTACAGGTCAGGGGTGGCTAAGTCATATGCTAACACTGAAGCTATAGTGCAAAGGTGGCTAACACACACACTAGCACTGAAGCTACAGGCCAGAGAAAAGGTGGTTAACACACATGTTAGCACTTAAGCTACAGGCCAGAGGTGGCTAACACGCATGCTAGCACTTAAGCTACAGGCCAGAGGTGGTTAACACACATGCTAGCACTTACGCTACAGGCCAGAGGTGGCTAAAACACATGCTAACACTGAAGCTACAGGACAAAGTTGGCTAACACACACAGTAGCACAACAGCTACAGGGCAGAGGTGGTTGACACGCATGCTAACACTGAAACTATAGGGCAAAGGTGGCTAGAATATACGCTAACACTGAATCTACAGGCCAGAGGTGGCTAACACACACACTAGCACAACAACTACAGGGCAAAGATGGGTGTGACTAACATGCATGGTAGCATTGCAGCCTCAAGGCACAGGTGGCAAACACACACGCTGGCACACTCGAGCGACAATGAGCTGGCACAGACACACACACACACACACACACACACACACACACACACACGTTGCTACATCTCCACTCCCCACAGTCTGAGCCCCGCAGCGCTAATGCACACATAATTAAACACACACACACACACACACACACACACACACACACACACACACACACATACAAGCGCTAATGCACACATAATTAAACACAGTACATTTACTCCAACACAGCAGCTAGCGAACACATGGCAACAACCTCTGACGGATCCAATAAACATAATAAGACACACATGGAGTAAACATAAACAGCAGAGTAAACAAAAACAGGTAAACAAAAAAGTGTTTGCAGTGATATGCTGCTTTGTGTAGCCTACTTTTCACTTTAGCCTGGCATAGCATGTAGGCTACCAAAAGAAAACGGCAATTATTGCAGAAACACTTGGAACCCTATTCTGCCTTCTGCCTTCTGCCTTCGTCTAATGATCCAATCAAACTGATCCAGGGAAGTTTTACAGTTCCTGTGGGCTCAGTATAAGCCGTGGAGCAGTATAAGATGTGAGAGGAGAGCGTGTTTGTGTGTGTGTGTGTGTGTGTGTCTGTGTGTGCATGTGTGTGTGTGTGTGTGTGTGTGTATGCATGCCTGTGTGTGTGCATATTTCATCTGTGTGTCGTGTATGTATGTGTGTATATTGTATAAGTATAAGCCGTGGAGCAGTATAAGATGTGAGAGGAGAGCGTGTTTGTGTGTGTGTGTCTGTGTGTGCATGTGTGTGTGTGTGTGTGTGTGTGTGTGCATGCCTGTGTGTGTGTTTGTGTGTGTGCAGTATAAGATGCGAGAGGAGAGCATCTTTGGCGCCTTGGGGGAGAGCGAAGGCAGAGAGATCTCAACAGTTCCAATCCAACCAGCCGAATCACTGCAGGCCTGAAGCTGGGACAGCAGCCGGAGGTATGGTGGCTGGCAGGCTCTGTGTCTCTTAGGGAGATTAACAGATCCTGAATGCCCTGTGTGTGTGTCTGTGTGTGTGTGTGTATGTGCATGTGTCTGTGTGTGTGTGTGTGTGTGTGTGTGTGTGTGTGTGTGTGTGTGTGTGTATGCATGCCTGCGTGTGTGTGTGTGCATATTTCATCTGTGTGTTGTGTATGTATGTGTGTATGTTGCACGCATGAATGTGTGTGTATGTGTGTGCATGCTTGTTTGGGTGTGTGTTTGTGTGCATATTTTGTGTTAGTGCTTGTGTATATTGCATGCATGTATGTGTGTGTGTATGTGTGTGTGTTTGTGTGTGTGTGTGTATGCATGCTTATGTGGGTGTGTGTTTGTGCATATTTTGTGCATTAGTGTGTGTCGTGTATGTGTGTATATTGCACACATGCATGCATGTGTGTGTGTTTGTGTGTGTGTGTACGCATGCCTGTGTGTGTGTGTGTGTGTGTTTGTCTGTTTATTACTCTTGGCAGGAGTGAAGTGAGAGGGAGGCATGGGATGAAGATGCTGGTGATGAGGATGATGATGATGAGTTGGAGAAGCGGTTCCAGAGGACACGGTGTACCTGGCCAGGCAGTGTGAGTCAGAGAGGAGCTCTCGCTCTGCAGAGAACAACTCAATTACTGCAGGCTTAACGAGCCACTCCAAGAGGCCCATCACGTACAGCACGCCCACACACACACACACACTCAGATGCACACACACACACTTAGATGCACATGCTTCCTCCCAATCAGAAACACACACACACACGCACACACACACACACACACTAACACACACACTCAGATGCACATGCTTCCTCCCGCTCACAAACACACACACACACACCCACGCTCACATATTGATGAATGCGTACGAGGGTAGTACTCAC
This sequence comes from Coilia nasus, assembly GCA_027475355.1. Taxonomy (NCBI): domain Eukaryota; kingdom Metazoa; phylum Chordata; class Actinopteri; order Clupeiformes; family Engraulidae; genus Coilia; species Coilia nasus. The sequence goes on from CM050199.1 coordinate 32,412,484, forward strand.
TTATGCACGCACACACACAGACAGACATGCATATGCTCATGCACTGCATGCATATAAAATCATTACACACACACACACACACACACACACACACACACACACACACACACACACACACACACACACACACATTCACTCAAACACACTTTCACTCAATCACACACACACACACACACACACATATATATATTTGCTCATGCACCTAATGCATATAACATGATGAACACTCAGCCTCAGCCACATTCATGCATAGTAAGGCACGTGCAGATATTTAAAGTCTCACACTTCCAGACACACACTCCGTTTTACATAAAAATGACAAATTATACAAATTGAACATTTCACAACAGGTTTAAACTACTCAAAGGACCTCAGCAAAACACACACTAGCAAAACCATAATGTGCAATCCACACTCAGATCCACATGCACACATAAATAACGCACACACACACACCCAGACACAGAAACACACATACACACACACAAACACATTCCAGTTAATGTTACTCTAGCAAAACACACACTCTCAGACCGACACACACACACACATACTCAGGCCCCGTCCACACGACAACGTTCCTGGATTTTTTTCTTGCCGGGTTAAAAAAAAAGTCGCGTCCACACGACATCGGAGCAGTAAATATTTCCGTCCACACGGGAACGTTTTCATTGCGTTTTCATTGCAGAAGGTGCGCTGTCCCAGCGTGAGGGGCATGATCAGAAGCCAATGATTCACTTTAAATATGTAATGTATGTTGATTTTAGCAATGTGGGTTCTAGTTTAGATGGGTCGGATGCAGCGACAGTTGCCCTATTTAAAAAGAATAACGTGAAAAGCGTTTGTTGGGCTGAACTAGCGATGTACATCCTGTACTTCAATGTCAGAAGGTAGAAACAGTTGCATTACACATAGCCTACACTGCAGACGATTTTTACCCCAAAGTATCCCACAACAACCTGTTTGTAAAAGTTTGACACTGTTGTGAGATGTCACGTCGTTAAATTGGCCCATTTAAGCGATACGGAGCAGAACATGAAAAAATAGAAGGAGCTGCAAATAAACTTGAGACAACTGCGCAATTATTCGCTTAAAACATGCCATATGTTGATTTTAGCAATG
>CM050199.1:32426105-32478605 GCA_027475355.1 Coilia nasus
GCATAGGCGTGTTGGCATAGTTACAACATGCAACATCATATTTAAACTACATGGTACAAAGTTAACTAAGCAGCAACTAAGTTTTCTCACTGTCAGTTCAACATGAAAGTCCTATAAAACAATTATTTAAAAAACAAAACAAATCTAAAACGTAATCTAAGCTAAACTATTACATAACAAGCTAAACAATCCAGTGGCATTGATATCATGTTACTGAATGTATTATTACTATTATTATTACTATTTTTGTTATCATGTTTAATAGTTATGTTTATAATTAAGCTAAATTTAATTTTGAAATGTCTGCTTACAGGCAATACGCATTTGCATTTGGCAGTGGAAATGTTTGACATTAGTGAAGAATGTATGTAGTATAAGATTGTATACAAATTGTATACATTTCACAGACAAGTATATTATTGCAGTTTCCTGCAGTTCTAGGTAAAATAAATTGCATGCATGCACAACTTTGTGCCCCATCAAAGAAGGGTTTGTTGGATGTAAAACAAATGGTTGGCACATTAACAGATATTGGCTGTATAGGGAGATAATGACTACACATATAGAGACTGAGCTGATTACTTATGTCACACCTATCAGGAAAACATGCATGAATTGTAATAGTGAGAATGGTTGGATTGCTGAAGATGTGCTTCAGCTTTCAGAGGCTTCAGAAGGTCAGAGCATTCTTTGTGGCATGTTTGTGTTATATTGTATGCTCCTGCACCTTTGTTTTGTGGACAAATCACTGCATTTTCTCCCTAATTGTGCCTTCAAAATAGTGACACGCTGCCTGCCAAGTACATCATGGAAACCCCAAAAGCAACTGCACAACACACTTCTTGCCAATAGAGTCCACAATCTGCAATTAAAATGACATGAGTTGGAGGTTAGATCTGTGTGCTTTACAGCTCTCCACCTATGCCTGGCTCATAGGGAAAACAAAAGCAGTCACATACGGATGCTGTTCATTGACTTCAGCTCCACTTTCAACACAGTCATCCACCAACACCTGGTGAGCAAACTGAGTGCAGTAGGCATCAGCACTTCACCATACAACTGGCTACTTGACTTTCTTACCAAAAGACCACAGACAGTAAGAGTTTGCAAAGGCTCCTCAAAGACCACCATTATTAACACCAGGGTTCCCCAGGGATGTGTGCTGTCTCCATTGCTGTTCACACTGATGACGCAACACTGCTGTGCTAGATTCACATCGAACCACATCATCAAGTATGGTGATGGCACAACAGTGGTGGGCCTCATCAGGGACAATGATGACTAGGCATACAGGGAGGAGGTACATCAACTCATTAACTGGTGTAACAAATACAACCTACTACTCAATGTCAACAAAATAAAAGGAATAACTGTGGACTGACATAACTGTGAACAAACCACCCAGCACACACCCCACTCACCATCAATGGCAGTGCTGTGGACTCTGTGAAAAGCACAAAGTCCCTGGAGTGCACATCTCAGATAACCTCACATGGACCACCAACACCACCTCCCTGGTCAAGAAAGCTCAGACACGCCTCCACTTCTTGCAGGATGAGGAGAGCTGACCTCTCAATTCTGCACTCACCACCTTCTACAGGGGTGCTATTGAGAGCATCTTCACCAGCAGTCTCTCTGTCTGGCACGGCATGATGCAGATGTGGACAAGAAGGTAGTACAGAGGGGGGTGAGGACTGCAGAAAAGATCGTGAGATCACCCCAACCAGCTATTCAGGACTTCTACACATCACACTGCTCCAAGAGGGCCATCAATATCATCAAGAACACCACCCACCCAGCACACAGACTGTCCTTATAAACACATACAGGTTGTGGTGGATTAGCTTGCATGCATGCATGCCTACCTGTACAAAATAGATTACATTTAGCCCTGAATGTTAGGTGATTTTTAAGAGACCATTGAGTGCTCCCACTGCCACAGATGCCTGCAAAAGGCATCGAGTACAATGTAAATGCTATCAAATACGATGATGCAGGTAACAAGTAACACTTCCCGTTTTCATCTAATCACACCGAATAAACTCGTGCAGCAGTTAAAGATGAAGTAATTATTTTCACACAGTTCACTGCAGCTTAGGGTAATTCATTGGAATTTGCAGGCAGATTCTTTGCAAGACAGGTGAACTGCGTTTGGGGTGATACCTGGTATAAAACACTTTTTAAAAATCAAAAATCTTTTGTGTAAAAAGTCATCTCCGTAAGTGGAGATGATGATGCATTATTATCATGTAATAGACTTAATGACATTGTGGGAAACCAAGTTTACACTGTCTGGACTGAAGTATTTAGATGGGCAACGTCCCCATCCCCTTTGCCCTTCTCAACATGTCTCTTACATAGAAACGTGAGTGTGGAGCCAAGCTATGGAATGAATTCCCTGCCAGAACGTCTATACTCGTAGAAATAGCTTGTGCTCATGAAAAGAATTTGTGTACACGTGGAAATATTTTGTGCTTGTGAAAAGAATTTGTGTACACGTGGAAATATTTTGTGCTTGTAAAAACAATGTGTCCTTGTGTGAAAAACGGTCATGTCTCTATAACAAAGTTTTGTGCTTGTAAAAAATAAATGTGTCTCTGCGTGAAAATCTGTTTTGTCTCTGTAACAAAGTTTTGTGCTTGTAATAAAATTTTGTGCTTGTAAATAGATTTTTTGTACATGTAAAAATACTTTGTATTTGAGAAAAAAAACAAATCTCCCACAGGCACAAATCCTATTCACAAGCACAGATTCTTTTTACGAACACAAAACCAGTCTGTGAAATCTCTGCCAAAACTTCTCAGCCAATCACCAAACGTCTTACTCACCGGCCAATCAAGTTGCCGCCTTTACTTAGAGCAATGAGCGGGAGCAATGGTACGTGAATTCTCTATGTAGCCATGTACAACAAAGTAGCCAGCTTAACGGCGAACTTGCTGCAGTTGTCTGGTGTTTTTAGCGGAGTGTCTATTTGCACCCTGGGTGTAAATTACGAAATGGACACGTTTCTTCTATTTACACCCATCTGAGGACGTATCTGGCCACATCATGTGAAAAGTGCGGGAAGCTGGATGGGAGAATTCTACCGGAGACCAGACCACGGCACGGGACAAACTACTTCGCCTGTTCTGTAGCTAATGGGACCAACGAACGGGACAAAATCAAACGGAACGAAATGGGACAAGAGAAATAATTTCAGAAAAGGTAATGTAATGTCGTTGCTACAAGATATATTTGCATCCCCAGTCCCACCGCGAATATTTGTGTAATTAACGTAAGCACAGCAATATGGGCATGTTTAGCTCGTCCCAGCAGTTAATATAGTTCAGCTCACCTCAGGTAAAACAATCGTAGCCTAACATTATAATTGTGGTCCAAATGTAAGCATTTGGTCCCTTGTAAGCAATAACTAAAATTTGCAAAAAGGTGTGTTAAATCTGTAAACTTACATTTAACTGACCAGTGGCCACAGCTCGCAAAGTTAGCTAACACTAACAGCAAATCAGTTAGCTAATCGACCTACTGTCAATGGAGAATAGAACATACAACAGATTGTTTAGAGAAAGCTTTTATAATTGATGTGGTCTGGATTTATACTGTTGTTTGTATCTTGGACGGGGTCGCAAACATTGTTAAGGCACCTCCTAAATTCTGGTGGTTTGCTACTTGTCAATGCTGCAATATGGCGTTCCACGTGTCTCAGCCGCACTATCACACGTCAATAACGTCGTAGACGCATTGAAATGGCATTGAAACAAAACAAAGTGCGATTGTGCGCTGATTGAGTATGTCTTGATAAAGGGAAGTGAAACAGAACGTTCAATTTATGTATGGAACAAGATCTCAGAGTGAGCGAGTGACAGGAACACCTAGGTGAAGGGTGTGCACTGCACAAGATACCAGTCATGTAATGTGAAATGTGTTTATAGTCTCATTACAAAGCAACACATTGTTTTACTTAGTCCAACTGTTGGACTGTTGTACAGTCTCCTCTGTATAATGAACTGAAAATGGTTAAACATTGTGTTTCAGATGAAAGATGAAGAAAGTGGTTCTTCAGAGACAGTCTGTGGTAAACAGCCCATCCACATCTGAAAAAAGGTGAAACAAATGAGACTGAATTGTCAATATATCCTAATGGATGTAACCTGACTCTTGTCATGTCCATTTTGGTCCATCAACCTACACACATTTATCTGAGATTGCTCAATAAGAGATGTATGTAAGAAGTGGAGGCCTATCAAAATCCTCTGATGTTTGGATAAACCACATGTATGTCATTATTTATTGGCATGCTGCTTCAGCCACTCACATTGAAAACAAACCATGAGGCTGATGAGTGCATGTCTTCTCTGCTACATCCCTCCAATTCAAATTCTGCTTGGCCATCCCAATTGGCTGAATTATAATATACTTCATTGAAATCTGTCATTGGGTGTGAGGCTTATTCTGGTCTTTCGTATGAATTCCCTTGGTACAGAGGGTGTGGAACAGCTGAATTGAGAAATTATTACTGGTTGGAGGAGTGAACTCTGAAGTTTGAAAAGTACATTTGTTCTACCAAATTGCCAATATTTGAATGTTTATTTGAATCTTGTATGTAATGCGTTATCGTCCACCCCCTCCCAAGTCCCTCCCCTTTTGCTGATTGGTCATGTCTGCCAAGCCAACTTGAATAACCTCCTCCCAGAAGAACCGTTCCAGATTCTTTGTATGAATGTATGAGGGCATGGTAAGACCAGTGCAAATCCTTATAGAGTTTGGTGGAACTACATTCGTCTGGCCATAGTCAGGTTACATTGGATGCTTTTCAAATTTATACATTTGTTTGCGGTGTTTTGATAAAATGGCAACTAGTGAACCTAATTGAAAACCTTCGTATAACAGCAACCTAAGTAAGTTGATTGACTTTTTATTCTTCAGAAAATTCATGAAAGAAAGAGGTGTTCCATCAGGGGAGTGCATTGAGGGCTGGACATTGCAACCAATGACGGGGTCGAAACAGCATGATGGTGCAAGCTGTGGCTTGTTTGTGCTGATGGTAAGTATTGTTTTTAAAATGTCTGACTTCTCTGTTGGAGTAGTTATACACAGTGTGGTTCTCAATTAAACTTTTCTTTTTCATCATTTTCTATGTTTCCATCCAGAATGCTGAGGCCTTGCTGAAGGACGCTGACCCTGCAATGGTCAGCCAGGAGCACATGTCAAGACTCTGTGCGTGTGTGCACATTCAGGGGACAGTGTTTCTATGGGGTGGGGGGGTTACTTACATGTAACCTGTGTTTCTGTTAATGCTGCAGTATGTTTGTCTAGTAAAAGTTTGTTCAAACACTTTGTGGTCTTTAAGTTTTACTTCAGAGCATGCTTTATACTGTTTATACAGATGCCGTTTTAAGGTAATTACACATCATTGCTTATGAATGCCTTGTACTGTGGACAACATTAGTACCATACAAAAAGTTGTAATAATAATAATAATAAACTTGACTTGTATAGCACAGTTCATACATGCAATATGCAACTCAAAGTGCTTTACAGTTTGGCAGGGTGCATAGTGGATTGTAGCATAGTGAATTGGTTAAAGGAAAACAGTAGATGTAACAGTAGATATACATGTACATGGCATGCCAGTGTGTATGGTGAGGAGTGATTCTGGACTAGACTGCAGCATTTTGAAGTTGGCCAATTTCAGCTTTTGCGGAAATCACTGCAAGTACTGAGTGAACGGGGCCCTCAAAAATCTTTAAGAACAATAAAACTCCAAAAAAGTCCATACTTTACCAGTAGTATTACAAAGGCTTCTTCAGTGAAACCGAGGCACTGATAAGTTAACAAGGTTTTTTACTAGCAAGTGTGATTTTGGGGACCCTGTTCACCCACCAGTTGCTATGTATGTCAATATTCAATTCAAGCTGACTTCAGTTGGGCTACACATTAGTCTATGTATGGTTGTGAATAGCACTTTTGAACACTGGTGTGGCTGCCAACGGTACACTGTTTACTCACTGGGTGTTATTAACATTTAGATGGGGGTGCAAATGGCATTATTTATTATAAAGCCTTGGGTATATTGGGTATATAGCATTACTGACCATGATGACTCGGGTGTAAATAGCTTTTTTTTTGTCTAGGAAAACCTGGGTGCAAATAGCATCTGCCTGTTTTTAATCGGGAGTTTTAAGACAAGTTCTAAATTACATTATGAACAGGCGTGCTTGAAGTGGGCCGCGGTGTTCTGGCACCTCTTTTCATTTCAGGGGATGTGAATATGAAGGCACTGCATTCTCAAACCAGCCCTGTCTAACGGTTTATCATTGATTATTGCCCTACGCAACATGCGTCAGGAAAAGGCAAGTAGGACTACACTCCCCGCTGTCAAATGCTGACGAGGAGACCAGACTACTGACATTTCGTTTTTGAGCCTCATTTAACCAAAATATAATAATCAGTAAGCACCAGATCACCATATTAAGTATATAATAAGGATATACTTTTGCCCTGCAATAGGGTTGGGACTCAAATGGATTGTAAAATACATTTTCGGCGCTGCATAGTAGTGCCTTCATATTCACGTCCCCTGAAATGAAAAGAGGTGCCAGAACACCGCTGCCCACTTCAAGCACGCCTGTTCATAATGTAATTTAGAACTTGTCTTAAAACTCCCGATTAAAAACACCAGACAATTGTAGCAAGTTCGCCGTTAACCTGGCTACTTTGTTGTACATGGCTACATAGAGAATTCACGTACCATTGCTCCCGCTCATTGCTCTAAGTAAAGGCGGCAACTTGATTGGCCGGTGAGTAAGACGTTTGGTGATTGGCTGAGAAGTTTTGGCAGAGATTTCACAGACTGGTTTTGTGTTCGTAAAAAGAATCTGTGCTTGTGAATAGGATTTGTGCCTGTGGGAGATTTGTTTTTTTTCTCAAATACAAAGTATTTTTACATGTACAAAAAATCTATTTACAAGCACAAATTTTTATTACAAGCACAAAACTTTGTACAGAGACAAAACAGATTTTCACGCAGAGACACATTTATTTTTTACAAGCACAAAACTTTGTTATAGAGACATGACCGTTTTTCACACAAGGACACATTGTTTTTACAAGCACAAAATATTTCCACGTGTACACAAATTCTTTTCACAAGCACAAAATATTTCCACGTGTACACAAATTCTTTTCATGAGCACAAGATATTTCTACGAGTACAGACGTTCTGGCAGGGAATTCATTCCATACCAAGCTGTTGTTTCACTGAGTATGCTTAATGAAACATCATTTTTTCAAGAGTCAAGAGTAGCCTATAAGAGAAATACACTTGATAAATTAAAGGAGCACTTTTACAACAAGTCAGATCTGAATGTAAAAAAAAACATGCTGTAGAGGCTGCTGTAGTGTTGTGACCTGCATTGGTGTTTTTTTAACTTACATTTCCCATGTAATTGGCAGGCTGCTTATCTGGTGTTCTGAGCCTCAAAACTATTAAATGCAACCCATATTGCAGAGTGCACCAGCCTATTAATTGTCTTTATGTTATACTTTCAGTTGTAATACTGTACAATAAACTACGAACTCCAACCGCATTTATTCACTGTCACTGACTGATATGACTTTAACTGATAACATAATGGAATGTAGCCAGAACAGACCTAGGATAACAGAGGTTACACAGTTGCAACACCTTGTTTTGCACCATGCTGTGTCGCGCAAAGTCTGTTTGATCACAAAATTCATAGTTTACCCACATCTAATTTTACCACTACAGCCCTGAAAGCCACACAGGGAGGTGTTCTCAGCCCCATCTCGTACACCCTGTTTACCCACGACTCTGTCGCCACCTACAAAGACAATATCATCCTGAAGTTTGCGATGATACCGCTGTGACTGGTTGGATCACTGGAGGGGATAAATTAGCCTATAGGAGGGAGGTGGCCAGCCTGGTCCTGTGGTGCGAGGACAATAACCCTACTCTATAACATGGACAAAGGAGATAGTGGCAAAATGAAGGAGAGGGGACCTCATCAGCCATTGCTTAACTGGGAGCTTGAAATGTAGAGGGTGAGCAGCTTCAAGTACCTGGGCATCCACACTAGTGAGAATCTCATCTGGACACTGAATATGCAGTTGGTCAACATGGCTCAACAGCTGCTATACTTCCTGAGGAGGCTACAGAGGTTCGGCATGTCACCTAAGATCCTCAGCAACTTCTACAGCTGCTTCATCGAGAGCACCTTGACCAACTGCATCACTGCGTGGTACAGCAGCACAACTGCTATGGACTGCAAACAGCTGAAAAGATCATCAGATCATCATCCTCTCTGCAGGCCATCTCCCACCGCAGAGTGCACAGCAGAGCTGCCTCCATCCTTAAAGACTCCCTACCCCCAGCATGCTTTTCACACTGTTACCCTCAGGGTGGATACAGGAGTGTGAAATGCAGAACCGCCAGGCTTAAAAATTATTTTTTCCCCACAGCCATGACATTCCTAAACAGCTGACCGGAGTTACTGTTACTACCTCATGGGATTCACTATCTTTAACTGTCTTTGCACCTTTCCACAAGAGACCACTGCACATACCAGCTAGCACTTTGCACAGACAGTTTTGTTCAATTGCACATGTTGCTTTTACTGGGTTTCATTCTCTTGAATTGTCACCACATCTTTGCACAAAGACACAATTACACTATACCAGCTTCCAGTACATACAAGTTGATTAAGTTGTGGCTGTCTCTCTCTGGCAGCCCTTTCGCTGCGCTCTGGCAACTCTGCATCTGTATAATTGAATAAGTTGGAATGCCCATCAAATATAAATGGGTCTTCATCTTTACATTCTTATCATCCTTACATTCACTGTAGTACTCTCTGTGTTCCAGAGACAGTCACTATGTACCAGGATAACTGTGTCTTGCAGTCAAACATAGTGGTGGTAGCAGAACAAGATTCCCTCCCTTCAGAAAGTATTTCAAAATAATGATAATGCCAACACACCTCCATGACAATGGCCTTCCTGAAGAAGGTATTTGAGTGGCCAAGTATGTCTCACTAAACCCTACTGAGTGAAGGTGGAGGAGTGCCAGGTGTCTGACATCTACCATGATCCACTTTGGTCTTTGGAAACTATTTGGACATGTGCACTGTGGGGTGTACTCACAGCTATTTAGATGTTAATGCCTGTGTGTAGAGTTTTTGTCAGAGGACAGCTAATGTATACTACTATGCCAGCTGTACACTGACTGCACAAAATTATATCCAGGTTATATTTCTGTCCCTTGAGAAGATCTAATACAGTTGTGGCTGAAATGTGAGGGGGTCCTCACTTTTGTGACATACTGGCCATACTGGTCACTACTTATTAATTAAAGAATATATTTACCAAAAAGTAGATTTCTACTACTTTTCAGTAAATACATTCCTTGATTACTCAGTTAAAGTGTTAGGATTGGCCAATAACATTTTTACAGCTTTATTTCAATAGATTTCAAGCAATAAAAATTCCTTCACGTTTGTATGCCTCTTAAAAACATAAGCTAGGTTGGTTTTTAACAGAAACAGTGTAGTTTCTGGAAAATAAGACATGCATCAGGTCAAACAGCTGTTTGTCTGAGAACAACTGTTGTCACACAAATGATTCAAAAAAGATCTACATTTGTTTATGCATGATTTGTGCATGTCAGCACATAAGCTTTTTTAATGATATCATTAAGCTTGCACTACAGACCAGCTTGCACATTGCCACATTGGCACATTTATTCAATTAAACATATTGCTTTTAGTATGTGTTGCCATGATATAAGGATGCAAGGATCTTTATTTGACACATGCTTAGAGATACCGGGTAAAGTAAGACCTGCAGTGAAATTGTTGTTTGTCAGCCTATGCTGTGCATGGCCAGGGGGAGTAAGATGATGAATGGCAGGGGTGGAATATGATGAGGGTAAAGTGCATAAAGTGCAGTTGTGGTGGTGGTGGGGGGCATCTTGCAGATGATGTGCTATGTGTGGGGACCAGGATGGGGATGCTGTGGCTAAAAGGGGCATACAGTATTGTGAAGATGGAAGATGGGGGGGGGGGGGGGGTGCTTCCTGATGTGTTCGGCCTGTGTCTTTTATTATGTCTTAATGTGTTTTATTACGTGTGGCATTACGTGTGGCATTCACGTGGAGAGCAAAGAAAGAATTTCATTGTGCAAGAAGACATATTTTCTAACTGTGCATATGACAATACAACTGAACTTAAATTTTAATTAAAATTTTAATTTCTTTAAAACAACTGGTGCAAAGATTCAAATTTTGCATGCATATGCACAAGAAATCAGACCACTTGTCATTTGTGTGTTAAGGTGATGACTTCTTATCCTGTAAACAACATTTGAGAAATAAGCTAAGAAATTATGATGCACATTAAGCTTCTTTGGCCTGCACAAACAAGCAGGAATGGTGTGGTCGGTGACGTCACATAATGAAATAAATCTAATTTCTTTAAAACGATTTTTGCATAAATTATTATTTTACATGCACAAACATATATTAACGAGTTGAAATGCTTTCATTCAGATTTTAATTATGTAAAGTGGCAAAAACACGGAGGTGATCTTTACTGAATGCAAATGTTCAGCGCGAGCCCCATTTTCCCGGGAACTTTTCGCGCGAGCTCAGTTGTGCAGGGAACACATAAGAGATCATTTACATTTCAGTGAGCTACCAGTACGCACATGCAGCACATCGCAGAATCAAAGAAGACACAAGACAACATGAGTCAATGCAAAGTAAGTGGGATTTCGGTAATGGTATTGACAATTGTTAATTCAAAGGCGTACCACTAAGTTAAGGAGTTTTGAACACCTAAGGAAAACGATGCTTCAAAGTGTTTTCAAATATGGTCAGCATGCAAGCTAACAATGTAGGCTAGCGGGCATAATTTTAAACAAGCATGTTAGCTCATGACTTACTCATGGGCATATCAGGAGGTTGAGTTTAGTTGGTTTTAACAACAACTATGTTGTTGAAAATGTGTTGGTGTTAATCAGTGCTTATATTGCCAAACATTTTAAAATCCACCCGCGACTGATTTGACTGCACGTCTGGTGTTAAAGCCTCCCTTAGCTGCTTAGCAGCATTAAGGTAATACACATTGAAAAGATCTGCGTTTCCTCACGAAAACGAGAAAATTATGTCAATCGATTCGATATGTTTAGGATGAACGTGATATGGAGGCAACAGGTACCTTTGCCGTGCCATTAAATGGGCAGACCAGACGTGTTTTAAGATGTAGGACGCAATTGAAGCTGTTTAAGTTAGCAGGCGTGTGAATGCGTTTGTCACTTACCATGCCAAAACATTTCTAGAAATGTAATAAAATACGGCCATGTGTAGTTTGGTTGTTTCATTACTTATACGGCTTTTAGTGTCATTAGACGAAGCTTCATTGCACGTGGTACAGACTACATAGGTTAGATCAGGGGTGTGCAACCCCAGAGCGTGCCACATGCAGAGGAATTCTCACTGGCCGCGGATGCTCTTATTAGCCCTGATTTCCTGCGTCTGAAAAAGTTTGACCGTCTTATATGTTGTTAAACAAACTTTGGCTGTTGTAAACCCGAAATTAGTCATTGCGCTTATTGTTATGCCTGTAGCCCGCATTTTCATGTATGAAATTTGGAATGATTAATTTATTTTTGATCAACGTGTTCCTAAAGTGCATCTTTGCGTAGCCAGTTTGGATTCAACATTTTTTCATGTTGGAATTGTGGCACCATACTTATGCTTAGTTGAAAAAATAGGCTTGTTGATTGGCATGCAAATGAACAAGAGCATTTCTTATTGGCACAACATGTCTAAAAGGTTGCTGACCCCTGGTCTAGATGATTAAAAGCAGTAAGACATTTAACCAGAAGTGAAACAGTACAGACTAAATATAAAGAAGTATTGTTTTGTAATGTTTTTGTTTGTTTCCTCATTTAATATATATGATGTTTTCAGTTGTCAAAAAGGCAAAGTCCAGAGCAGGTGGCAAAGGACCACATTCTTGCAAATAAAGACAGAGTGGGACTGGAAGCAATATACATCAGTCCATCCAAAGGTGAGTTTCTTGAAGTGTATTGTGCAAGTCAAATACAGTAAACAGATAGACAGTTTGAATATCAGTGTTAAGTCATGATCAGGCCTTTATTGATTCTCTGGGTTAAGCATTTTACTGTGTGCATTAATTATCAAGTGTCAATTACAGTGCATGAAAATGCACTGTACTGTTCTTTTAAGTTGCGCCTTTGTTTCTTATTACAGTGCATGAAAATTTAATGTGGCTCAAACCGGTTAATGTAAAAACTTTGTTGAAACTACGTTGGGTAGACTTTCTACTGGGCAATCAAAGTTTTTGAGATTTTAATTAAAAACAAATCAACATTTCCCCATAGACTTAACATTGAGCATTATGACATCCAAGTAGGTCATTAAGCACTGTGCCAGAGTCCTGTGCCAGGTGTCTAAGCCAGCTGCAGGAATGGAACGGTCATAGGCTTTAGTCATACAATCTGGCTTTCTAGAACTACATATCCTAGTTAGCGGTTTCCTTTCCCCACAACTATTTTAAAATGTAGGTTGCTATTACAACAACTCACTATTCAATAGTTCAACTCTTTAAACTATTTAGCCACACAGCCCCCCACACACACGCACACAAGACACAGCCCCCCCCCCCCCCCCCCCCCCCCCCCACGGTGCTCGCGCCGCCCTCACTGCCCCCCATCACACACAGCATAGAGCAGGGGTGTCCAAACGTTTTGCCAGGGGGGCCAGATTTGGCGAGGTGAACATGTGTGAGGGCCAACCATTGTGACGACACACAATAGGAATAACAATAATAATAATATTAATAGTACTAATAATATTAATAATATGCAAATGAAGCACTTAATGAATTTTTTGTTGCAATGGCATAGTTTTTATGTCTTCACATTTCAAACACAAATGAAAATGTGTGTTTACCAAAATTACTGTGCATTTTATATTTGAAGACCAGTAATAAAATGCAGAAAAAGTCTGAGTGAAAAAAAAACACTGTTCATAATTCACTGTTATACATAACATACTGTACCATTATGTCACTTTTACATGTAAACTGTAAATGTGAATTTATACCATGTGAACAAGAAAAAAGCACTAACATTTATCTTATTCAGAAGTACAAACCACTGTGAGTTTTGATCACAATTACACACACACATTTTAGAATTTATTTAGCCTACCCCAGAAGACTAAACAAGTTACTTTCCTGCACTAATGTGACGGGTGGTACTGAGATTTCGATTGCTGCAAAAATGCTAAGTCTGGCTCAAACGCAGTGGTTTTGATGATGTCACGCAAGTAAGAGTCACTAGTCTTGTCCTCACGCGGTTCTTGTTCAAGTTCAAAAGTGAGAATGTCTTCTCACAGGCAATTGAGCAAAATAAGCTCAGCATTTTCTTGGCAAATATCCGAATCTCTTGGAACCTGTCTTTATCCAGCTGGTGTTGACTCCGACAGTCTGTGTCAGTGTCATACTGCAGTTCAACGAGCATTGCAACCGGTTCTTTCCACAACATGTGTGAGCTTCACAAATACCATTTTTAACCGGAGTGGAACATCACGGAAAACCGCGTCCATTCTCATCCTGGCTCGCTTGCTGTTGCGATTGTGGGGGCAGAAGCAACTTAAGATATCCGAGAGGTCATCATGTCGTTTTGTGTTCTTGTGAATGTTGTGATTAGATATTATTTCCCCCAATTTTACAGTGTTCATTGGTCAAATAAACGTCCGTATTAAAGAACCTAACCCTGCTGTTAAATGAGCTAATAATAGCAACATCAACCAACATAATAGCAAGATGTATGATTTTTCTTTGCAAAATAAAACCGCGAATAACGCCTACCAAAGGGCAAACTGGTAAGTGTGTTGTGGTCAAAAAAACAACAACACTGTTAGTGTTGATATACTTTGGGTTGGTACTGCTATAAACCGCTGAATAATTCAAGAAATGGCAAGGCGGGGAAGACTATTAACACCTCCCCCAGACCTGTTCTCTGCGTGGCCACGCAGTTATGCGCGCGATTTAGCATAACAAAATAATCACCGGCATTCCTCGTGGGTAGTTATGGCTCTGTAGCAAGAAAGGCTACTAAAACCTGTTTCCTGAGAGGTGCCGCGGGCCGGTGGAAAGGAGTCCGCGGGCCGGACTTTGGACATGTCTGGCATATAGCCTTGCTGCCCACCTCCTGCCACCTCCCTTCACCTCCCCACACACAGCACACAAGACACAGCCACACACATAGGACAGCCCTCGCAGCTCAAGTCTCCACCCACCACACACAGAGCTTGCATCGCCCTTACTCACAGCCCCCCCACCTCCACACACATACAGCACAGTATATAGTCTTGCTTCCCGCCTCATGCCACCTCCCTCCACCCCCCCCCCCCACACACAGCACAGACGTCACAGCCCTCATGGCTCAAGCCCCCCTCCCACACGCATACAGCACATATCTATGCTCCCTGCTGCCCTCAGCCCTCTCCACACACGTTTGACCAACCCCACCTCAGCGCTGTAAGCTGCACACGCAGTGCCACACCCCACACAGCCCGTCATCTGCCACCACAGCTAGTCCTTCCTCCCAACCATAATTGCAGTTTATGCACTTTATCCTACCCCATCATCACCTTTTTCTACCTCTGCCCTTCTTATGGTAGTCACCCCCCCCCAAATGCATTCTACGCACTTTACTCCCCACTCCCCATGCACAGTCTAGACTCACAATCAACAGTTTCACTGCATGTCCCACTACCCAGTATGTCTATGCATGTGACAAATAAAACTCCTTGTATCCTTGCATCCTTGTATCCTTGTGTCCATTCAAACTATCAGTTATCAATCCAGTATGTATCCAACCAACCTTTTCCTCTGTCTACAACTGTTTCAAAATAAGTCCTCACTAAAAGAATTTACTACTAAATACTGTATTTCTTTAAACTATGGCCGGGATTGAACATCATTTTCTGAACTGTCAATAAACGTAAAGTGACAGCCAATCAGATTGCTGTATTTGTTGAAGCAACAACATGTTCA
Source organism: Coilia nasus (assembly GCA_027475355.1). Classification (NCBI taxonomy): domain Eukaryota; kingdom Metazoa; phylum Chordata; class Actinopteri; order Clupeiformes; family Engraulidae; genus Coilia; species Coilia nasus. The sequence goes on from CM050199.1 coordinate 32,441,207, forward strand.
AAAAAACGAAACAGTTTCCGAAACCGAAAACACTAATAAGTGCTTAAGGTGGATTGTGGGAAGGCATGTGGGAGGCCAAACTAACAGGTAAACGTGAATAAAAGTCAATGTGAGTAAAAGTCAACAAGCACAAAGGGGTATGCTCAAGGATAAGAAAATAAAAAATATCTATTCACTTTAATGAAGAACTGCGAGTTAAAAGAGAACTTCGTTGTAAAATGAAAATTGGCATGTTAAAACATCATACCGAGTTGGTATGTGTACTGAGGAGCAAAATTGATTTAGCCTGTTGCATTCAGAGTTTAACTTTTTTATCGTTTGTCATAGAAGGCTAACAATGGAAGTGGTAGGTGCCCTTAGACGAAGCATGACGACTACCCTATTTTTAAACCATTAAAACAGCTCGAAGAAACTCCACACTCCATCGGTGGTACAACAAAGACCCTGGCATTCAAAACAAGGCACTGAGAACTTTGTAAATGTACACAACGTTTATTTAAGAAACTGTTCTTACATGCAGTAGTTTGCAGTTGTTTCTCGTCGCCGCCATGACTACCTCTCCTCCTATTCTTCCCGCTGGTCCGTGTTCGTCAATCAACTCGTGTGGACTTTAATCATGGCGGCGACAAGAAACTACAGCAAGGTACTGCCTGTCAAAACTGTCTTATTAATAAACGTTGTGTACACTTACTTACACTTACATCAAACTGTTCAATGTAAAAACTTTTTTCGTGTAGCTCTTCTACTGGGCAATGTGGTAACATACTTTAAATTTTTAACATTTATACTTTTTGAGATAATAATAAAAAAATTAAAAAAAATCTTTTTTGACTTAACATTAATCAATATGACATCACAATAGGGTCTTAAAAAACTTAGAATCTTGCACCAGATCTTCAGCCCAGCTGAAGCAGTGCGACCGTCAGAGGCTTTAAGCATACAATCTGGCTGTTTAGAACTACAGTTCCTGTTCAGCTGTTTCCTCAAAATAAAAGTACTTACTACATTAATTCACCCTTCAATAATTTAACCATTTAAACTATTTACCTATTTTACTGTTTTGATACTCCAACTGTTAGTTGTCATCAACTTAGTCTCCAGACAGCTATATGAAAACCACTTACCTAGCAACCAGCATAGCAACCATTGTAAGAAAGCATAAGCAACTTGCTACCACAGTTGGCTAGGTAACATAAATAGCAATGTTAGCATAACTGATTACAAGCATTGGCTAAGTTAGCTAAGTAATGTTGTTAGCTCAGTTAGCTAGTTAACATTTTAGAATAGCTAATTAATTAGCACTGTAAGCGTAACTGCTGGCAAACGTTATCTAAGTAAGCTAACTAGCATTGTTAACAAAGCTAGCTAATTAGCATTGTTGGCTTATAGTACTACAAATACCACGTTAAGCTACTAGGTTATGCTTTGCATTTTCATGCACTGGTAATCTGCAGAAATTATATTTTGTTTGATTTGAGAATGAGCTAGTTGTCTTCTCACGTTGAGTGGACACATGTTTTTCTCACTTTGATGATGGCATGATGGTCTGTTCAGTTGTCGATGTTTGGCTATTGTTTAATCACTTTGAATTTATTGTTTTTCTCATTGTCATGGTGAATTTTGTTTTTAAATAGGTCGAGGAATATTTGCAAAATCAGCCTTCTTTCAAGGTGATTTCATCGTTGAGTATAGAGGAGAATTGATTGACTTTGCAGAAATTAACCCAAGGCAAAGGGCAGCATACGACAAATCAAAGTCTGTGTTCATCTTCGAATTTAAATGGAAAGGGAAGACTTGGTGGTAAGATTGGTTTACAATTAAACAAAACGCAGAGCGATTGTCTAAAGCTGCTGCATTAACATAACATGGGTCTGTGTGATTTGATAATTTAGAAACTGTTTGAATGCAAAAAAATTTAGATTACATTTTGTTGCATTCCGAACTAGACTACTTTTACTGCTTTGGTCGAGAAGGCTCAGAATGCTAGTGATTGCAGCACCATAGTAAGCTTGAATATAGCTATTTTTAAAATAACTGATAAATCTCAGAATAACTCCACACTTTAATAGTGTAACAAGGACCCTGATATTCAATTTGTTACCATGTTTAACATATCTAAAGTTAATTTTCACCAGACTATCCTTTTAAAAGAACAAGAGGTGTTGACTAGCATTCATGTAAATTCATACTGTTTATTACAGTCAGAGTAATGGTTGATGGTTAGCTTTTTTGGTAGATCAAATTAAAATTCACCTTAATGCAGTATGAGGAGACAAGTCTGCCTGAGCTACAGGATGAAACCAGGTCTGGTTCCAAAACATTGTAGTGTAGTAGTGTTTAGGGAAAACTAAATGTAGAAAAGCCTTTTAGCACTACTGCAGAAATTCTGTTAGTGAATACTGTAAATCCACAAAGTAACTTTTCAGATATGTCCATATCTACTTGTACTGTAGATATTTATTTTTCTAAATATTGCTTTTCTGTTAAAAGCATTGATGCATCGAGGGAAGATGACTCACTTGGAAGACTAGTCAACGATCAACATCAAAAACCAAACTGCAAGATGAAAATAATTCCACATGATGACAAACCTCACCTTTGCTTATTTGCAATCAACAATATCAGAGCTGGTGATGAAATAACTTATGACTATGGTGTTTCAGACTGGCCTTGGAGAACAAAGGTAAGATTTTACATTTTCATAAGATCTTTAATACTGGAGTTTAGAGATATTGTTAATTCCTCTCTGTATTTGTACTGTTTGTTAAAATTCTCTATTCAATTTACACATTCAATTTAGACATGTTAAGTCTAGCTGTACTCATTTGGTAAGTGGGTTGTGACAGAGCTGAGAGTGCATGTAGTTTTCATAAAATGGAATGAACTAATGTTCTAATATGGTTGGTACTCAAGTGTCAATTGTGTAAGTCTGTTGTCCTCATATTATTGGTTAATGGTCACAACAAAGACTAGTTGTTAGATTGTTGTGTGTTTGCTCAGTGCAGGCCTTGGGTGTCGAATGATACAACCCCAATTCTGATGAAGTTGGGTTAAATGTAAATAAAACATAAATGCTATAATTCTTAAATCATACAAGCAATATATGTATTTGGAAAAGTCCAAGGACAACATATCAGTTATTGAAACTGGATTTTTTTTTGTTGATGTAAGGGATATTTATTGTCATTTTAAGTTTTAGGCCAGCAACGTGTCTCAAAAAAGTTGGGACCGTGTCAATAAAAGGCAGGAAAAGTTGAGTAAGACTAAAAAAAACAATGGAGGACACTTCACAGTTAATTATATCAACTGACAAGATTATTTGGTATAAAAAAGGCCTTTCTTTCTTGTCATTGACATGATTTTAGCAGTCCAACTGGTAGGTGTCATCATGTTTTCCATTTTATTATGCTTAAAATGCAACAGATCTGTACAGCAGGCCGGCCATTTTAGCATCTGCTTGCCCTAATGATGGAGCCACACTGTTGGAATTTTGTATAGAACGCAGTTTGACCTCATTATCTGGTAATTTGCCTTAACAGGCATTTTTGTAGGATGCTCAGTCTTTGCATTTGGCAATTTGGTTGTGTTTGTGTGTGGAGTAGGGTATGTACAGTCAACAAAGTAGAAAAACACATATCCTTATATGGTTGGTACTACAGAGTGAAGACTGTGTGTGTGTGTGTGTGTTTGTAACCATAAACCAACAAATTCAGGACACAATCAGTGTCTGTCCAGTTTTATGTGATTTAGTTAATACATTAACGGACTAAGTTCAGTTTTAAAATTTTTCAATCGTTAAAGCAGTGCAGGCCCCCAAGTCGGCATTGGCATATTGTTAAATGATGTCATGAACTGTTTTCCAAGTCAAGCAAAGTAAACCCCGTACCCGAGTCTGTGTTGCTGCCATTCTTGTACTTTTCTGGAAATATGATTGGATGTAATGTGAACTGCAGCTACACAATTCCATACGTTTTCTCGGCGTTTGGGGTTTATCTGTCAGCGAAACACACCAATTCAATATTTTAATATGATACAACTTTAGTTTTTTTTTCCCTTACATCTTTATGTTGCAAACTGCCTTGCTTTTGTCTGTTGTCAAGATGATTGTTGAACGTGATAGTTTAGGAATTTAAAAACATTGCAGAAATTCAATGTCAGCCTTGGTGTCCTCATTTGGTTATTTTGCTGTGTCCAATGTGAGTGTGTATATGGAGTTTTCTCAGAACAAATCCAACTGATGTCCTAATATGGTTGGTACTCGAGAATGAAAAGTGTGTGTGTGTTTAATTGTCCTCGTTTTGTTGGTTAATGGTTAAACCCAGTGTCAGTCCGTAAATGTAGTGTCGGTCACATTATGCTTGACAAAGTTCAGTTCATTTTTCACAGAGTAAATCAGTTAAGGCCTTGAAGGCGGCATACACATGTTGGCTGAAGTTGCTATTATAGTACAACACGTATAGAATTACTTTGAGTTTTGTTGATAATATGACATTGTTTAAACAGTAAATCCATGTTGGCTAGCAATTTTCTGTATTTTTTCTGTTGTTGCAGACACCAGGTACTGATGGAACTACAGCATCATTGTTGGACACCTCGACACCTCAATCAGCCATTGCTGAGGTAAAGCCATGACCCCACCTTTTGCTGTTTTCTCAGTTGATAGTACTTTGTAGTCACTCACAATTCAATTTGCCATTTCAACATTTTTTTGGAAAACCTCTTCAACTCTACAACAGGCCCTGTCTTTTGTAGAATTTCAACAAAGTTCAGTGGAGAATTTTTGGTGTCCTGTAGGTGTCAGCTAAAATATGTTTGATATTTTCAAATAGTGTTTTTCAGGGCCCCTATAAAGTGTTGTGACACCTGTGCTGTCGATGAAGCGTAGTTGTAGCATAGTTGTCTACCCTATGCCAGAGTTTATGCTACGGTCAATCGTGTACATTTTCAGAACCGTTGGTTGTTGTCAGTAATGCAGAACACAACTGAGCATTTTGATGTGTTTTTCTGTTTGGTGGTTTATCTGTCAATTGGATACAACACTTAAATGTTTTAAAGCGATGCAGGTGTATAGTCCTTTCCTAAGCTTGTATGTAGCCAATTACCATTGTCTTTTTCTGTTAACATGATCATTGTTGAAAGTGGTAGTATAGGATGCCAATCACATCCTTTGTCAGTATGGTCAGCATTGATGCCCTCATTTTGTGATTTGGTTGTGTTAGAGCTGAGTGCATGTAGGTAGTTTTCTCAGAATGCATTCAACTGATGTCCTAATATGGTTGGTACTCGAGAATGAAAAGTGTGTGTGTTTAATTGTCCTCGTTTTGTTGGTTAATGGTTAAACCCAGTGTCAGTCCGTAAATGTAGTGTCAGTCACATTATGCTTGACAAAGTTCAGTTTATTTTTCACAGAGTAAATCAGTGAAGGCCTTGAAGGCATCATGGACATGTTGGCTGAAGTTGCTATAATAGTACAACACGTATAGAATTACTTTGAGTTTTGTTGATAATATGACATTGTTTAAACAGCAAATCCATGTTGGCTAGCAATTTTCTGTATTTTTTCTGTTGTTGCAGACACCAGGTACTGATGGAACTACAGCATCATTGTTGGACACCTCGACACCTCAATCAGCCATTGCTGAGGTAAAGCCATGACCCCACCTTTTGCTGTTTTCTCAGTTGATAGTACTTTGTAGTCACTCACAATTCAATTTGCCATTTCAACATTTTTTTGGAAAACCTCTTCAACTCTACAACAGGCCCTGTCTTTTGTAGAATTTCAACAAAGTTCAGTGGAGAATTTTTGGTGTCCTGTAGGTGTCAGCTAAAATATGTTTGATATTTTCAAATAGTGTTTTTCAGGGCCCCTATAAAGTGTTGTGACACCTGTGCTGTCGATGAAGCGTAGTTGTAGCATAGTTGTCTACCCTATGCCAGAGTTTATGCTACGGTCAATCGTGTACATTTTCAGAACCGTTGGTTGTTGTCAGTAATGCAGAACACAACTGTGCATTTTGATGTGTTTTTCTGTTTGGTGGTTTATCTGTCAATTGGATACAACACTTAAATGTTTTAAAGCGATGCAGGTGTATAGTCCTTTTCTTAAGCTTGTATGTAGCCAATTACCATTGTCTTCTTCTGTTAACATGATCATTGTTGAAAGTGGTAGTATAGGATGCCAATCACATCCTTTGTCAGTATGGTCAGCATTGATGCCCTCATTTTGTAATTTGGTTGTGTTAGAGCTGAGTGCATGTAGGTAGTTTTCTCAGAATGCATTCAACTGATGTCATAATATGGTTGGTACTACTGAGTGAAGACTGTGTGTTTGTGTTTGTAACCATAAACCAACAAATTCAGGACACAATCAGTGTCTGTCCAGTTTAATTTGATTTAGTCAATACATTAAGGGACTAAGTTCAGTTTTTAAATTTCTCAATCGTTAAAGCAGTGCAGGCCCCCAAGTCGGCATTGACATATTGTTAAAAGATGTCATGAACTGTTTTCCAAGTCAAGCAAAGTAAACCCCGTACCCGAGTCTGTGTTGCTGCCATTCTTGTACTTTTCTGGAAATATGATTGGACGTAATGTGAACTGCAGCTACACAATTCCATACGTTTTCTCGGCGTTTGGGGTTTATCTGTCAGCGAAACACACCAATTCAATATTTTAATATGATTCAACTCTAGGTTTCTTTTTCCCTTACATCTTCATGTTGCAAACTGCCTTGCTTTTGTCTGTTGTCATGATGATTGTTCAGCGTGATAGTTTAGGAATCCAAAAGCATTGCAGAAATTCAATGTCAGCCTTGGTGTCCTCATTTTGTTATTTTGCTGTGTCCAATGTGAGTGTGTATATGGAGTTTTCTCAGAACAAATCCAACTGATGTCCTAATATGGTTGGTACTCGAGAATGAAAAGTGTGTGTGTGTTTAATTGTCCTCGTTTTGTTGGTTAATGGTTAAACCCAGTGTCAGTCCATAATTGTAGCGTTGGTCACATTATGCTTGACAAAGTTCAGTTCATTTTTCACAGAGTAAATCAGTTAAGGCCTTGAAGGCGGCATACACATGTTGGCTGAAGTTGCTATTATAGTACAACACGTATAGAATTACTTTGAGTTTTGTTGATAATATGACATTGTTTAAACAGTAAATCCATGTTGGCTAGCAATTTTCTGTATTTTTTCTGTTGTTGCAGACACCAGGTACTGATGGAACTACAGCATCATTGTTGGACACCTCGACACCTCAATCAGCCATTGCTGAGGTAAAGCCATGACCCCACCTTTTGCTGTTTTCTCAGTTGATAGTACTTTGTAGTCACTCACAATTCAATTTGCCATTTCAACATTTTTTTGGAAAACCTCTTCAACTCTACAACAGGCCCTGTCTTTTGTAGAATTTCAACAAAGTTCAGTGGAGAATTTTTTGTGTCCTGTAGGTGTCAGCTAAAATATGTTTGATATTTTCAAATAGTGTTTTTCAGGGCCCCTATAAAGTGTTGTGACACCTGTGCTGTCGATGAAGCGTAGTTGTAGCATAGTTGTCTACCCTATGCCAGAGTTTATGCTACGGTCAATCGTGTACATTTTCAGAACCGTTGGTTGTTGTCAGTAATGCAGAACACAACTGAGCATTTTGATGTGTTTTTCTGTTTGGTGGTTTATCTGTCAATTGGATACAACACTTAAATGTTTTAAAGCGATGCAGGTGTATAGTCCTTTCCTAAGCTTGTATGTAGCCAATTACCATTGTCTTTTTCTGTTAACATGATCATTGTTGAAAGTGGTAGTATAGGATGCCAATCACATCCTTTGTCAGTATGGTCAGCATTGATGCCCTCATTTTGTGATTTGGTTGTGTTAGAGCTGAGTGCATGTAGGTAGTTTTCTCAGAATGCATTCAACTGATGTCCTAATATGGTTGGTAATCGAGAATGAAAAGTGTGTGTGTTTAATTGTCCTCGTTTTGTTGGTTAATGGTTAAACCCAGTGTCAGTCCGTAAATGTAGTGTCGGTCACATTATGCTTGACAAAGTTCAGTTTATTTTTCACAAAGTAAATCAGTGAAGGCCTTGAAGGCATCATGGACATGTTGGCTGAAGTTGCTATAATAGTACAACACGTATAGAATTACTTTGAGTTTTGTTGATAATATGATATTGTTTAAACAGTAAATCCATGTTGGCTAGCAATTTTCTGTATTTTTTCTGTTGTTGCAGACACCAGGTACTGATGGAACTACAGCATCATTGTTGGACACCTCGACACCTCAATCAGCCATTGCTGAGGTAAAGCCATGACCCCACCTTTTGCTGTTTTCTCAGTTGATAGTACTTTGTAGTCACTCACAATTCAATTTGCCATTTCAACATTTTTTTGGAAAACCTCTTCAACTCTACAACAGGCCCTGTCTTTTGTAGAATTTCAACAAAGTTCAGTGGAGAATTTTTGGTGTCCTGTAGGTGTCAGCTAAAATATGTTTGATATTTTCAAATAGTGTTTTTCAGGGCCCCTATAAAGTGTTGTGACACCTGTGCTGTCGATGAAGCGTAGTTGTAGCATAGTTGTCTACCCTATGCCAGAGTTTATGCTACGGTCAATCGTGTACATTTTCAGAACCGTTGGTTGTTGTCAGTAATGCAGAACACAACTGAGCATTTTGATGTGTTTTTCTGTTTGGTGGTTTATCTGTCAATTGGATACAACACTTAAATGTTTTAAAGCGATGCAGGTGTATAGTCCTTTTCTTAAGCTTGTATGTAGCCAATTACCATTGTCGTCTTCTGTTAACATGATCATTGTTGAAAGTGGTAGTATAGGATGCCAATCACATCCTTTGTCAGTATGGTCAGCATTGATGCCCTCATTTTGTAATTTGGTTGTGTTAGAGCTGAGTGCATGTAGGTAGTTTTCTCAGAATGCATTCAACTGATGTCATAATATGGTTGGTACTACTGAGTGAAGACTGTGTGTTTGTGTTTGTAACCATAAACCAACAAATTCAGGACACAATCAGTGTCTGTCCAGTTTAATTTGATTTAGTCAATACATTAAGGGACTAAGTTCAGTTTTTAAATTTCTCAATCGTTAAAGCAGTGCAGGCCCCCAAGTCGGCATTGACATATTGTTAAAAGATGTCATGAACTGTTTTCCAAGTCAAGCAAAGTAAACCCCGTACCCGAGTCTGTGTTGCTGCCATTCTTGTACTTTTCTGGAAATATGATTGGACGTAATGTGAACTGCAGCTACACAATTCCATACGTTTTCTCGGCGTTTGGGGTTTATCTGTCAGCGAAACACACCAATTCAATATTTTAATATGATTCAACTCTAGGTTTCTTTTTCCCTTACATCTTCATGTTGCAAACTGCCTTGCTTTTGTCTGTTGTCATGATGATTGTTCAGCGTGATAGTTTAGGAATCCAAAAGCATTGCAGAAATTCAATGTCAGCCTTGGTGTCCTCATTTTGTTATTTTGCTGTGTCCAATGTGAGTGTGTATATGGAGTTTTCTCAGAACAAATCCAACTGATGTCCTAATATGGTTGGTACTCGAGAATGAAAAGTGTGTGTGTGTTTAATTGTCCTCGTTTTGTTGGTTAATGGTTAAACCCAGTGTCAGTCCATAATTGTAGCGTTGGTCACATTATGCTTGACAAAGTTCAGTTCATTTTTCACAGAGTAAATCAGTTAAGGCCTTGAAGGCGGCATACACATGTTGGCTGAAGTTGCTATTATAGTACAACACGTATAGAATTACTTTGAGTTTTGTTGATAATATGACATTGTTTAAACAGTAAATCCATGTTGGCTAGCAATTTTCTGTATTTTTTCTGTTGTTGCAGACACCAGGTACTGATGGAACTACAGCATCATTGTTGGACACCTCGACACCTCAATCAGCCATTGCTGAGGTAAAGCCATGACCCCACCTTTTGCTGTTTTCTCAGTTGATAGTACTTTGTAGTCACTCACAATTCAATTTGCCATTTCAACATTTTTTTGGAAAACCTCTTCAACTCTACAACAGGCCCTGTCTTTTGTAGAATTTCAACAAAGTTCAGTGGAGAATTTTTGGTGTCCTGTAGGTGTCAGCTAAAATATGTTTGATATTTTCAAATAGTGTTTTTCAGGGCCCCTATAAAGTGTTGTGACACCTGTGCTGTCGATGAAGCGTAGTTGTAGCATAGTTGTCTACCCTATGCCAGAGTTTATGCTACGGTCAATCGTGTACATTTTCAGAACCGTTGGTTGTTGTCAGTAATGCAGAACACAACTGAGCATTTTGATGTGTTTTTCTGTTTGGTGGTTTATCTGTCAATTGGATACAACACTTAAATGTTTTAAAGCGATGCAGGTGTATAGTCCTTTCCTAAGCTTGTATGTAGCCAATTACCATTGTCTTTTTCTGTTAACATGATCATTGTTGAAAGTGGTAGTATAGGATGCCAATCACATCCTTTGTCAGTATGGTCAGCATTGATGCCCTCATTTTGTGATTTGGTTGTGTTAGAGCTGAGTGCATGTAGGTAGTTTTCTCAGAATGCATTCTACTGATGTCCTAATATGGTTGGTACTCGAGAATGAAAAGTGTGTGTGTTTAATTGTCCTCGTTTTGTTGGTTAATGGTTAAACCCAGTGTCAGTCCGTAAATGTAGTGTCGGTCACGTTATGCTTGACAAAGTTCAGTTCATTTTTCACAGAGGAAATCAGTGAAGGCATTGAAGGCATCATGGACATGTTGGCTGAAGTTGCTATAATAGTACAACACGTATAGAATTACTTTGAGTTTTGTTGATAATATGACATTGTTTAAACAGTAAATCCATGTTGGCTAGCAATTTTCTGTATTTTTTCTGTTGTTGCAGACACCAGGTACTGATGGAACTACAGCATCATTGTTGGACACCTCGACACCTCAATCAGCCATTGCTGAGGTAAAGCCATGACCCCACCTTTTGCTGTTTTCTCAGTTGATAGTACTTTGTAGTCACTCACAATTCAATTTGCCATTTCAACATTTTTTTGGAAAACCTCTTCAACTCTACAACAGGCCCTGTCTTTTGTAGAATTTCAACAAAGTTCAGTGGAGAATTTTTGGTGTCCTGTAGGTGTCAGCTAAAATATGTTTGATATTTTCAAATAGTGTTTTTCAGGGCCCCTATAAAGTGTTGTGACACCTGTGCTGTCGATGAAGCGTAGTTGTAGCATAGTTGTCTACCCTATGCCAGAGTTTATGCTACGGTCAATCGTGTACATTTTCAGAACCGTTGGTTGTTGTCAGTAATGCAGAACACAACTGAGCATTTTGATGTGTTTTTCTGTTTGGTGGTTTATCTGTCAATTGGATACAACACTTAAATGTTTTAAAGCGATGCAGGTGTATAGTCCTTTTCTTAAGCTTGTATGTAGCCAATTACCATTGTCGTCTTCTGTTAACATGATCATTGTTGAAAGTGGTAGTATAGGATGCCAATCACATCCTTTGTCAGTATGGTCAGCATTGATGCCCTCATTTTGTAATTTGGTTGTGTTAGAGCTGAGTGCATGTAGGTAGTTTTCTCAGAATGCATTCTACTGATGTCCTAATATGGTTGGTACTACTGAGTGAAGACTGTGTGTTTGTGTTTGTAACCATAAACCAACAAATTCAGGACACAATCAGTGTCTGTCCAGTTTAATTTGATTTAGTCAATACATTAAGGGACTAAGTTCAGTTTTTAAATTTCTCAATCGTTAAAGCAGTGCAGGCCCCCAAGTCGGCATTGACATATTGTTAAAAGATGTCATGAACTGTTTTCCAAGTCAAGCAAAGTAAACCCCGTACCCGAGTCTGTGTTGCTGCCATTCTTGTACTTTTCTGGAAATATGATTGGACGTAATGTGAACTGCAGCTACACAATTCCATACGTTTTCTCGGCGTTTGGGGTTTATCTGTCAGCGAAACACACCAATTCAATATTTTAATATGATTCAACTCTAGGTTTCTTTTTCCCTTACATCTTCATGTTGCAAACTGCCTTGCTTTTGTCTGTTGTCATGATGATTGTTCAGCGTGATAGTTTAGGAATCCAAAAGCATTGCAGAAATTCAATGTCAGCCTTGGTGTCCTCATTTTGTTATTTTGCTGTGTCCAATGTGAGTGTGTATATGGAGTTTTCTCAGAACAAATCCAACTGATGTCCTAATATGGTTGGTACTCGAGAATGAAAAGTGTGTGTGTGTTTAATTGTCCTCGTTTTGTTGGTTAATGGTTAAACCCAGTGTCAGTCCATAATTGTAGCGTTGGTCACATTATGCTTGACAAAGTTCAGTTCATTTTTCACAGAGTAAATCAGTTAAGGCCTTGAAGGCGGCATACACATGTTGGCTGAAGTTGCTATTATAGTACAACACGTATAGAATTACTTTGAGTTTTGTTGATAATATGACATTGTTTAAACAGTAAATCCATGTTGGCTAGCAATTTTCTGTATTTTTTCTGTTGTTGCAGACACCAGGTACTGATGGAACTACAGCATCATTGTTGGACACCTCGACACCTCAATCAGCCATTGCTGAGGTAAAGCCATGACCCCACCTTTTGCTGTTTTCTCAGTTGATAGTACTTTGTAGTCACTCACAATTCAATTTGCCATTTCAACATTTTTTTGGAAAACCTCTTCAACTCTACAACAGGCCCTGTCTTTTGTAGAATTTCAACAAAGTTCAGTGGAGAATTTTTTGTGTCCTGTAGGTGTCAGCTAAAATATGTTTGATATTTTCAAATAGTGTTTTTCAGGGCCCCTATAAAGTGTTGTGACACCTGTGCTGTCGATGAAGCGTAGTTGTAGCATAGTTGTCTACCCTATGCCAGAGTTTATGCTACGGTCAATCGTGTACATTTTCAGAACCGTTGGTTGTTGTCAGTAATGCAGAACACAACTGAGCATTTTGATGTGTTTTTCTGTTTGGTGGTTTATCTGTCAATTGGATACAACACTTAAATGTTTTAAAGCGATGCAGGTGTATAGTCCTTTCCTAAGCTTGTATGTAGCCAATTACCATTGTCTTTTTCTGTTAACATGATCATTGTTGAAAGTGGTAGTATAGGATGCCAATCACATCCTTTGTCAGTATGGTCAGCATTGATGCCCTCATTTTGTGATTTGGTTGTGTTAGAGCTGAGTGCATGTAGGTAGTTTTCTCAGAATGCATTCAACTGATGTCCTAATATGGTTGGTAATCGAGAATGAAAAGTGTGTGTGTTTAATTGTCCTCGTTTTGTTGGTTAATGGTTAAACCCAGTGTCAGTCCGTAAATGTAGTGTCGGTCACATTATGCTTGACAAAGTTCAGTTTATTTTTCACAGAGTAAATCAGTGAAGGCCTTGAAGGCATCATGGACATGTTGGCTGAAGTTGCTATAATAGTACAACACGTATAGAATTACTTTGAGTTTTGTTGATAATATGATATTGTTTAAACAGTAAATCCATGTTGGCTAGCAATTTTCTGTATTTTTTCTGTTGTTGCAGACACCAGGTACTGATGGAACTACAGCATCATTGTTGGACACCTCGACACCTCAATCAGCCATTGCTGAGGTAAAGCCATGACCCCACCTTTTGCTGTTTTCTCAGTTGATAGTACTTTGTAGTCACTCACAATTCAATTTGCCATTTCAACATTTTTTTGGAAAACCTCTTCAACTCTACAACAGGCCCTGTCTTTTGTAGAATTTCAACAAAGTTCAGTGGAGAATTTTTGGTGTCCTGTAGGTGTCAGCTAAAATATGTTTGATATTTTCAAATAGTGTTTTTCAGGGCCCCTATAAAGTGTTGTGACACCTGTGCTGTCGATGAAGCGTAGTTGTAGCATAGTTGTCTACCCTATGCCAGAGTTTATGCTACGGTCAATCGTGTACATTTTCAGAACCGTTGGTTGTTGTCAGTAATGCAGAACACAACTGAGCATTTTGATGTGTTTTTCTGTTTGGTGGTTTATCTGTCAATTGGATACAACACTTAAATGTTTTAAAGCGATGCAGGTGTATAGTCCTTTTCTTAAGCTTGTATGTAGCCAATTACCATTGTCGTCTTCTGTTAACATGATCATTGTTGAAAGTGGTAGTATAGGATGCCAATCACATCCTTTGTCAGTATGGTCAGCATTGATGCCCTCATTTTGTAATTTGGTTGTGTTAGAGCTGAGTGCATGTAGGTAGTTTTCTCAGAATGCATTCAACTGATGTCATAATATGGTTGGTACTACTGAGTGAAGACTGTGTGTTTGTGTTTGTAACCATAAACCAACAAATTCAGGACACAATCAGTGTCTGTCCAGTTTAATTTGATTTAGTCAATACATTAAGGGACTAAGTTCAGTTTTTAAATTTCTCAATCGTTAAAGCAGTGCAGGCCCCCAAGTCGGCATTGACATATTGTTAAAAGATGTCATGAACTGTTTTCCAAGTCAAGCAAAGTAAACCCCGTACCCGAGTCTGTGTTGCTGCCATTCTTGTACTTTTCTGGAAATATGATTGGACGTAATGTGAACTGCAGCTACACAATTCCATACGTTTTCTCGGCGTTTGGGGTTTATCTGTCAGCGAAACACACCAATTCAATATTTTAATATGATTCAACTCTAGGTTTCTTTTTCCCTTACATCTTCATGTTGCAAACTGCCTTGCTTTTGTCTGTTGTCATGATGATTGTTCAGCGTGATAGTTTAGGAATCCAAAAGCATTGCAGAAATTCAATGTCAGCCTTGGTGTCCTCATTTTGTTATTTTGCTGTGTCCAATGTGAGTGTGTATATGGAGTTTTCTCAGAACAAATCCAACTGATGTCCTAATATGGTTGGTACTCGAGAATGAAAAGTGTGTGTGTGTTTAATTGTCCTCGTTTTGTTGGTTAATGGTTAAACCCAGTGTCAGTCCATAATTGTAGCGTTGGTCACATTATGCTTGACAAAGTTCAGTTCATTTTTCACAGAGTAAATCAGTTAAGGCCTTGAAGGCGGCATACACATGTTGGCTGAAGTTGCTATTATAGTACAACACGTATAGAATTACTTTGAGTTTTGTTGATAATATGACATTGTTTAAACAGTAAATCCATGTTGGCTAGCAATTTTCTGTATTTTTTCTGTTGTTGCAGACACCAGGTACTGATGGAACTACAGCATCATTGTTGGACACCTCGACACCTCAATCAGCCATTGCTGAGGTAAAGCCATGACCCCACCTTTTGCTGTTTTCTCAGTTGATAGTACTTTGTAGTCACTCACAATTCAATTTGCCATTTCAACATTTTTTTGGAAAACCTCTTCAACTCTACAACAGGCCCTGTCTTTTGTAGAATTTCAACAAAGTTCAGTGGAGAATTTTTGGTGTCCTGTAGGTGTCAGCTAAAATATGTTTGATATTTTCAAATAGTGTTTTTCAGGGCCCCTATAAAGTGTTGTGACACCTGTGCTGTCGATGAAGCGTAGTTGTAGCATAGTTGTCTACCCTATGCCAGAGTTTATGCTACGGTCAATCGTGTACATTTTCAGAACCGTTGGTTGTTGTCAGTAATGCAGAACACAACTGAGCATTTTGATGTGTTTTTCTGTTTGGTGGTTTATCTGTCAATTGGATACAACACTTAAATGTTTTAAAGCGATGCAGGTGTATAGTCCTTTCCTAAGCTTGTATGTAGCCAATTACCATTGTCTTTTTCTGTTAACATGATCATTGTTGAAAGTGGTAGTATAGGATGCCAATCACATCCTTTGTCAGTATGGTCAGCATTGATGCCCTCATTTTGTGATTTGGTTGTGTTAGAGCTGAGTGCATGTAGGTAGTTTTCTCAGAATGCATTCTACTGATGTCCTAATATGGTTGGTACTCGAGAATGAAAAGTGTGTGTGTTTAATTGTCCTCGTTTTGTTGGTTAATGGTTAAACCCAGTGTCAGTCCGTAAATGTAGTGTCGGTCACGTTATGCTTGACAAAGTTCAGTTCATTTTTCACAGAGGAAATCAGTGAAGGCATTGAAGGCATCATGGACATGTTGGCTGAAGTTGCTATAATAGTACAACACGTATAGAATTACTTTGAGTTTTGTTGATAATATGACATTGTTTAAACAGTAAATCCATGTTGGCTAGCAATTTTCTGTATTTTTTCTGTTGTTGCAGACACCAGGTACTGATGGAACTACAGCATCATTGTTGGACACCTCGACACCTCAATCAGCCATTGCTGAGGTAAAGCCATGACCCCACCTTTTGCTGTTTTCTCAGTTGATAGTACTTTGTAGTCACTCACAATTCAATTTGCCATTTCAACATTTTTTTGGAAAACCTCTTCAACTCTACAACAGGCCCTGTCTTTTGTAGAATTTCAACAAAGTTCAGTGGAGAATTTTTGGTGTCCTGTAGGTGTCAGCTAAAATATGTTTGATATTTTCAAATAGTGTTTTTCAGGGCCCCTATAAAGTGTTGTGACACCTGTGCTGTCGATGAAGCGTAGTTGTAGCATAGTTGTCTACCCTATGCCAGAGTTTATGCTACGGTCAATCGTGTACATTTTCAGAACCGTTGGTTGTTGTCAGTAATGCAGAACACAACTGAGCATTTTGATGTGTTTTTCTGTTTGGTGGTTTATCTGTCAATTGGATACAACACTTAAATGTTTTAAAGCGATGCAGGTGTATAGTCCTTTTCTTAAGCTTGTATGTAGCCAATTACCATTGTCGTCTTCTGTTAACATGATCATTGTTGAAAGTGGTAGTATAGGATGCCAATCACATCCTTTGTCAGTATGGTCAGCATTGATGCCCTCATTTTGTGATTTGGTTGTGTTAGAGCTGAGTGCATGTAGGTAGTTTTCTCAGAATGCATTCAACTGATGTCATAATATGGTTGGTACTACTGAGTGAAGACTGTGTGTTTGTGTTTGTAACCATAAACCAACAAATTCAGGACACAATCAGTGTCTGTCCAGTTTAATTTGATTTAGTCAATACATTAAGGGACTAAGTTCAGTTTTTAAATTTCTCAATCGTTAAAGCAGTGCAGGCCCCCAAGTCGGCATTGACATATTGTTAAAAGATGTCATGAACTGTTTTCCAAGTCAAGCAAAGTAAACCCCGTACCCGAGTCTGTGTTGCTGCCATTCTTGTACTTTTCTGGAAATATGATTGGACGTAATGTGAACTGCAGCTACACAATTCCATACGTTTTCTCGGCGTTTGGGGTTTATCTGTCAGCGAAACACACCAATTCAATATTTTAATATGATTCAACTCTAGGTTTCTTTTTCCCTTACATCTTCATGTTGCAAACTGCCTTGCTTTTGTCTGTTGTCATGATGATTGTTCAGCGTGATAGTTTAGGAATCCAAAAGCATTGCAGAAATTCAATGTCAGCCTTGGTGTCCTCATTTTGTTATTTTGCTGTGTCCAATGTGAGTGTGTATATGGAGTTTTCTCAGAACAAATCCAACTGATGTCCTAATATGGTTGGTACTCGAGAATGAAAAGTGTGTGTGTGTTTAATTGTCCTCGTTTTGTTGGTTAATGGTTAAACCCAGTGTCAGTCCATAATTGTAGCGTTGGTCACATTATGCTTGACAAAGTTCAGTTCATTTTTCACAGAGTAAATCAGTTAAGGCCTTGAAGGCGGCATACACATGTTGGCTGAAGTTGCTATTATAGTACAACACGTATAGAATTACTTTGAGTTTTGTTGATAATATGACATTGTTTAAACAGTAAATCCATGTTGGCTAGCAATTTTCTGTATTTTTTCTGTTGTTGCAGACACCAGGTACTGATGGAACTACAGCATCATTGTTGGACACCTCGACACCTCAATCAGCCATTGCTGAGGTAAAGCCATGACCCCACCTTTTGCTGTTTTCTCAGTTGATAGTACTTTGTAGTCACTCACAATTCAATTTGCCATTTCAACATTTTTTTGGAAAACCTCTTCAACTCTACAACAGGCCCTGTCTTTTGTAGAATTTCAACAAAGTTCAGTGGAGAATTTTTGGTGTCCTGTAGGTGTCAGCTAAAATATGTTTGATATTTTCAAATAGTGTTTTTCAGGGCCCCTATAAAGTGTTGTGACACCTGTGCTGTCGATGAAGCGTAGTTGTAGCATAGTTGTCTACCCTATGCCAGAGTTTATGCTACGGTCAATCGTGTACATTTTCAGAACCGTTGGTTGTTGTCAGTAATGCAGAACACAACTGAGCATTTTGATGTGTTTTTCTGTTTGGTGGTTTATCTGTCAATTGGATACAACACTTAAATGTTTTAAAGCGATGCAGGTGTATAGTCCTTTTCTTAAGCTTGTATGTAGCCAATTACCATTGTCGTCTTCTGTTAACATGATCATTGTTGAAAGTGGTAGTATAGGATGCCAATCACATCCTTTGTCAGTATGGTCAGCATTGATGCCCTCATTTTGTAATTTGGTTGTGTTAGAGCTGAGTGCATGTAGGTAGTTTTCTCAGAATGCATTCTACTGATGTCATAATATGGTTGGTACTACAGAGTGAAGACTGTGTGTTTGTGTTTGTAACCATAAACCAACAAATTCAGGACGCAATCAGTGTCTGTCCAGTTTAATTTGATTTAGTCAATACATTAAGGGACTAAGTTCAGTTTTTAAATTTCTCAATCGTTAAAGCAGTGCAGGCCCCCAAGTCGGCATTGACATATTGTTAAAAGATGTCATGAACTGTTTTCCAAGTCAAGCAAAGTAAACCCCGTACCCGAGTCTGTGTTGCTGCCATTCTTGTACTTTTCTGGAAATATGATTGGACGTAATGTGAACTGCAGCTGCACAATTCCATACGTTTTCTCGGCGTTTGGGGTTTATCTGTCAGCGAAACACACCAATTCAATATTTTAATATGATTCAACTCTAGGTTTCTTTTTCCCTTACATCTTCATGTTGCAAACTGCCTTGCTTTTGTCTGTTGTCATGATGATTGTTCAGCGTGATAGTTTAGGAATCCAAAAGCATTGCAGAAATTCAATGTCAGCCTTGGTGTCCTCATTTTGTTATTTTGCTGTGTCCAATGTGAGTGTGTATATGGAGTTTTCTCAGAACAAATCCAACTGATGTCCTAATATGGTTGGTACTCGAGAATGAAAAGTGTGTGTGTGTTTAATTGTCCTCATTTTGTTGGTTAATGGTTAAACCCAGTGTCAGTCCATAATTGTAGCGTTGGTCACATTATGCTTGACATAGTTCAGTTCATTTTTCACAGAGTAAATCAGTTAAGGCCTTGAAGGCGGCATACACATGTTGGCTGAAGTTGCTATTATAGTACAACACGTATAGAATTACTTTGAGTTTTGTTGATAATATGACATTGTTTAAACAGTAAATCCATGTTGGCTAGCAATTTTCTGTATTTTTTCTGTTGTTGCAGACACCAGGTACTGATGGAACTACAGCATCATTGTTGGACACCTCGACACCTCAATCAGCCATTGCTGAGGTAAAGCCATGACCCCACCTTTTGCTGTTTTCTCAGTTGATAGTACTTTGTAGTCACTCACAATTCAATTTGCCATTTCAACATTTTTTTGGAAAACCTCTTCAACTCTACAACAGGCCCTGTCTTTTGTAGAATTTCAACAAAGTTCAGTGGAGAATTTTTGGTGTCCTGTAGGTGTCAGCTAAAATATGTTTGATATTTTCAAATAGTGTTTTTCAGGGCCCCTATAAAGTGTTGTGACACCTGTGCTGTCGATGAAGCGTAGTTGTAGCATAGTTGTCTACCCTATGCCAGAGTTTATGCTACGGTCAATCGTGTACATTTTCAGAACCGTTGGTTGTTGTCAGTAATGCAGAACACAACTGTGCATTTTGATGTGTTTTTCTGTTTGGTGGTTTATCTGTCAATTGGATACAACACTTAAATGTTTTAAAGCGATGCAGGTGTATAGTCCTTTTCTTAAGCTTGTATGTAGCCAATTACCATTGTCTTCTTCTGTTAACATGATCATTGTTGAAAGTGGTAGTATAGGATGCCAATCACATCCTTTGTCAGTATGGTCAGCATTGATGCCCTCATTTTGTGATTTGGTTGTGTTAGAGCTGAGTGCATGTAGGTAGTTTTCTCAGAATGCATTCAACTGATGTCCTAATATGGTTGGTACTACTGAGTGAAGACTGTGTGTTTGTGTTTGTAACCATAAACCAACAAATTCAGGACGCAATCAGTGTCTGTCCAGTTTAATTTGATTTAGTCAATACATTAAGGGACTAAGTTCAGTTTTTAAATTTCTCAATCGTTAAAGCAGTGCAGGCCCCCAAGTCGGCATTGACATATTGTTAAAAGATGTCATGAACTGTTTTCCAAGTCAAGCAAAGTAAACCCCGTACCCGAGTCTGTGTTGCTGCCATTCTTGTACTTTTCTGGAAATATGATTGGACGTAATGTGAACTGCAGCTACACAATTCCATACGTTTTCTCGGCGTTTGGGGTTTATCTGTCAGCGAAACACAACAATTCAATATTTTAATATGATTCAACTCTAGGTTTCTTTTTCCCTTACATCTTCATGTTGCAAACTGCCTTGCTTTTGTCTGTTGTCATGATGATTGTTCAGCGTGATAGTTTAGGAATCCAAAAGCATTGCAGAAATTCAATGTCAGCCTTGGTGTCCTCATTTTGTTATTTTGCTGTGTCCAATGTGAGTGTGTATATGGAGTTTTCTCAGAACAAATCCAACTGATGTCCTAATATGGTTGGTACTCGAGAATGAAAAGTGTGTGTGTGTTTAATTGTCCTCGTTTTGTTGGTTAATGGTTAAACCCAGTGTCAGTCCATAATTGTAGCGTCGGTCACATTATGCTTGACAAAGTTCAGTTCATTTTTCACAGAGTAAATCAGTTAAGGCCTTGAAGGCGGCATACACATGTTGGCTGAAGTTGCTATTATAGTACAACACGTATAGAATTACTTTTAGTTTTGTTGATAATATGACATTGTTTAAACAGTAAATCCATGTTGGCTAGCAATTTTCTGTATTTTTTCTGTTGTTGCAGACACCAGGTACTAATGGAACTACAGCATCATTGTTGGACACCTCGACACCTCAATCAGCCATTGCTGAGGTAAAGCCATGACCCCACCTTTTTGCTGTTTTCTGTTTGAAAGTGGTAGTATAGGATGCCAATCACATCCTTTGTCAGTATGGTTAGCATTCACTGTGTGCACATGGATGAGTTGAATCCGATTGGAAATGGTTTGGGATCGTATCGAATTCATGTGCACAGGCTAAAGATCGTATAGGGATTGGTTTCGCGAATCCGATTGCAACCCCTGGCTTAAGCCGAAGTTAATCCGCTTGGTGCTGCCTTGTGCACGGTATTGGATTGGATTCGCGTACTGCGCATGTAAGACCACTCGATCCCAGAAGCTTCTGTCCCTGATTTTCATCCATACTGAACGTTGAGGCTTTCTAGCGCCTGCTCTCAACAAGTCTCGTTGTCCTCAATTGCTTGTAATATCAAACGCCGACGGCACAGTTCATGTCGTATCAAGGAAACCAAAAACGCTGTTTGTTCTCTCATACGGACTTCCAAACAAAGGAGAATGCACAACATGCATGCAAATGCTGCTCTGTCAACCGCCTCGAGCGCTATCTTTGTTTTGTATGCCGCCAGATAGTTTGTTTATTTTCTTTTTAGCAGCCGTCAACCTGAAGTAGTTCTAACACCACTTGTTGAAAAGAATACAGCGCCATCTAGCGTAGCGGAAACGGCCAGATCTCTGACCATTATCCGCTTACACAAACTCTCATGTGCACAGGGATTTGGGACAGACCACCTGTTGGGTAGCAACACCCAATCCAATACCAATCCAATCCGATCCTACCATGTGCCCATAGTGAGTGATGCCCTCATTTTGTGATTTGGTTGTGTTAGAGCTGAGTGCATGTAGGTAGTTTTCTCAGAATGCATTCAACTGATGTCATAATATGGTTGGTACTACAGAGTGAAGACTGTGTGTTTGTGTTTGTAACCATAAACCAACAAATTCAGGACACAATCAGTGTCTGTCCAGTTTAATGTGTTTTAGTCAATACATTAACGGATTAAGTTCAGTGTTAAAATTTATTTCTCAATCGTTAAAGCAGTGCAGGCCCCCAAGTCGGCATTGACATATTGTTAAAAGATGTCATGAACTGTTTTCCAAGTCAAGCAAAGTAAACCCCGTACCCGAGTCTGTGCTGCTGCCATTCTTGTACTTTTCTGGAAATATGATTGGACGTTATGTGAACTGCAGCTACACAATTCCATACGTTTTGTTGACGTTTTGGGTTTATCTGTCAGTGAAACACACCAATTCAATATTTTAATATGATTCAACTCTAGGTTTCTTTTTCCCTTACATCTTCATGTTGCAAACTGCCTTGCTTTTGTCTGTTGTCATGATGATTGTTCAACGTGATAGTTTAGGAATCCAAAAGCATTGCAGAAATTCAATGTCAGCCTTGGTGTCCTCATTTGGTTATTTTGCTGTGTCCAATGTGAGTGTGTATATGAAGTTTTCTCAGAACAAATCCAACTGATGTCCTAATATGGTTGGTACTCGAGAATGAAAAGTGTGTGTGTGTTTAATTGTCCTCGTTTTGTTGGTTAATGTTTAAACCCAGTGTCAGTCCATAATTGTAGCGTCGGTCACATTATGCTTGACAAAGTTCAGTTTATTTTTCACAGAGTAAATCAGTGAAGGCCTTGAAGGCAGCATGGACATGTTGGCTGAAGTTGCTATAATAGTACAACACCTATAGAATTACTTTTAGTTTTGTTGATAATATGACATTGTTTAAACAGTAACTCCATGTTGGCTAGCAATTTTCTGTATTTTTTCTGTTGTTGCAGACACCAGGTACTGATGGAACTGCAGCATCAATGTTGGACACCTCGACACCTCACTCAGCCATTGCTGAGGTAAAGCCATGACCCCACCTTTTGCTGTTTTCTCAGTTGATGGTACTTTGTAGTCACTCACAATTCAATTTGCCATTTAATTTTTTTTTTTGGAAAACCTCTTCAACTCTACAACAGGCCCTATCTTGTGTAGAATTTCAACAAAGTTCAGTGGAGAATTTTTGGTGTCCTGTAGGTGTCAGCTAAAATATGTTTGATATTTTCAAATAGTGTTTTTCAGGGCCCCTATAAAGACACCTGTGCTGTCGATGAAGCGTAGTTGTAGTATAGTTGTCTACCCTATGCCAGAGTTTATGCTACGGTCAATCGTGTACATTTTCAGAACCGTTGGTTGTTGTCAGTAATGCAGATACATTTTGATGTGTTTTCCTTAATGAAGGTTTCCTTAAAAATAAATTTTATTTAAATTGAATCAAACTTTGACAAGCCAGCAGCATTTAAAAAAAAGCAAAATATTGTTTGGAATTATCTGTAAATAAATCATGATATTAAGTAGGGCTGGGCGATATATCGATATTATCGTAATATCGTATCGTAATATTTATATCGATATGTATTTGACACTATATCGCCATATCGATATATTTTCAATGATACAATACCACTTTATCAAAACCACTTATCCTAATGTGTTCACACTGTTCAGACAGCCGGAGCTTTCTCGG
Organism: Coilia nasus; assembly: GCA_027475355.1. NCBI lineage: Eukaryota > Metazoa > Chordata > Actinopteri > Clupeiformes > Engraulidae > Coilia > Coilia nasus. The sequence goes on from CM050199.1 coordinate 32,464,824, forward strand.
ATCACTCAGTTTTCATTGTGATCGTAACATTGAACGTGTTTTGACAGTCATTTTGCCTGAATGCTTATTGCCTGTCAGAGGAAGGTTAAGTTAAAAAAATAAAAATGAATAGATTTTTCCCTCCTGTTACTTTTAAATAGGTCACACAATGTTTCAATAATTATCGATATCGACCGATATGAAACACTTATATCGTGATACAGATTTCAGCCATATCGCCCAGCCCTAATATTAAGTGGCTGGAGTTTACTACCAACACTTTGTCTAAATTATGTGGAGTGTAGTTGAACTTCTAAGGTCTTGATAATCAAACATTCTTTCTAAATATATATAATAAATATAATATTTCTAAATCAAACTTTGACAAGCCTTTGCCCTTTTCAAAAATATTGTTACAAAGACTTTTTTTCTCATAATTTTTAGGCTGCCAAATAGGCATACAAAAAAAAAACGAATTTGTTAATTGCATATTTATACCAGTTGGTGTGGTAATGTGTATTTTTTCATACTAACTGCAACGTTGGGTAACAGCACTTTAGGCTATACACCAGCAAACCCATTAATACAGTAAATTGAAGATGGTTTGATAAATATACATTTAAGCAGTTATATTGCATTCAGGGACTGTATTAATAATTGTGTATATGTTTTTTTTGTTTGTGGGTTTTAGCGTTCCATTGACATTGATGAGTGGTCAGATGTCACCAATTATGATGACCCAGACTATGTCCCTGATTCACATGACCTTTCATCAGACACTTCTGAAGATCTGGAGTTAAAAGATCAACTGGACCCTTTGCAAGCATCTAGCACCATCATGCCACACCAAGTGCACCTGTCATCTGCAGAAACGTCTACATTCAGCCCATCAGATGTGGACATTCCCTTTAACCCTAGCAGTCCTAAATCTGTTGCATCCATGCAAAGAACTGATGGAAGAGGAAAATACAATAAAAAGCAATATTGCTTTTACTGTAAGAAGGCCCTATCAAAGCTAGCAAGGCACCTAGAGAAAGTTCACAGTAGAGAACCTGAGGTTGCGTTGGCCTTTAGCTTTCCCAAAAGGTCCAGCAAAAGACATGCATTACTGCGGACAATTAAAAAAAGGGGCAACTTCTCCCATAATGCTTTGGTTGCAAAACGTGATGAGGGTGACTGGGTCGCCTGTAGGCGACCAAAAATGCCTGCGGCATCTAAAGAATATAGGCACTGCATGTACTGTCAGGGCCTATATGCTAGATACTCCTTGTGGCGGCATGTGAAAAAGTGTCCCCAAAAAAAAGATGAAGATTCTGGATTTGGAAAAAAGCGACTCTACATGGCGTTACCCACACCTGACTCCATTCAGGAAGCAGTGTGGGAGATAGCATGCAAAATGATAAACGATGACATTTCCTACATTGTGAGAAGTGAGACCAATATCCTCCGCTTTGGCGAATCTTTACACAATTCTAGGAAACCTAATGAAAACCGAAAAGACTACATCAGCCAGAAAATGAGAGAGCTGGGAAGATTGTTGATCGTTGCTAGGGAAGTTGCAGGCACTATAAAACACATTGAAGATCTGGTCATGCCAATTAATTTTCTGCATGTTATAAAAGCTGTACAGATGGTTTCAGGCTACAATGAAAACAAGAACACCTTCAATGTTGCTTCATTGGCACTAAAGCTAGGCTACAGCCTTTCCAGGCTTGCAGGCATCATCCATTGCAATGCCATAGTTGAAAATCGACACGATGTGGCGGAGGAGATGAAACGCTTTTCCACTCTGTATGAAAAGAGGTGGCCAGAGCTAATCTCAGCTTCAGCTCTGGGCACTCTTGAACAAGCGAAGTGGAACAAGCCCCTGGTTCTACCTTTCACACAGGATGTAACTACATTGCACAAGTTCCTCAGTAACCAGAATACTGAGTGCATGAAGACCTTAGAAGAGCAGCCTAGCCCTAAGGCCTTTGCAGATCTTTCTAAAGTTGTTTTAGCCCAAGTGGTGCTCTTCAACAGGAGAAGACAAGGAGAAGTGTCAAAAATGGAGCTAGAGTCTTTCACTTCAAGGGATCAAACAGAACTGAATCCTGATATTATTCAGGGTCTTACTGAATTTGAAAATAAACTAGTAAATTACTTTGACAGAGTAGAGATTCGGGGTAAACGATCAAGAAAAGTCCCAGTGCTTCTAACACCGGAAATGGTCACTGCCATGGATCTTCTGGTGAAGAACAGGGGTCAGTGTGAAGTTCTACAAGAAAATGTCTACATGTTTGCACGTCCCAAAGCACTGTCTCATTTTGTAGGTTCTACCTGCATCAAGGACTATGCTAAGCAGTGTGGTGCGGCTAACCCCACAGCCCTCACTGCAACAAGACTCAGAAAGCAGGCTGCAACATTATCAACCATTCTCAACCTGAAGGACAATGAAATGGATCAGTTAGCAAACTTTTTAGGCCATGATATACGTGTGCATCGAGAATTTTATCGCCTTCCCGAGAGTACTCTTCAACTGGCAAAAGTCAGTAAGCTTCTCCTCGCTATGGAAAAGGGAAAACTTCCAGAGCTGCAGGGGAAAGGTCTTGATGACATTCTTGTAAATCCACAAGGTAAAGCTTCCAGTGTACCATTTCATCATTAGCGTAATTTTTTAGTTAATGTGATCATTCTAATTCAATATTATTAATTACGGACTGTTCTTCCTCCAACCAGATGAATTAAGTGGTGAAGAATCGGGTGAAATAACTGATGAAGAAACTGTTGAGGATCGATTCGAAGGTAATCTTTGTACTAGAAATAATGTTATCTTTCCCAATGATTTGTAAATTATTTGCATAGATCACCAGATAGAGTACAAAATTTAGCTCTTAAATGTACACTTTTTCATGAGTGAGTGATGTTAGGAAGAGGTAGGCAGACATGCAGATAGGCAAAGAGGGTAGGTAGACCGCACACATGCAAGCAGGTGATGGATGCAGGTAAAAAGTCAGATTGTTTTAAATTAGTAATGAAAGGGTTTTTTAAGGACCCTCATGGAGAACAGCCTCATTGAAGGGATATTTTACATTTTTACATCTCTGTATAAACTAATAAATAGAAAGTACATCATTTGATGTGCACTCATTCATTCTGGTAAACTAAGTTGTACAGTTGCTCTGATGTTGCAAGGCTCCTGTAACAATTAATAAATAGGAGCAGAGTAGTAGTAGGTGGTAAGCCAAATCAAGGAATAACGGTTTTATTTGCCATTTTTGCATAAACCAACAGTCCAGGCACTTGTGCAGAGCTCTCTGAGTCAACAGTTTAAAAAATAAAACAATGTTAAAAAATATAAAAACACTATACAGAAAGGTAGTTGTACGCGCACACAATTTTCAAATACAAGTACTAAACAAAAAGGAAAGGACTATTGCACAGTTCGAATATTGCACATTTATCAATGATCACAAAGTGGAACGTTTTAAGAGCAGGGCAGGCCAGTATATTTTTTCTATAACAGAGTAGTGTGATTACAGGCCATTTTCTTTTGTATGACATAAGAGCAATTCTATATCAGTTGAAACAGGCCCAACTAAATCTCCAGTGGTGGGAAGGACTGTAAATTTGATATTAGACAACTACATAGCATACTCCTCCAGTGTTAAATTTTTAAGAATGTGTTTGTGTTAAGACAGGACATGGATATATAAAAGTGATGCTTATTAATTCTAAAATGTTCAGCATTTTTATGACACGTCTATCCACATTTGAAGAGACATATCTCAGAAACTAAAGATTTAGTTTTTTTTAGTTTGTCGGTTTTACAGAGGTGTATCAACCCACCCCATATACACTCACTTGTAGCATTGTGACGGCTAATAAAATGGGTAAATATATATAAAATATGCCAGTGGTACAGAGTCGTATTAACCCAGTCAATAAACACTTACAAAGATTTGTGAAAGAATTAGTTACGGTTGTCCTAGTTACAGGTGTTGGTGTGATGTTTATGACAACCTGTGGTTGCTCAGGTAGTCTCAGTGGTTGCCACTGTAACTGAAGTGATGGCTTTATTGATTGCATGACACAGGAAAAATAGTCGTGCTTTATATTAATATTTATATTAATATATTAATACATTTTCTCAAAGATTCTGCTTGTTGTTCCAACGAGAGACCTCTGTCGGAGTCATCTGGCAAATGTATGAAGAAAGGTAAACTGATCACACACAATTTAGGAAATGCAAGAAAAATGTCCTGGAAGTCATACCATTACACTATTCTTAAAGGGCATCTTGCAGGTTAACCACCACTGTCGATTAGTAGGTACTTAAACACATTTTGGAGACATTTTTTTAAATGGTATACATATCTTGAGGGCTTTAAGACCATTGTCCTTTTTGTTTTTTAACGAATTTGGTGATGACGTCACATTGGGGACTTGAGAAGGTAGCCTCAGCAGAGACTGGTTCTAATCTATACGATCTTTGCTAGAACTGCCACTAGCTGGGATCAGGAAGAGGTTGCAAGAACCATAAATAGTATTTACGCAGCCACATAGTTTTGAACCTGTTAGACGTGAGTGTCTAAATGAGCAATTGCCAAGAACTGATGGTCATCAAAGCCAATTCAGTTCGTGGTCGGAGAATGAGTGGAGAGTTGGTGAAGCGTCCTGGTGAGTTGCTATCATTTATCAACGCAGCAATGAACGCTGGACCTAGTGTACGATCAGCAGTGCATACAATAAAATGTTTTACTGAGTGAGTAACAAGTTGTCTTTATATCTAGTGACAGTGGTTATGTTGTTAGTTCAGATAAGTGCCGGTATACTCTATTTGGAAGATCCGCTTAAGTTATCTCACTTTGCAGTGACAGCCTACTAGCTCCAACATCTTCATCTAGTAGAGTTTAGCTAAATGTTGCAAACTTTGCCGCCGCCGAATAGGCTGTTCATATCTTCACAATGTTCCTTCAGTATGATTAATTTCGTAAGGCAAGACAAGTTTATCTATATAGCACGTTTCATACACTACTCATCACTATCATCAACACCACTTACCGACAACGGGAGAATAGGCGTCCGTGTTGCGGTGTTTCACGTTTTGTGTGGGCGGTGCTGCCCCATGGAAACTGCTGTGGAAAGCTTGTGATGTAGGAAAGTGAGTGCGTTTTGATCGCTGGTCGAGAGTCATGGACCCTGTGCCCTGTTAGATTTGTGTTTTTACAGCCAGAATAAACTCAATAGTTGACCATTTTATATGAATCCTACCAACCCACCTGCCTATAAAAATGTGTGTTTAGCCATCTGGCTAACTATCTATACTATGCTATCTAGCGGTCTCCTATCGCCCTCCCTCTCTCTATATAAATATGTATCAGTCTATCTAGGCTATCTGTATATCTATCTACATATATATATGGATCGTATGTATCTATCTACTGCTGCTAAACACACTGGCTTGTCTCTTGCTCTCGTCTGTCTCTATGGCTTTCGGTCTGTCATGTACAGGTCGTCTCCCCAATGTGACGTCACGGAATGTTTTGAGGGGCTGCGCATTGCAACACTTTTTCGTATTATATTCTGTTTTGTGATACCCATCAAAATCAAATACAATGGATAACAGTTTAAATGTGTATTATCAACAAGAAAGTGGTGTTAATTTGTTACTTATTGAACCCTGCAACATGCCCTTTAATTCATTTTGATGTCTGATGACTTGTGCAGTGGTGTAATAGTTTAGTTGTCATGTTTTGTTATGTGGAATGTTTATTTTTGAGTATTCCTTAGTTTCTAAATCCTGTTTTTCTTTTAGATCTATTAATATTGTTCATTGTTGTTCTGCTTTCGCAGTTACATTCTTCCAGAGTCGTCCTCCCAAGCCTGTGAAAGTTCCTCCAACGAAAGGTAAACTGAAAGCAAAAGCCATAAAGATTTTACTCAGACACTGTGTTGTCTTTCTGATCTTCCCTGCCTCTCCTGATGAGGACCCAGTCTGGATGAATATTATTGTGTAGATATAGAGAGAGAGTGTTCTGTCAGAAACATGGTGTGAATATGTCAAACTCCAGTCATAATTCAAACCCATATAATAGCAGGTGGCTGAAGGGTTTAAGTCACTTGGAGATAAAAAAAAAAAAAATTGGATCCCTTTCTGTTAGTGTCATTATAGTTAAAATATGAATTCTACTATCTGCTTTAGTTCCAAAGATTTGTTAAAGAGACAATTTTAGTTAGTTACACTTGTTCTAGTTACAGGTGTTGGTGTGATGTTTGACACAACCTGTTGTTGCTTAGGTAGTCTCAGTGGTTGCCACTGTAACTGAAGTGATGGCTTTATTGATTGCAAGGATATTGTTTATTGCAAGGATGACATAGGAGAAATGTAGCAGTGCATTAAATTTATATTCTACATTATTTTCTCAAAGATTCTGCTTGTGATTCCACCGAGAGACCTCTGTCAGAGTCATCTGGCAAACACATGAAGAAAGGTACACTGATTACACACAACTGAGGAAATGTAAAAAAATGTTCTGGGAATCGTTTATGTTTATTTATGAGTATTCAATTTATTAGTTTCTATTTCCTTCTTTTCTGTTAGATCTATTAGTATTGTGCATTGTTGTTCTGTTTTCGCAGTTACATCCTTCCAGAGTCGTCCTCCCAAGCCTTCAAAAGTTCCTCCATCAAAAGGTAAACTGAAAGCAAAAGCCATAAAGATTTTACTCTTAAATGCCATAACCACACAAGTGCCACTATACTGTTGACATTGTGTTGTCTTTCTGATCTTCCCCGCCTCTCCTGACGAGGACCCAGTGTGGATGAGTACTGTTGTGTAGATATATAGAGAGAGTTTAGTTGTCATGTTTTGTTATGTGGAATGTTTATGTATGAATATCCAATTTCTTATTTTCTAATTCCTGTTTTTCTTTTAGATCTATTTATATTGTGCATTGTTGTTCTGCTTTCGCAGTTACATCCTTCCAGAGTCATCCTCCCAAGCCCTCAAAAGTTCATCCAACAAAAGGTAAACTGAAAGCAAAATCCATAAAGATTTTACTCTCAAATCTCCTGATTAGGGCCCCGTCTGAATGAGCACTATTATGTAGCTATAAAGAGAGAGTGTTCTGTCATAAACATTAGGTGTGAATAAACCAAAAATCCGAACTACGTTGATGGAGTTATCTCAGTCATGCTTCTGAATGACACTGAGTTCAAGAGGGTTGGGAGCTTTCATCCGTGTAAATTTAAGCAGTCTCCACACGGTCACATAGTTTTAGCTCTGTGTTTTGCAACACGCCCCCAAGTGTACGTCGTACTCGTGTCGGATGCATAGCTTTGAAGCAGCAGACAGGTAGATTTCATATTTTCATGTATATAATATCCAATGTTTTCATATATATAGTTTCCTCTAATGTGATATTAACACCCAGATATTCATCTTTTGTTGAAATGAAATGGCTTTTCCAAAAAAACGGAAGTTCAGGAGGAGCGTGACGAAATTTGTCACGCCCTTCTCATTAACCTTTTCCGGTAACTTATTCTCCGCTCACCTGTCAGTGTTTCTGCTCGCTTCTTTCCGCTCGCAACCCACCACCTCCCCATTCGCCCCCGCACGTATTAGTCCAGCGACCATGCACCCATTGAGTGGAGGATTCGAAGCACGCTCATTCCTTACTGTAACCACTGTCCCCGTGGGGGTGCTTGCTCTGTTTTTCTCATGACACCTGCCTGCGTAGGGTCATGCGAAGACTTGTTAGCACATCAGGACCCTAGCCTGCGCAAATACGCTCTACTCACATGTCATTTAAATGTCTCACTTGCCATCAATTTAAAATGTTTCATCTCTCATGAGATACTTTCTAAATCTCATTCAGGATCGATCATGCCTCTCGGGTGCTCGCGTGTCCCGTCGGACTTCTGCTGCACAGTCGTTCTGCTGGGGTCTCGTGGATGCACCTTGTGATCCGTCCTGCCATGCAGGCGGCTCTTCCGCGGAGAGCCCCCGGATCAAGAGAAGCGCCCCAAATTCTCTTTATCTTAACCCTCTAAGCGCCAAAGTCGCAGAATTGCGACAGGATGCGGTATTGAATAAAACAGCTTGCTGTGTCAAATATAGTGTCAAATCGCATTTATACTCCTCTCCACTAGTTGGCAGACATGTTGTACTTTAGTTCTGGCTGAGAATTACGACTTCCTCCCATGTATTTTTTTCGAGAAAAAAACATTCAAACCACACATGGAAGTAGCAGAGCTAGTTTACCAGTGAGCTAATGAAGCTAACGCGATGTAGTCAGACTTTGCAAATAATTCCGTTGAATAAACAGCAAACTGCAACTATAAAGGTAACCTGTTATGGTGGTTTGTTTCTTATTGTTCACGTTTTGTTTCTGAATAAGAGTATATGCCTTCAGTAGATGATGGCATTTCTCGTTCAGTGCCCACGTTTGTCCTGGTGCGCCTGCCAAGCAATGGCAATGTTGAGCAAAGCAACAGTGCTCAAAACATTGATTCTTTGCCCAACACAGATGGAGGTGACTCAGATACACATTGTAGTGTTTGCAGGAGAGTTGTTGGAGGTTGTAGTGTCAGTAGAGCTTTTTAGGATGTGGCTTGGAAGAAGTGTAGATGTGCGTTTTTTTCCATCGTCGCGACGCGCTTGTGTGTGGCGAGATTATGCGAAGTGTTGATCACTGAGCAAGTAATACGCATGTTTTAGTCTTCGTGTTCAATGCCAGGAGGGTGGCAGTGGTCGGATTGTCCGTAGAAGAGCTGTTGTAGTCAGTAGGAGTGCCAATATAATTGAAAGTAGCGACGATGAATCTTTCAACCCCGGGAGAGGTAGTAAAATACAATCGGGAGTGCTCACTCTCCGTGCACATAAGGGAAAGGGGGCAAACGACACAGAGGCTGCATGTGTGTTCAGGCTGCAGGTGTGAATGATGATGGTAATAATTAGTAGGTCTAATTAGAGCCTGGGTGTGTTTTAGCAACGGTGATGAGGAACAATACCAAAACTGGATAAAGCCCCTAGGTCAGCCAATTGGATATAGGAGGGACAAAGAGCTGGCCAATGATAAATTGGCCCTATATGTTGTTTCCAATTGATTTCTTGAATTTGTTCACAACTAAAACAAATCAATATGCCTATGTCCAGATTCAGAAATGTCAGTAAGACTTACAGTGTGACTGGCTATGCAATATGGTGATGATCGACCAGTTTTTGTAGTTTGCTCTGACTGTACCTGCCCCAAAGGCCACCATCACACAAAATACACATGTAATAACTGTGGATTGGGTCTGTGTGCTGGACCTTGCAATGAGAGGTACTACACACTGAAAAACCACAAAGACTGCCACCTGGACAGATAGGCACACTTTAGGCCCATGCAGGCAAAAGACCAGCCTACCGTTCACATGCGTTTGTTACTATATGGCTCTATATTAGTTATAATGTACGCTGTTGGCTTACAATTTATAGTTTTCCTGACCATAATTTATGTGCAACACATAACAGTGATGGTAAGGGGCAAATGTTATGAAATGGGTTGAGCATTTATTGAAAAATCTCAAAACGTCAAAATGCAAGATGGCTGCCACCCTGTGACATCACAATATGCAAATTAGATGGGTAAATTTACTGCCAAAATAAACTTTGGGTTGACGGACATTCACAACATTTGTCATATTTACAGTCAGGCTGTATCTGTTACCAATTTCAAGCCACAGCCTTTTGAAATTTAGATGTCAAAATTGAGCATAAAAAAAAAACCCTGGCGCCTAGAGGGTTAACGGAACTACATTTTTTCCTAAAAAATTGAACACTTCGGCAGTACCCTGTGTAGTTGTTTAACATCACATTGGAATTACAGTCCTTCCCACCATTAAAGACCATCAAAACAAAACCATATGTTGTCTAAAGCACTCACATTTTCAAAACTTGAAATATACATAGTCCATGAGTAAGAGTATGTGTTGAAAATAAGTTGAGAGTTATCATATTTTCATATTTGAAGAGCCATGCCCCAGAAACAAGATATCAAGCTGAAATTTTGGTTTCATTCTAACAAGAAATGGAAGAATGTTTAGACAAAAAAAAAAATTGAGAACCATGGTGTCTGTTCCAACTGACATGGACTTGCCTGTATGCAACATGAGAAGGGGATCCAGCTTGGAAGATTTTGAAATTATTATGACTGCCGCTAGCGAACCTAGCGAAAGCGGTCATATAGGAGTTGCCGCAAAATTTTCCCCCCCTTTTTTTTCTTCTTTTTTTTTTTAAATTAAAAAAAATATATATACATAGGTGTTATATACACATAGGTGTTAAAAAACAGTTTTTGTTAAATAACTCGCCAACAATTTTGCCCAAGACAACGATTTTGTGTTAGTATGTCGGTGTTACAGAGGCGTATCGACCCAGCCCATAAACACTCACTTGAACCATAGCGCCACCTAGTGATAAGGGTATATGCAAAAATTAGGATTTTGAGTTGCCAATATCTTCGACCGAGAAGGTGGGAAATGCGCAGATTACGTCATGCATGATCAGCACAAAGACCTCTAAAACTACAGCACGAGCCATACAATTTGGTCAATTGGGGGCGCTGTAATTGTACAAAATGTCATTTTGCCTATTATCTAGAGAATGCTAACGTTTACAACCCATTTTTTTTATCGTGACATCTATTGACCCTCACACATTAAAAAAACACTGGTCGACGCCCACTTCCAATGAGAACAATTTCAATATTGCGAAAACAAATCTGAACGAACTCGTCATAGGCCGTTCATGTGAATTTCACCAAAGTTGGTATATGCCATCTACAGACAATGCTGACAAAAAGTTATCAAAGGATTAATCTTGAGATAAATTGTTCCGAAGTTACATTACATTACGTTACACTTAGCAGACGCTTTTATCCAAAGCGACTTACAAAAGGGGGACATAATAGCAAACAAAGGTACCTATGTAAAGAGATGGTTAGTAGAATTTGGTTTTGTTAAGCAGGGTCTTCACAAGCTTTTTGAAGGTCTAGAGGGAAGTTGCTGCTCTTGTATAGACTGGTAGGTTGTTCCACAACTGAGGGACAACAACCGAGAAAGGTTTGGAGTGACCTCGCTTTGTCTTGGGAGAGGGTACGGCCAGGCGGTTCGTATTGGAGGATCGCAGCATTCTGGACGGGATGTAAGCATTCAGTATGATGTTGAGATAGGTGGGGGGAGATCCAGAAGTGACTTTGTAGGCTAGAGTCAAAGCTTTGTGTTGAATTCTGGCAGGCACCGGGAGCCAATGCAGGTTGATAAAGAGAGGAGTGACATGATTGAAAACCAGTCGTGCTGCTGCATTCTGAACCATTTGCAATGGTTTGATTGCAAAAGCCGGAAGGCCAACCAGAAGGGCGTAGCAATAGTCGAGGCGAGAGATGACCATAGCCTGAACCAGGAGCTGAGTAGCATATTGGGTCAGGTACGGTCTGATTTTTCTAATGTTATATAGCGCATAACGGCACAACCTCGCTACGGAGGCAATGTGGTCAGAAAAAGATAGCCGGTCATCAATCACGACGCCGAGGTTTTTAGCATCCTTTTTCGGAGCAATCGTGACAGTGTCCATATTCAGGCTGATATCATGGTGGATTGACTCCTGGGCTGGGATCACCAGGAGTTCAGTCTTAGACAGATTGAGCTGTAGGTGTTTCTTCATCCATACGGAGAGTGCAGAGAGATGGGCAGAGATTCGTGCAGTGTTGTCATCTGGTCGGAACGACAGGTACAGCTGTGTATCATCAGCATAGCAGTGATCGGAGAAGCCGTGTGAGAGGATGACGCGGCCCAGCGAGGTGGTGTAGATGGCTAAGAGAAGGGGGCCCAGCACCGACCCTTGGGGCACCCCTGTGGAGAGGGTGTGAGTTGATGACAGTTGTCCTTGCCATGACACTTCTCCACCTGGGTGGGGTTGAGTGTGGTCTTTCTGAGCAGTGGTGTGACCCTAGCCTGTTTGAAGGCGGCTGGAACTATACCTGATGATAGCGAAGCATTCATCACGGACGTGATCGATGGGACTACTGTTGGGGCGATGGCTTGCAGCAGATTCGAGGGGACAGGGTCTAGTGGGCAGGTGGTAGGATGGCTGCCAGTGACGAGTTTAAAGACGTCGCTTTCGGAGAGAGGGGTGAATGAGGAGAGTGTTGCATCGTAGACCGTGGGAGGTTGCAGGTTGAGGCCAGGTGGATCGCAGAATTGATTGCTGATAGCCGCTACTTTTTCTGTAAAGAAGAAGGCAAAAGTATTAGCAGTTAGATTGGTGGCAGGAGGCGGGGGAGGGGGTTGAGCAGCAATTTGAAGGCACAGAAGAGTTTCCGGGTGTCAGTTGTGTTGCTGATTTTATTGTTGTAGTAAGCCGTTTCAGCAGTCGTAACCGAGGAGGAGAATGACGCTAGAAGAGATTGGAAGGTCTCTAGGTCTGGCAGATCGCTGGATTTGTGCCATTTTCGTTCCGCAGCTCTGAGGGTAGTGCGCAAGGAGCGGATGGTATCTGTCAGCCACGGGCAGGGCTGGGTAGAGCGTGCGGGTTTGGTGGAAAGGGGACACAGGGTATCCAGGCAGGAGGTAATTGTGGAGCAGAGGGATTCTGTGGCAGCATCGACCTCTAGTGGAGAGAAGGGTTGGGAGGGGGTAAGGCAGAGGCAAGTGTTGGGAGGGGGTAAGGCAGAGGCAACAACAGAGGCAAAGTGAGTAGTAGACAAGTTGCGAAGGTTGCGATGGAAGGTTACCATGGGTGGGGGAGTGAAGGGTAATTCCGAGAGGGAAACCATGAAGCGGATGAAAAAGTGGTCTGATGTATGTAATGGTGTGACCATTACATCATCAGCCTTACAGTTTTTAGTCAGGATTAAGTCCAGTTGATTACCATTTTTGTGAGTCGGGGGGCTGCTAACCAGCTGTAGGTCAAGTGAGTTGATGAGGGATAAAAAGTCTGTAGCACATACCTTGTCAAGGTGGATGTTGAAATCCCCAAGGACTAGTAGTGGGCAGTCAAGATCAGGTAGTGTGTCTAGCTCAGTCACGAAGTCACGAAGCGTGGGCTTATTCACACCTCCCCAGAAAGTGCAGGCTCAAAGAATGTGGTCATGTGATACCAGGTGCTAGGTATAGCACAACAGAGTAATGAGAAACTGAAAGGTACTTACAGACTTCTTGTTCCCTCCACACACCCTGTGTGCTTGTCTTGTTGATTGGAGTGTGGTCTGTCAATTTATCCTCTCAGATAGTGGGTCGTACGCCCCTCTCGTTGTGGGAGACAAAGGCAGTAGTTTCGGGGGCGTGGGCTTATTCACACCTCCCCAGAAAGTGCAGGTTCAAAGAATGTGGTCATGTGATACCAGGTGCTAGGTATAGCACAACAGAGTAATGAGAAACTGTAAGGTACTTGCAGACTTCTTGTTCACTCCACACACCCTGTGTGCTTGTCCTTACATGTCAATGAACATTTAACACATAGCTTAAAATTCCTCAAATGTCCATATCTTGGCTTTTAATTGCTCAAATTTGGTCAAGGTTGACATGCCATCTCTAAACAGCTTTCTTTTCATGCTTACAACATTTTGTGATATTTTTTCATAGGGGGCGATGTTTATCGCCGAAGCTAGGTGTTGAAAAGCAGTTTTTGTTAAATAACACAACAATTTTGTGTTGGTATGCTGGTGTTACAGAGGTGTATCGACCCAGCCCATAAACACTCACTTGAAGCATAGCGCCACCTAGTGATATGGGTAAATGCAAAAAAGGTTGGGATTTTGAACTGCCAATATCTTGGAC
>CM050199.1:32518605-32571105 GCA_027475355.1 Coilia nasus
ACACACGACAGGGTTTCTGCTTCTGCCTTAGTATATGACATACGAGAAGTACACGGGGAAATCAGGCATGGCCACAAAATGCAGAACCTAAACCACTAAATGTAACTTACAAGTTTGATTTTTGTCATTAGATTTTTTAAGTAAATGCCATTTTAAAATGCTTCTAGCTTGAGACTATGCCCGTTTATTCACAGGACTACTTTTGATCAAGCTGGGGTTTTAATGCAACTACTGATAGAGGAAGTTTTCCTGTGGAGTCGTCATATAGCATATGTAACACATATAACATATAACAGTGGTTTTGCTTTTGCCTTGGTTCTGTAACACCATAACACATACACAATCTTTATATGCAACCTTAAACATTTACATGACATTAAAACACTGAACATTACAAAATGCCATTAAAATGTGTTTGCCTGTATGTGGAACGAATCATTTACTCTACAGGGCTGTATCAGTTGCTTGTTTTTTGCCCAGAATGTAAACAAGTAAACAAGTTTGATGGAGGGAGATGGTGGAGACTGAGAAGAAAGCCTCTCTTTATCTCCTTGCCCTGTGTGACGCTGTGTGTGTGTGTGGGGGGGGGTGGGTGTGTGTGTGTGTGAGAGAGAGAGAGACAGAGAGTGAGTGTGTGAGAGTGAGATCTTTGGTCTGTGTGCTAATACATGCTGCACATGTTTCAGACAATAACAATCTTAAAGCCTGACCACAACACTTCCCTTTTTTACAGCCCTGTTGGGAAATATATCCCCCAGAATGCACTGGGGCTTTCAAAACAATCGCAGTGAAGGAGGCTCTATCAACCAGCGGCAATAAACTATTCCTGCTTCAAACGCTAATTTGTTCGTTATGGAAATTCGGGGACATGAACTGCTGCAGTAACACATCACTCCAACACATTACTCACAGATTTTAAGGGCACGACCTGCAGTATCAACAAATGTTCCCGAGCCTTGGGAATGCAGTGCACAAGGCACGTTTCATGGTGTCTGACCTAGGCTTGATTCAAAGAGTTTGAAGCCACAACACAAGCACTCACACACACACACACACACACACACACACACACACACACACAAGCACAGGAGCACACCTGGAATCACAAGCCCAATCTGAAGGTCTGGGCCAACAGGTAACAGAGGGGGCCTGTGTGGTTTCTGACGTCTGCGTAAATAAGTGCGGTGTTGAGTTTCACGTGGCCGTGCAAAAGAAAAGCAGCCAGTCCCCGCCCCCCCCCACACACCCACACACCACCCCCTCCCCTTTTATAGTGCACAACAGCTGTGCAGGGGCTGACCCCTCACACACACACATACACACACACACACACACACACACTGACAATCACGGTGCCGGGGACAAAACAGGGTCATTTTCAGCCTAAAAAGAAAAGACACTCAGACAGGAATTGAAGAGGTGCGTGTGTATAAGCGAGACGCGAGAGGGCTTAGTGACTTTAAGGGGCCCGGGGGAATATTTTGGGGTCGGTGTCCCACCTGAGTGACACGCACAAAAGAAAAAGAAAACCGAGCCACTGTCACAGGATCCTTCCTACCCCTCGCCCCTACCCCCCCAGACACACACACACACACACACACACACACACACACACACACACACACACACACACACACACACACACACACACACAGACTGGGGGTTCACCCCTAGATGTCCTGAAGAGATCCAAACCCCTCCAGCTTCCTTCTCCTCTCACAAAGACAACAACTATGTGTCACAAATGGTCTGTGTGAGTGTGTGTGTGTGTGTGTGTGTGTGTGAGAGAGAGAGAGTGTGTGTGTGTGTGTGAGTGTGTGAGTGTGTGTGTGTGTGTGTGTGTGTGTGTGTGTGTGAGTGTGTGTGTAGGGTCAACGCTAGACATCCTGGACCCTATAAAAAATACAATTTTTACCTCCCCTTATGTCGTAATTATTATTATTTTATTTTTTTTTTAATTTAAATTGTAATTAAAGGCCTCCATGTCCTTTAAGATTGTCCCAGCCTTCTGTGTGTGTGTGTGTGTGTGTGTGTGTGTGTGTGTGTGTGTGTGTGTGTGTGTGTGTGTGTGTGTGTGTGTGTGTGTTTGTGCATTGTCTGTATACTGTACATGCATGTGTGTGTGTGTGTTTGTGCATTGTCTATACACTGCACGTGCATGTGTGTGTGTGTGCATTATCTGTATATTGTATGTGCACGTGTGTGTGTTTGTGTACATGCATGTACACAACCCACTGAAAGGGCTTTCAAATTGTGATAATAGTGTCTTCTTTCCAGGCACAGAACAAAAAGAGTCCTTGGTCAGCTTCATATAGTCCACCGTGTCGTTTTTCATTTACATCAGCGACAGGTGCTACTAAGCTGTCACCACCCAACGTTAATCTCGTGATGAACATACAGGTGCAAGAGTCGTCGGAGTATATCATTTATGTCACCGAGGCACAAACGGAATGGCAACACAGGATTATCCCCTGGGGACGAGCTCGATCTTCCAGCCTACAAAGTCTTCAGATCTCTTCTCAAACACCTAGACTGAGAAAGCCTCGCCCTTACTCAGTAGACTGGGTGGCACTGCGCCACAGCAAAACAACATTACTCGCTGCCACTGCGTGGCAAGAGTGCCCCGGTCACAAATGTCAGTGTCACTTGTGATTTACCTGTCATCGTGCTGCTCTTAGGAACACTTTCATGGCCAGAATGGCAGTTTAGGTTTTTTTTAAGCCTGAGAACCAGTTGAACTGGTTTTAAAGGGCTCTTTGCATAGATGGGGGCGGATTAAAGGCAACATTGCTAGGTAACGAGCGAAGGAAGACCTTTTTGGCAGCCTGTGTTTAAGAATGGAATGGCTATCGTGGACCAGAACTTTTCCTTTCCCCGCCACTGACTGACGCTGCGGAATGCTAAATGTTCTCTTTCCTCATATTAGTTGTTCCGAAGACAGTCGTCATGGAGAGTTTTTATCACACTCTCCATTTCTTTTTCTGTCTTTCTTCCTTTCTCTCTCTCTCTCTCTCTCTCTCTCTCACACACACACACACATACAAACACACACATACTCTTTCTTTGTTGCTCTCTCTCTTTGTTTTTCTCTCATGCATACAAACATACACACACACACACACAGACTCACACACACTCTCTCTTTCTCTCTCAGGCATACACACTCAATATCTCCCTCTCTCTCCCTCTCTATCTCTCTCTCTCTGTCACATACGGCCTTCACATTCACACTCACACACACACGCACGCACACACACACACACACACGCACACACACACACACACACACACACACACACACACACACACACACACACACACACACACACACACACACACTTTCTCTCTCAGACATACACATTCACAGGTAAATACAAATGAGCTTGCCTGCATATGAGCTGCAGTATAGGAAGGTCAGCTAAGGGACAGAGCAGCTGAGAGGGCAGCACTGTGTGGGCTCGTAAGATCTCTCAGTCCTCCCTTTAGAGTCCTTCCTGCACCTCCTCAGTCCTCCCTTTAGAGTCCTCCCTTTAGAGTCCTTCCTGCACCTCCTCACAGTCCTCCCTTTAGAGTCCTTCCTGCACCTCCTCAGTCCTCCCTTTAGAGTCCTCCCTTTAGAGTCCTTCCTGCACCTCCTCACAGTCCTCCCTTTAGAGTCCTTCCTGCACCTCCTCAGTCCTCCCTTTAGAGTCCTCCCTTTAGAGTCCTCCCTGCACCTCCTCAGTCCTCCCTTTAGAGTCCTCCCTTTAGAGTCCTCCCTTTAGAGTCCTCCCTGCACCTCCTCAGTCCTCCCTTTAGAGTCCTTCCTGCACCTCCTCAGTCCTCCCTTTAGAGTCCTTCCTGCACCTCCTCAGTCCTCCCTTTAGAGTCCTCCCTGCACCTCCTCACAGCCCTCTCTTTAGAGTCCTTTCTGCACCTCCTCGGAGTCCTCCCTTTAGAGTCCTTTCTGCACCTCCTCGGAGTCCTCCCTTTAGAGTCCTTCCTGCACCTCCTCAGAGTCCTCCCTTTAGAGTCCTCCCTGCACCTCCTCAGAGTCCTCCCTTTAGAGTCCTCCCTGCACCTCCTCAGTCCTCCCTTTAGGGTCCTCCCTGCACTTCCTCAGAGTCCTCCCTTTAGAGTCCTTCCTGCACCTCCTCAGACTCCTCCCTCTACCTCCTCTCTGCACTTCCTTCACCTCCTTCAGAGTCCTCCTGTACCTCCTCCCTGCACCTCCTCCCTGCACCTCCTCCCTGCACCTCCTGCACCTCCTTTAGAGTCTTTCCTGCACCTCCTCCCTCAGAGTCCTCCCTGCACCTCCTTTAGAGTCTTTCCTGCACCTCCTCCCTCAGAGCCCTCCCTGCACCTCCTTCCTGCACCTCCCTTTAAAATCCTCCCTGCACCTCCATCAGACTCCTTCCTGCACCTCCTCTCTGCACCTCCTGCACCTCCTCTCTGCACTTCCTGCACCTCCTTCAGAGTCCTCCTGTACCTCCTCCCTGCACCTCCCTCAGACTCCGCCCAAATCAATGAGAGCATTGGGAGAGACTGATCAATGAGGCCATTGTTATTGGTATCAACACAGATAGAGGGACAGAAAGCACACAGAGTGATTGTGTGTGTGTGTGTGTGTGTGTCTGTGCGCGTGTGTGTATGACTGTTTGTTTGTGTGTGTATGCGTGTGTGTGAGTGTTTGTTTGTGTGTGTGTGTGTGTGTGTGTGTGTGTGTGTGTGTGTGTGTGTGTGTGTGTGTGTGTGTGTGTGTGTGTGAGTGTTTGTTTGTGTGTGTGTGTGTGTGTGTGTGTGCGCGTGTGTGTGTTTGTTTGTGTGTGTATGCGTGGGAAGGCAAGAGGGAATTAACCCTGTGAACTGTTTCATGTGAGTCATGTAATGTTATTAGTGGTTTTTATGCTGAACAGTCCTGTGGCCCTCGGTTAGCTAATGATGGTCCGATAATACGCTAGTAAACAGGAAGAAAGGGACCCTATTTACTCCACCACTTACCAAACATGTCTGAAAACCACATCTTTATCAGGCCACATGAATGTACGCACTACGCACAACACACACGATTAAAAGGGGGAGAGAGAGAGAATGGTTAGATGACAGTTCAGTCCCATGACGTCTTAGTTAGCTCATTAGAATGCTCCTGTTCTTCCCTGACAATCTGGTTTCCTGCTTGTTGCCAGGGTAACCGCAAGGCTAGCTTTGACTGACCAATAGGATGGGCACCTTGGGGAAAGCTGCAGGTCACGATTGGCCGTGTGTGTGTGTCTATGAGAGGGTGGGCGGAGGATTACTGATTACTGCCTCACGGTAATTGGGAACACTGATGATGGGGCTAAACACAAACCATTTGTTTCCTCAGCTTTGTTATGACCTGTAATCAGAGTGTGAATTACCCCCTCCATAAATGGGGGGTAGTACCTTTTACAGGGGGGGTACTACATTTTACCTCAATTACCATTAATATGTCGGTACCCCCCAGCCCTGCTGTTTTTGTCTCTTTGGGGGGTACTGGGTCTTGATCAGGGGTTAGCATTCCCCCCGAGTGCCCCCTGTAATTCAAACTATGCCTGTAATGTCACTAAGGAGCTGGAACTGGGAAAAACTGGAATTGGAAAGAAACTGGAACAGAAATGGAACAGAAATGGAACTGGATATATACTGATAGTCAATGAAAACGCATCAGACAACTTTCGTGTACTTTTTTACCGAGAATTGATTCCAACCATATAAACGAGTACAAATGCACTTGTTTGGTCATAAGAGAGTGGGATGACCACTCGGATGTTCACAATTTCCGCTTCAGTGAATTGGTGATCAGCTGTTACAAAATCATGTGTTTTTCCTGTCTCGTCGCCGTCGACGCGTTTTCATTGTAGTAGACTGTCAGTGTAGTTTGATAGTTTGTTTATTGTAGGGAGGAACGCCTCTTGAGATGTGCCATCTCATTTTCGAGAGGGTCCCTGGTCCCTGCCTAACAATACAACATACTGTACACTTTCACTCACACATATTATACAGGCTACACCCCCCCCCCCCCCCCAACCACCACTCAATATTCCAATACAAAATGTTGAAATGATCTAACCTCCTAGCAGTCTCCCCTTTCTTTACCTTAACAGTTATCTCTGACGTATGTGGCAACTGTCATGAAACATACAGTACACATAATAATACCCCCCCCACTCCTCTTACTCGGCTGGTGTCTCTTCAGACATTAGATCTCTAGTTCAGCGGCCCATGTCCTCGATTTAGGAACTTTCCACAGTCAGTGCAGTCCTGTAGACGCATTCGTCCCTCAGGCGAATGGTGGTTACATAATTACATGTGGGTATGCTGTCAGGGTGCTGGGAACCGCTATCACTACGGTCTTACAGCAGCCCATCGACTCGCCCAGGAGTGCCGGGAATTGTGTTATTAGCAGGAGATGAGCGGCATTCACCACCATGCCTGTGGCACGTGCACACACGTGCACACACACACACACACACTTTTTTATCTCTCTGAAAAACACACATGCAACACACACTCACACTTACTCTCGCTCTCTCTTTTTTCTTTGTCTCTCCTGTACACACATACACACACAATCTCTCTCTCTCCTCTTTTTGGTCTCTTGGACACACACACATACATACATACACACACACACACACACACACACACATACACACACACACCCAAACTGTGTGCCCACATCTGTCGTAAATTACTCCACTAATCCCCACTTTGGTAGAGGACGTTTTATCCCCAAAGCATTCTGCAAGTTCGTACAGATATATCCTGGAGGCTTCAGAGATATTACAATCTTGTTTTGGGATTACACTATGAAAGGCTTCGCCTGACTGGTATGGATCCCATACATTAAGGTTTAATTGCGTAAGGACCAGAATTCGCCTGTGAAACAACTCACAACATCAACATGGATCCTGCCTGACTTAGGCATGGAGTAGGCTGCCCTACCCCATGGGAAAAGATGGCAACGATAGGCTAAGGGCTTGTTATTAAATATGCAATAAAGCATGACATGCATGCAAAGCTTCGTGCTGGGACTGGGGAGAGCAGTTTAAGAGGAACACGTGAACCACATGCTGGGAATTACGAGAAATCAGGCTCTAAATGTGACATGTTTAACATGAAAGTATATCTTTCTCTTTTTTTGAAAAAGAAAAAAAAAAGCCAGACAGAACAAGGATGGCCTTTTCAGCAGAGTGGGAAACCCAAAGGTCAAACCGCCGCTTAAATGGCAGCAAACAGCCACTGTAAGAAAGGTGTACGCAGTAACATGTGAAAAGGTTTCTGTGTGTGTGTGTGTGTGTGTGTGTGTGTGTGTGTCTCATTTTTGCTCTCTCGCTCTGTGAATGTGTGTGTGTGTGTGTGTGTGCATATGAGAAACACTGTCAAGGTTTCAGTATTGAAGGTATATTCTTTGTTTACCTTTTACAAAGATTGCTCTGTGTGTGTGTCTCTCTCTGTGAGTGTGTGTGTGTGTGTGTGTCAAGGTTTAGTTATTGAAAGTGTAATCTTTGGCATATTCCTTCACATATTCTTGACATACTGTCAAAGTTTAGGTATTGAAAGTATATAGTTTGTTTACTACTTAGAGCAGTGTATAGGGCAGGCTTAATGACAGGCAGATATGCTCTAGTCATGCCCACATTCACACCAGCTTACTCACTCATGGGCATACTGTAGGCCCTATTCAGAATCAGCTGCTATTAGTATTGCCCACAAAGCCAAAAGCCAGTAAACTACATATTTTGTCAAATTGAGTTTTGAAAGTATATAAAATCATCGCCACTATTATACATACAACATGTTTGACTGGGCAGTATGACAACATTAAAGGTATTTTTCTCAGTTTCTAGCAACATAGTTACTGCACTTTGCCTTTGTAGGGAAGAGTAGGCCTACAAGAGTGTTGCCCCATACAAACACTCAATGGTATTGGGGGTACTCAGAGTACCTGGTTTACTAACTGACTCAGATAAGGTAACTCAAAGTAAACCGTAAACCTCCTGATTGAGGAGCCCTATATGGCTTTGTCTGGATGAAGCTGTTAGACACATCTACTCACTGTTTTTGAATTAATATACCAAATTAAGTGACTAAACTTGCTTTCTGGAATACCCCCCATTGTTGCTGTCATAAAAAAACATACAAATAAAAACAAACAAACAAAAACAACAAAAGTGTTCACAGATACCAGCAGTTTACTGAAAATGTAGAGCGCAGATTGGGTTTGTGTCTGTATGCAGGAGGCTGGTGTGAAATGAATACCTGCTCTCTCTCTCTCTCTCTTGGGCTCGAACAGGTATCCGCTAACGCTCACTCACGCATTACCGAAAAAGCCAGCAGTATGGTACATGTGTGTGTGTGTGTGTGTGTGTGTGTGTGTGATGGAACAATAGATGCACTGACATCATAGCTCTAAAATAGCCCCGCAACCGCACGCCCCCGCACAGACTGTACAACCTGAGAGGTGAGTTTCCAGGAGGTGGTTTGGCTTGAACATGTGGGCTACTGTACTGCAACATCTGGACCACAGAGAGAGTCTCACACACAGGGCAGCAGCAGCATTTCCAAAGCCATGACTTAATCATTTCAAGAAAACGGGGGCCGGCGCCTGTACCGAAATCGAAGATTCTGTTTCATGTTCTCTGCTGGTCTCACCTCGACTAAAATAGCGGACTGCTGTACAGCCCTACAAACCAAAAAATGCAGTAACTGCATATCTTCACAAAACTGAGTTTAGACTGCATATTATCTTGATAACACCTCTTTTGTTTTCTTGAAACTAAATATCTTGCTTCTTTCCATTAAGGAAGTACATAAAAGCATCACCACTGTTATAGCTACATGTTTGACTGGGCAGTATGAGCTCTGAAGGCAGCTCTGAAGCTCAGTTTTAGTGCTTGCGTGATCACTGCACTTTCCCTCTGCAGGGCAATGCAGAGCTGTAATAGGCCATGGAGACAGCGGGGTGTGTGGGCCACACAAAAGCCTATTTGCCTGTGTGTGACAGGTAATGATGATGAACAGTAGGCCTCAGTGATGCCATTATTTAGTTGGTTGATGTAAACATCGGATAGGCCAATACTGCCACCTTGTGGAAGGCTTTATTTCAGTTGTAGGTTGCAACTTGCATTTGATACCCTCTGACTGCGGGGATCTTCGAAGGACTCTCTGCGATGTTTGCACTTTGTTTTGTCTTCAGTTTAATGGAAATGGTCTATGTGATGTCTTCTGACTTTGTCTCATCTGTGTATGATGGCACAGATGTGTTTTAGCCTTACTGATGTTTAACGTTTAAACCGTTTAACCTGGTTGTTTAGTTATTTTCTTTATACTATGAAGCTCTCTGGTTTTAAATGTGCTATACAAATTAAACTTACCTATATTCGTTTTTTTTCCTTGTTAGTTTTGGCTGCTATTTAAAGCAGGAACTGTGACTTATTGCTAACAGTAACAGAAAAAGATGCCAGTAATGAAAGAATATGACAGAATTACTTTTTTTCTACGTCCACATGTGGTGCAATTCAATTTCTTAAAAGTTCGAAAGCATTAATCTAATCTGTTTAACTTTATGACTTCAATCCCAGTAAAGTAGATTTTCTTTACATTCTAATTTGCCTTTAATTTCAACTGATACTAAAGGCTACGACTGTTAATATCTTACACATAGTACCTTAAATGTTTGATCCGTCCCTCTGTGTAATCCCCAAATTCATGTTAAAGATCTCCCCCCACCTCCCACCCTAAGTCTAAAACAGGGGCGTAACCACAGATCATAAAACGGATGGGCCCAGAAAAAAAAATCAGGTGGGCCTAGCTCAAAACACATAGGTTACTTTTATTACTTAAACAGTCAATTAAACTTATAGAGCCTTCTGATTGGGTGGGTCTTATTGACAAGTGGGTGGGCCTAGCCCAAAACACATAGGTTACTTTTACTACTGAAACAGCCAATCAAACTTATAGAGCCTTCTGAGCCCACCCGTGGCTACGCCTATGGTGTAAAACCCCTGTGCAATCACACCAAATAACTCCCCCAGTGTAAGACCCTGTGCAATCACACCAAATAACTCCCCCAGTGTAAGACCCTGTGCAATCACACCAAATAACTCCCCCAGTGTAAACCCCTGTGCAATCACACCAAATAACTCCCCCAATGTAAACCCCTGTGCAATCACACCAAATAACTCCCCCAGTGTAAGACCCTGTGCAATCACACCAAATAACTCCCCCAGTGTAAAATCTGTGCAATCACACCATTATGTACAGCACCTTTAATGTTTGCCCTGTATCCCCAAATACATGTGGGTATCCCCAAATTCATGTTGAAGATCCCCCTCCCAACACCCACCCCCAGTGTAAAACCCCTGTAACACCACATAACTCCCCCAGTGTAAACCCCTGTGCTATCACACCAAATAACTTCTACAGTGTAAAACCCATTACACATAGCTCTTATGTTTGCCCTGTCTGTCTGTGTATCCCCAAATTTATGTTGAAGATCTCCCCCCAACCCCCAGTGTAAACCCCTGTGCAACCACACCACGTAACTCCCCCAGTGTAAATCCCTGCACGATCCCACCAAATAACTCCCCCAGAGTCAGTAGGGTTGGCATGGTGACAACTGGTTTTATTGGAGCGCCAAAGGGGAACATTAGCACTGTGCGAAGGCAGCAGCGTTTCACCAGTGTATGTGATAATACTACGGCATGTACACTTCACAAGCGGACAGGGACTTTGTACAGGACAAGGCACAAGGTGATGAGCATTATCGCAGAGCTGCTCAGACAGACAGACAGACAGACAGACAGATAAGAGAAAAACGCAGCACCTCTGCACAGAGGGCGGCAGCTTCACAGAGCACAAGTGCCATACGCTACCTATTTATTCCAACCATTCACAGACATTTAAATTTAAATTACTGGACCTTACTTTAAAAATGCAAGGAAGTGGACGTGGAACTGAAAAGCTGAAATCCAATCTGTAATCTTGTAATCGTTTGTCTTTCAATTGAAAGTCCATGTCAGTCTGTTTTTCTGTTCAAGGCAGTTGGGTCCTTCCTTTTTATTTAGGTGATGTCTACTAATTACCGTGCAAAACCAGATTCTAGTTATCACAGCTCTTCAGCCAGGCACAGGTGAGGTAGGTGGTGCAATCACCTGCCTTTAGCTGTACAGGTGGAATAAATACGGTACGTGCTGGCACTTCAGCTCTGTGAATCTGACACTTCCCCTCCCGTTTTTCACATGACACAGGCACACATGATGACAGAAGTCTGTGTTCTACAGCACTTGGCGGCGTAGTATACAAAAGCTCCCACTAGGGGGCCTCGTTTAGTAATATAAAAACCAATTTTTTTTTTTGGTTGTACTTTGTTTTGTACTTTGCACTAAGGTCACCTACACAAATGGCAGAGGCAAAATATGATTTTAGTGCTTAAAAAAAAACAAAAAAACAAAACACACAGGCAAACAATGTATTTCTGGAACTGTTGTGATTTTAGTTATTGAAAAAAAAAAAGCCTTTTCCCCTTTGCAAATAATGTCATGTACAAAGATAACACGGACAAAAGATGACATTGCTGGCCTATGATGATATTGTGCCTATTACTCTGTGCTTCATTTCACAATAGGAATCCGACAACGGATCCCACGTCTCCTTTTTCAGAAATCAATGCCCCGGACCTTCCCAGGGCTTATTCCAGGAGTTATTTTCTGGACACAACAGTACAGCTCTTGCTCACAAAACTGTAATTCACCGGCAAACCTAACACTGTCGCATTTAAGCCCAGTAGATAATGTATGGCGTGCACGATGACGTGGTTAGGGTTTGATGGAGGCGACGGCTACCTCTATCTCTGTTAATGTACAATTAGCCTGTCAGGCCTTTCTGTTAGTCGTGATCAGCACTGGGATTTTTTTTAACCGACAAAGGAAAAAAAAAAAAAAAACGTAATTGATGCAAAATTGACAGCTAAAAAAATTATTTAAAGTGTCCAGGAAGGATTACTTGTAGGATATCATTCATTATTTTAATCAACTGCCAGGTGTTCTGCACGCTGGAACTGCTATTGCAACTGCTGGTCTCAATTTTCAGGTTTTCCAGGATATGTGGCAAGCCCTGCACTGTCCTCACACCAGGAAGTCAGAGGACACTTACAATTTGACTTTTAAAGCATTTTGCCCTTCCATCTGTTCATTTTTTCCCCTGCGTTTAAAAATGCTAACTTTTGAAAACAGTTTTCAGAGTGGGCAATTTTCAAACAGTGCAACCTTCTTTATTGTGAGGACGAGCTCGATCTGCCTTTTCTAGACAGGAGACATGATGATCTCAGCTTCGTCCAATCAGGTTTCATTCTCTGAGGCTTCACTTTAAGCCCCGCCCATGGGAGAATCCACTGCATACCCAGTGGCCATGAGGAGAGTACTGTTTGAGAAATGCTGGTGCGGATACCAAACCCAATGTATTCAGTTGTGTAACAGTTTAACCAACACCAATGTTTGTTTGTTTATACCATTTTTGATGTTAATTATACCTTTGAGTTTTAGGGAAATTAAAAAATAAACACCATTTTCAACTTTTTCAGCCTTTCATGTAATAGCATCTGAAAGGGCCAGCATAGGCATGAAACAGCATCTAGTTTGTGCAGAATTGATTCAAAACTGATAAACACCTGTCACTAACTTTCATGTTATTGCCTGCAGATAGCCAATGTCACACAAAAGGGGCCAACATCAGGTGCTACCGATGTTTACTGATACATCAGTGAATGCTGGGAAAAAACGGATATGTTTTTGATTGTCATACACATTACTGTGATCTGCCAATTATTTTTGCATCATACGGTGGAAAAGAACAGCTCCACCAAAACATTACGTGGATTCAAACCACTTTGCAAAATGCAAAGGAAAACCTGCCATTTGTAAAAACTAGTCGTGTGGATGGTCAAGACTGGTGTGGTTGAGACTGAGAGGCACGTTGATATCGCAAGAGCATTTCTACGACCTATGGCAGCCCTAAAGCCTATCTTGCCACCCCCAGCACCTGCCTCACTTACACATCACACGTCACATTAAACAGGACACATTCCTCGTACTCCTCCTTGAGCGTAGAGACTTAACAAGGTAACTGCACCAGGCACCGAACTGAAGCCCAACCTTTATGGGAACTATGTATGAGCAACAATCAGCTTCCGTACGTATAAACACTGGATCTTAATTTTGAAAAACATACATCTGTTATTACTAAGACAGCCTTTTATCACCTCAGAAATATCTCTAAGGTACGTGGCCTCCTGTCTCCTCAGGATTCTGAAAAACGAATACATGCTTTTATCTCCAGTCGCCTGGACTATTGTAACTCCCTGTATGCTGGGCTTACCAAACATGCGCTTAACAAACTCCAACTGATTCAACTGAGCCAGAATACTCACAAGAACATCTAAATTTGACCATATCACTCCGATTCTGAAATCACTTCACTGGCTTCCGGTAAAACAAAGAATCCAATTCAAAATACTTCTGATCACTTTTAAAGCAGTAAATGGCCTAGCCCCAACTTATATCTCTGACATTATCCCTAAATATCATCCAACTCGTTCTCTCAGGTCATCCAGTAAAAGTCTTTTATCTGTCCCCAGAATCAACACTAACATGGCTCATGGTGCTTTTAGTTACTGTGCCCCAACCCTATGGAATTCCCTTCCCTTGGAATTAAGGTCAGCTCAAACAACTCCCTCTTTTAAAAAGGCTCTTAAAACGTATTTATTCTCTCAAGTTTTTGGTTGAGTTCACATTGTTTTACCCTGTTGAGTTGACATTGTTTTTCTCTGTTTACATTGTTTTATGACATTTTATCGACATTGTTTTATTACCTTGGGCTTTTTATCATGGCAAAGTGTCTTATTTTTAATTTTACTTATCTTACTCTATATTTTTATATTTTTATAAATTTTCTACTGCTGTTTTTAATCTTATTTTATTCTTCTCCTCTTCTTTTACAGCACATTGAGTCTATGTCAGCCATATGAAATGTGCTATATAAATAAAATTGACTTGACTTGACTTGGAACACTGCATGTATTAAAAAAATAAATAAATAGAGCAGTCTTCGAAAGAAAAAATCCACTCTGAAAATGCTAGAGTTCTATGCCCAGTTTAGCCACCCTATTTAGGGTTCTAAATGTATCTCTATCCTTTTTTTGTTGGTTATTGTTGGTATTTCAGTGAAAATCACAGATTATGTTTCCCTAATAACCACCAACACACACTTTTCGTTGTCACTAGTGTATCTGGTCTTGCCCACTTCCACTTGACAAAATGAGTTAACGCAGGCCTAAAAATTCTGAGCTTAAATTTGCTGTACTCTGTACCTAAGGCAATAGGTTATGTCTAAATGAAACGTTCAACTTGCCGTTTGGACGCAATCCAATACCTCTCTAGAGAAATACAACTAACCTCCTTCCCAGCATCACCTGAAGTTTACACACGAATCTTACATGACGTACAAGCTTTAAACACAATCATTAACATCATACACACCATAGCCATACACGCCGCATCACATCCACAATCTGTTCAACTTATATTAAAATAAAAAATATGAAAAATAAAATGTACATAAAAGAAAAATAAACCTTGTGAACAAAATGTAAAGCGTGCATTGAAAGTATGCACTCTTGTGCTTTTCTACTAGATCTCTAGACAAACGTACTGCAGAATGAGAGGGACCATTTTGGAAAGCTTAAGAAGAATGTGGTTAACGAAACATAGAACCCTTATATGGCTTTGAATAGACACAACAGGCATGGATGAATTCATATTGGCCTCAAACCATGGTTAGTTGGCTGACTGGCTGGTGTGTGTATATGAATGTGTGTGTATGGCTGTATAACGGTCACAGTTAAAGGTGCGAGAGGAATGTGTGACAGCAGGACTCACTACACACACACACACACACAATGCCTCGTTTTCATTTCTGAGATGAGCTGACAGGGTGGGTTGAATAGTTTTGCACTCGGTAACACAACGCGCGCACACACACAAACAGGCTTTTGAGTGTCTTACTTTGGCAAATCCTGAAGGACTGTTCCCTTTCACTACACATGATGCAAGCTCAGGGTACAAAACTACACGCACAAAAAAAAAAGAAAAGAAAAAAAAACTCAAAGAGCATGATTTGCAATTAATTAACTTCCTTTTGAATTAAAATCTCTCTATATATGAATCTGTCCACAGTACACTGATAAATCTTTCACATTCACATTTAAGACCAAAAAAACAAAAACGAGGGGAAGGGGTTTACACAAAACGAACAACCAACCAACAATGTTGTCTCTCCCTTTTTCTACACCTCCATTCAATAAGTTAGATATATACTTAAGTATATTAAATGCATAAAATGCCACAAAATTACCAGACATGACAATGTATAAGCAAGGAAATGGGCATAGGTCTATGTGTACACATCTGTGTATCCAGGCGGCAACAGGCGCAATATATCGTATCGCAATACACTGTATCGTTTTAAACATCAATATCGTGATACTAATTTTCACAATATACTACATCAATTTCTGACTCCAATCCTATGCACTTTATGTTTTTCTGTTACATTGAGTTCATTAACTCTGAGTTATGTTGATTTAATTAAGTTTTGATAAGATCTGAGACTATCTAGATTGTAAATAGCAACTGATTATTTAGCTCTATTTTGACATTTTCTCTGAACAATGTAGAATATCGCAATATACCCAGTATCGCAATGTATTGTGATAGAATCGTATCGTGGCATATGTATCGTGATGCGTATCGTATCGTGAAGTCCTTGCCAATACCCACCCCTAGTGGCAACAACCTCCATCATGCTTTCCCCCAGCCCTTCCAGAGGATGAGGCATGCCGGGTGGGGTTTGTGTATCTCTAATCTATTTGTGGCAACTTTAATAAGTCTTCTACCTCATAAGTGGACCACCTCTACACTAAGTACACACAAGAAAGACCTCATAATCCCCCAGCAAGAACCTCAATGGAAATAAGCTTTTCAGCTTCGTTGTGTCGTCATCCTTGATATTTTTTTTGTAACAATTGTGCACGAGATGAGACGATCTCTGTAAGGAAGTCTTCCAAAATATCAAAAAAAGTGTCTGTACCTATACACAGGAAACAAAAAAGGAAGAAGGGGGAGCAGTCACGTCTTGAAGCGTTTCCATTTGTGTTCTTCCTGTACATCTGAGCCCACTTCCGGAGTCGACACCACCCCACCATCACCAGCAAAATAAATGAAAAAAATAAAATAAAATAAAATAAAATAAACTGACTTGATTATAAAAAGCCCTTGAAAGTGAGATCCTGATAATGGGTGAGGTTTTGGCCTGGCATGCTGCCCCACCAGATTGTGCTGCCTCGTCTAATGTAGCACGACTTGAAGACAGTGCTCACTAGGCGCCCAAACAGATGGGCAGGGGGAATGGAATGAACTACGGAAGTGTGTGTGTTTGTGTGTGTGTGTGCGTGTGTGTGTATGGTAGGTGTATGTAGGTTTATTATACTATGGGGTAGGAGTTTAAAAAGTGTGTGTTGGAAGGGGTAGATTGGTAGACTGGTAAACTAGCCCCTCGAACTTCATTTCATTTTGTACAGGGGGTCTGAACCGAAGGTCGTGAGAAGTGATTTCTTCCTGGAGGTGTGGACTCTGCTGAAGTGCCTCGCCTTTACTCAATCGCTAACGCCTGGTCGTCACGTATGCAATTAGCCTACCTACGCACTACAATTCAAATGTAGCACACAAGTTCAACGTCATGGCTCACAAACACACCCTCTGTTCGCTGATTGGATCGGCATTGCGCGGACCGATTACCTGATGACCCTCAAGAGATTCCGGTCCAGACCCTCTGTACAAAATGAAATGAAGTAAGAGGGCCGGGTTTACCAGGCTAGTAGATTGGCCGGGTTTACCAGGCTAGTAGATTGGTAGGCAATGGATAGATGTGAAACAGCTGGGTGGGTCGTGAGGGGGAGAGAGAGAGGGGGAGAGAGAGAGAGAGAGAGAGAGAGAGAGAGAGAGAGAGAGAGAGAGAGAGAGAGAGAGAGAGAGAGAGAGAGAGAGAGACAGAGAGAGAGACAGAGACAGAGACAGACAGGCAGTTTGCCTTTTTATTTTTGACTTCTTCCCTTCTTTTTTGCTTTTCCTAAAACAGTAACAATATTTTATCTATTTGCATTGCCATGTGTCAGCTTTGGCAACACTACCTTTCTGACTCATGCCATACAGCTCCTTTGAATTTGAACTTGAATTGGAGAAAGAGAGAAAGAAAGTCAGAAAAAGAGAAAGAGATAGAGGGAAAAGAAAGAGGAATGCGAGTGACACTGTGTGAGTGTGAGAGTGTGTGTGTGTGTGTGTGTGTGTGTGTGTGTGTGCTTACAAGGGCTGGGGTGTGAAAGAGAGCAGAGGTTAAGGTCACTCTTGTCCCTTAGGAATGCAGAATGTGTGTGTGCGTGTGTGTGTGTGTGTGTGCGTGTGTAGGTCACTCTTGTCCCTTAGGAATGCAGAGAGTGTGCGGGTGTGTGTGTGTGTGCAGGTCACTGTTGTCTCTTGGGAATGCAGAATGTGTGTGTGTGCGTGTGTGTGTATAGGTCACTCTTGTCTCTTGGAAATGCAGTGTGTGTGTGTGTGTGTGTGTAGGTCACTCTTGTCTCTTGGAAATGCAGTGTGTGTGTGTGTGTGTGTGTGTGTGTGTGTGTGTGTGTGTGTGTGTGTGTGTGTGTGTGTGTAGGTCACTCTTGTCTCTTGGGAATGCATCCCTCCATCTCCAGCACCTCCGGCCAGCCCTCATACTTGTTGGTCTCTGCGTTGTTCTTGATGTGCTGCAGAGAAGCGCACGCGCACACACACACGCGCGCGCACACACACACACACACACACACGCACACGCACACGCACACGCACACACGCGCACGCGCACACGCACACGCACACGCACACGCACACGCGCACACACACACACACGCGCACACATACGCACACACACACACACATATACACACACACACGCACGCCCCCAAGGGCATGAGTTTAGATGTCTTGGCAGGACTCCATATGTCAAAGCAGATATGTTGTAAACTCGGATCAGTATTTATTATGCTGCAGAACAGGAACCTGCTGAAAACCAGCTTAAGCGGAGTCAGGCCCATTTAACTGTAACTGACTTATTACTTTAAAATGTTCCGGTAGAATAAATGATTGACTTATTGATTGATTGATTGATTGATTAAATGATTGATTGATTGACAAGGCACTGATGCTACGAGCACCTGTCAGTTACTGCTTGCCATCAGCCAATGGAATGGCAGTGGAATGGCAAACTTGAGATTTTGTCAGTGTCCTGAAAACACTTTTCCAATAAACACTACAATCAGCAAGTGGAAAGGAAGAGAGAGAGAGAGAGAGAGACAGAAAGGGGGAGCGAGAGAGAAAGAAAGAGAGACATTAGTGAACAAGAGACAGAAAGAGGGGAGGGGGGGGGACAGAGAACGAGACAGACAGAGGGGGTGAACGAGAGACAGAAAGAGGGAAGGGAGGGAGAGACAGACAGACAAAGGGGGGGAATGGAGTGCGAGACAGAGAGAGAGAAAATGGCAGAGGTACGGGCCTTACTTGTTCGAAGGGACTCTTAGTCTTGATGCCCTTCCCTCCCACAAATATCCAGTTGTCCCTGAAGCCTAATGTGGACACACTACTGCTGCCCAGCTCTGCGATCATCTTCCTGGCCTCCTCGTTCAGCCTGCAACACAACAAACACAACAATCACTATTGTGTGTATGTGTGTGTGTGTGTGTGTGTGTGTGCATGCCCGTGTGTGTGTCTGTGTGTGCGCCAGAGCATGTGAGCGGAGCGGAGCACGGAGCGAGCGGGAAGCGGAGCGTGCGAAATATAGTCGGAGCGCGAGCAGTGGTTCTATTTCGCTTCAGTTCCGCTCCGATACCGCTCTCATCACGAGTCTGGGGCGTGTCTACACAGACTCACGTGTGCCTTCAAAGGTTAGCCTACAGAGATCTTTGAGAGATGGAGTTTGGTTCAAAACGTGGATGTTCACACTTGTGTTGGTTTCAAATAAATACGTTCTATTTTTTGTTGATGCTGCGGTTGCTGGGACTTCTTTATATTATAGGATAGGCTACATTTCCTCAAAATACATGTCTGACATGTCACATTTTGTAGTTTTTTGCCTATTAACATTATGATAATTAAGGAGTACATTCGTGCTGTTCCATGTGTTTCATTAAAATAGTAACGTATTTTTTTTTAGAAAAATATGCTGTTCAGCCAAATATGACAGCTTACGCTCAAAGTAAATAAAAAATACTATGACAGGGTCAATTAAGAGGATACACATGTGAGTTGTTGATCACACAATGAAATTATTTGTATCTGTTACATGATTTTTGGAAAAGAAGTTTAAAGGGTTTCAATCAACAGGCTAACAAAGACGCTGCGCGTTAGTTCAGGCCACATCGGGCAGCGTGTCCCAGATGCAATTCGGTGGAAAATGTTAGCCATTGCTCCCTCATTTGAGCGAGCGTGGAGCGATTTCACCGGAGCGGAATGAAATTTTAGGTGAGCGGAGAGCGGTCTTAGAGCGGAGCTGTCTGGTTCAACTTTGAGCGATGGAGCGAGGGAGCGAGGGAGCGAACACTCGCGTGAGCGAGGAGCTGAAATTCTGGCCGCTCAGCTCCGCTCACATGCTCTGGTGTGCGCGTGTGTACTGTATGCATGTGTACGCTTTAAAACAAAGGAGCACAATTTGGTTGTGGCAAGCTCCTCCTAAATAGAATAAGCATCGTCCTGGATTAAAGCAACAAGTAGTTTTCGTCTTCGTTCACCCTAAACGGAATTGTCTCTCATAGAGAACTACAGAGAGACGACCCGCTGCTCCACACTTACTAAGTGCGGTTATAGCCCACGAAGGGTGGCAAAGCAAAGTCAGAAGTGCCTTTCACCCATGTTACAAGTTGATGAACCACTGAAAGGATTTCGAAAACATTAAGTAGTTTTTCAACCTTAAAATAGTGTTGCTTTAAAAGAGAATTTCAATGACAATTTCTCTTGACAAAAGCTTTTGGTCTCGGCCTAGGCTTTATCCACACGCAGACAACTGGCCCTATCATTTAGTCGGAGTGGAAATGATCAGTTATTTCTCATTTTCTACACAAACTTTAGTGTGAATTAGGATCAGCTGCTTCAGCAAATTGTCTGACACAAACACATGACAGAACTTTCACTTCCTGAACCGGGAGTGTCTGCCTCTGAACTTGGACTGTCTTACTGGTTACACGAAGACGTCTTACTGGTTACACAAAGACGTCTTACTGGTAACACAAAGACGTCTTACTGGTAACACAAAGACGTCTTACTGGTAACACAAAGACACCTTACTGGTAACACAAAGACACCTTACTGGTAACACAAAGACACCTTACTGGTAACACAAAGACACCTTACTGGTAACACAAAGACGTCTTACTGGTAACACAAAGACACCTTACTGGTAACACAAAGACACCTTACTGGTAACACAAAGACACCTTACTGGTAACACAAAGACATCTTACTTGGAAGCAGGATCATCAAAAGTGGCCATCATAACCAGAGTTCCGTCTGTAATGGTCTTCAGGAAGTTGATCAGCTCGTTAACGTCTGGGAAAAGAGGAACATTCCACCGGTTGTACTAGGCAAACACATGCAAAAACCGAAAGCCACGATGTAAGAAGTGAAGCATAGAACAACCAAATGAAGTCAAAGTGCTGTACAAACCTTTCAAAAGGTCTCATTGAATCTTTTTTTTTTCCATTAGTTTTGCAGTGGTCTCTAGCATTAATGAATGTTGTGTTGCGGGTTTTGGTAAAAAGAATGCTGTAGTGCTCCTGTTACAGGCTATTCTGGTTTAGTAGAGGAGACGGAGCGTGAAGACTGCCAGGTTCTCAGCATACCTATATTTTGTTCAGTAAATGTGTGCTGCAACAAGACTCCGGTAATCACAACTATGGCATGGCTTTTTCTAATTAACAAATTTATGTCACTTTGTATGCCTTTTTCTTATTCACTCGTTTTCTGTCCATTTTCTTTTATTGACTAATGGAGGCAATCGGGGTAGAGCAACATTTTCATGTGCAGCATCCATATGCAACTTGGAGTGAACTATCGTTTTTTTTTAAAAAGCAAGCACTTTGCTAAACCAATGTAAAACGATCCAGGCAGTCACTAGCTCTACTTTTTGTGAGGTTGGTT
This sequence comes from Coilia nasus, assembly GCA_027475355.1. NCBI lineage: Eukaryota > Metazoa > Chordata > Actinopteri > Clupeiformes > Engraulidae > Coilia > Coilia nasus. The sequence goes on from CM050199.1 coordinate 32,539,887, forward strand.
CAAAACAGCACTTTTAACAGTGAGAAGTGAAGAATTCATTTATCAACAGATATCTATACTCACCTCCAGCCCACATGTCAAAGAATGCAGTCTTCACAACCTCTCCTGTTTCTCCTGGAAAACACACACACACAAAATGTGAACTTTTACTAGCCACTCACAAATAAGTGACAAAATTCATCAGACACTCAATAATAAAAAAAAAATGTGTGTCCAAAATGTACCAGCCGCTGTCATATTTGACCAGCATTTGGCTAGTGGTTGGTGCAAATTTCCATCCCTGACACACACAAAAAGAGCACTCACAACCCTGAAACACTGCAAAGAGAGACAACCTTTACAAACACCGACACTGCAATGTCAACAGAGTTTCTACATATTACATCACTTCCTGCTCTGTGTTCTGTAGCTTACTAGACATTGCATGTAGCCACTCTACCTACTACATCTATTGTAAAAGCATTACCTGAGAACTACCCTTTTAATCCTACACACACACACACACACACACACACACACACACACACACACATACGTGATAACAACCCTATCAATCCTATATACACACACACACCTGACAACGACCCTATTAATCCTATACACATACGTGTACACACATGCGCACACACACCTGATAACTACTCTATTAATCCTATTGGCCCAGTGCCATTTAATACCACTTAACCCACGAACAAAACCTTAAATGTGCAGAACAAACACCATGGCCCTAGAACTGACGTCCCGACAGGCGTTCTCCTGGCAGCTGGGTCTCGTGACGTACCGTTAATGAGGGCGATGTTTATCCCGCGGCCCACGTTGTTCTTGACCCCGCTCATCACACTGTGGACACAGGCAGGACGTGAGCAAGGAGAGAGAGAGAGAGAGAGAGAGAGAGAGAGAGAGAGAGAGAGAGAGAGAGAGAGAGAGAGAGAGAGAGAGAGAGAGAGAGAGAGAGGCAGGGCTGCTCATCAAACAGCACTGTAAAAGGTTGCGCAACACTGTACAGGATACGTGAATGCGTTTCTATGCGGCCTGACACATCTCAGTGTGTACACACACACACCCAGAGACAAACACCCACACACACACAGTATGACTGTCAAACATTGTTATGAGCCATTATGTAACGATTCCACGGTCCCGATGTCTCACACATGGCTGACAGATCATGCTAAGCAAGTATTTGCCCAGCCCAGAACTTGTCTGTCATGTTCAGGATGTGGATAGTTTTTTAACGTGAATTTACTATGCCAAGTAAATATGTCTTTTTAAACAAACAAGAGACACCATTAAAACACACAGGATGTGTGCAAAGACAAAGATATAGAGATAGTGAGAAAAAGAAAGAAAGAAAGAAAGAAAGAAAGAAAGAAAGAAAGAAAGAAAGAAAGAAAGAAAGAAAGAAAGAAAGAAAGAAAGAAAGAAAGAAAGAAAGAAAGAAAGAAAGAAAGAAAGAAAGAAAGATTTGAAGTACAGCTAACAGAGGGAGGGACACTAACAAAGGATGGTCAGACACAGACAAGAGAGGTGCAGACATTCCCAATTGTTCTTCATATTGTTTAATAGTTTTACTTGTATATATTGCTGTAAACGGAACCTATATTTTTAACTCTACCCAGCCATTTTTTTATCCATTTCAATTCTATTCTTATATACGGTGTCTGCTATGCATCAGTTGTTGGCTGCTCCAAACGACATCTCACTATGCTTTGTAGTGACAATAAAGACTTCTACTCTTCTTAACGCAGAGGCCACAAAGACAGAATGACAAAGGTTAAGAGTGAAACAGAAGAACAGCGTTTAAGAGGTAAATGTTTAAGGGGGGAAAATACATGGAGAAAGCATGTGATAAAATGCTAAAATGATTCATGATATGATTACATTACATAGCATTTAGCTGACTCTGATGCAGAGGGACAGTATTTTAGGTACTGGTTACTTCTTCCTACTGGTGCAGGACCCTCTGATCCCAAGACCAATTTGTTTTTTTGTTTTTTTACATTACCCTTATCTGACACTCTTATCCAGAGCGACTTAGTTATTTGCAGGGTTTTAGTTACAGTCCCTGGAGCAGTGTGGGGTCAGATGCCCTTGCTCAAGGGCATTTCAGCCATGGGTAGGGTGGGATTTAAACCTGCAACCCTCCGATCTCAAGAAGATCCCAACTTCCTAACCATTTGACACAGCTGCCCATGACAAAGATCATGAGTCTTACATGTAGTCTTACAAAGCAGATCTTTGGTCCCACCACCCTCATCCATGGCTCAGTGCCCTTGAGCAAGGCATCGAACCCCACATTGCTCCAGGGACTGTACCCTAGTATACCTGAAATGACAGCAAGTCGCTCTGGATAAGAGCGTCAGCTAAGTGTAATGTAACGTAATGTAATGTAGAAGAGGTACAGGTAAAATAAACTGAGCGTTAAAATGCTACAATTCATGAGGCCTAATTTCCACCGACTTGAGCGTGTACAGCACGTGTACAATATGTGTGTATGTGTGACAGAATACGCTCAGACCATGCGTGCGGTGGAAATGGTCTAATATGTTAACGTGCATTCTGAACAAATACGGACAGAAAACGGGCACATGCTGTCTACGCGCTGTGTACGGGGAGTGTTTCGTGGAAATGAGCCCTTACATGTTGTCTTCGAAGCAGATCTTTGGTCCCACCACACTGGCCGCCCCGCTGGCCATCTTGAAGGAGAAGTGGCCGTCCGGACAGGCCTTCGAGAGCCCACAGTTGCGCCTGGGTGGCTTCGTTGCTATGGAGACAAGTGGATCAGTGTTTAAAAAAAAAAAAAAAAAAAAAAAAACTTATTTGCGGTTTTATATTTCTTTGATGTTATTTTACGCTCACTGCTCACAGTTTCACATACCTATTCCCTGAACCACACACACACACACACACACACACACACACACACACACACTCACTATGATGCAATCTTAACACCCTAATACACACTACAACTGTTCACATTTCACCTTAGCAGGGGATAATAATACAAACAAAACAGTTGCAGAGAGAAACCTATCACGTAGCATCTACGCACGTTACACGAACCCTATCACAGCACAAAGGAGAAACAGCACAAGGAAGCACGTCACGTAGAAGCATTTCTACACTCCCTGAACAAACTGTGCACCTGTTTCTTTTGTTGGCTCGCGTCGCAATACCTCCAGTAATCCAATCCATTCAGTAAGAGGAAATGGTTCCAGGCCTTTTCATTCAGTCCACTGCCACACTGAAGAGGACAAAGCACCATCTTCTACACTAAGACTCTGACTAAAGCTACAAAATACAACTATATAAACAGACAAACAAAAACACGTGTACACCAGGGGTGGAAATTAGCTTGAATTAGCCAGAATGTGAAATTTAGCCACTGACAAATAAATGGTCTAATTCACTAGCCACTAAACAGTAAATCATAATTTTGTGTCCAAAATCTACCAGCCATTTATATACTTTACCAGCATTTGGCTGGTGCCAGTTTCCATCCCTGATATACACACAATTCCTTCAGTTGCTTTACAGGTCCTGTTGCAGCACCAAAAAAAAAAAAGTGTTTGGGTCAAACAAACCACAAACGCCTAAGTCCTAAAACCTAAAAATATGTATTGATGTACTGCAAAGACATGTCCTGTTCAATCTTGCAAGGTTGCCTGACTGGGGAAGACAAGTCAACAAACACACTACGCCCCGATGAAGGCCTAAGGGCTGAAACGCGTCTGCTTGTGGACATGGTGGTTTAACGAATATATGATGACACTTAGCATGCAAGTGCGTTTTTTTTTTTTTTTTTTCATCTTAAGTTTGCAGACTTTTTACGCGCACCCAAAAGTTGTTTGTTTTGTATGAGAAGTTGAGCGCGCCTCTCACTGCCAAACTTGAAGTCAACAAACCAGCCTGTAATTATGGTTAACAGTAATTATTCGAAGTGACACCGCAAATAAACAGAAGACTCTCATGAACCTCTCCAGGTGTGAAAGAAAAGCTTCTGAGCTGATCTTAGTGATCTGAGTGGCTGGTTCTGCTATCACTTAGTCCTCAGAAAGGCCTCTGCAACCCCATCATGTTGAAATGCGTCCCTCACCAATATTAACGCATATCCTACTCGACACATTCTCGTGAGGCATTTTCAACTTTCAACAGCAGAGGAGTTGCACGACACAATAAGCAAGCAAATATCAAGCGAACTGAGCGAACCAATGTAAAGCGAAGTTCAGCGTTTTACTCTGACAGCTTAATCGGCCTACAGACCAGACGGTGGTAGCGAATCAATTGAAACAGCATGTCTGCAATGTGATTCGCTGCTATCAGGCGAAATTTGCTCCTTGTTTGTATAAGATTAAACGTTTTCTCATCTTTTTCGCGCAGCTTTGCTCGTCTTAGCCACCATCGCATGCCTCCCGCAGGAACGAATGGAACATTAAACCTCGCTTCACTCAACTGGCTTGCACGCATCACCCACGTAAGTGACAGGAAGACAGCAGAGGAGGCCTCTGCAATCCAATGTGGAAATGTGTCCTTCACCGATATCATCGCATATCCTACTCAACACCTATCATGAGGCATTTGCAACTTTCAACAGCAGAATTGCAAGCACATTTAGTGAATTGAGCAAAGTAGTAAAGCAAAATGTAAAATATCAAAATGTAAAGTACAGAACAGGGGTGACTTACGTCCTGGTTCCTGGGGTGCTGATCGGGCTGTGGAAGGACATGAAAGGAGAGTGAGCCATGAGCGAAATGATTAAATAATAATGACAACTTTACACCTCTTTTCCAGCAGGACCGTTCTGGTGCCGGTGCCAGTGCTAATGTTGAGCTACAGTACTTCGGTTGTGGTTCCAACTTTGGGACCAGCAACTTCGGGAAGCCGTACCGGTGGCAGCTTTTTGGCACCAGCACCACGTAATGCTCGTTGAAACAAGCAGAACCAGTTCCAGACTGGGCACCGACACTGGGACTATAGTGGTGGTGGAAACTGTCTACTATTGACACACAATTCATGAACCAACATTTAAAAACATATCCCAGTTTGTAGGTGCCTGTATGTACTTGACAGCACAGGATAATTGAATCAAATCAAATTAAAGCCGAAAACAACTGCTCAGTAACAGAATAACATTTGGTGTTAAGCACATTATACGGCACTTTTGATTTCAAACTCATAGAAAGATTACAAAGTGTGACCTTCCCCTACTAACACACTGAATCACAAAAAGTAAATGAAGACACTTTATATGCCCACCCCGAACCAAAGAGACAACTAGACGCAAAACCTAAAATGCTTAACATACAACACTGGCGTTTACTGGGGCCTACAAGTAAGCACCAAATTAAAAGCACAGACAGGGCAGTGGAAACAGTATAGACTGTAGAATAAACACGCAGTGCAAATACTCCCAGACTGTACAGCAGAAGCTAATGAAGCCTAAATGCCAGGCCCGCTTGTATGAGAGAGGGTGTTGGTGTTGATCCTTTGGATCTTCAAAGCTCGATTTTTTTTTTAAACAAGGAGGGCCTAGGAGGGAGATGTTGATCACACCACTCTGCTTGGACACTGACACACAGCTCTGTAAAAAATTAAAAGACCACTGTAAAATTATCAGTTTTTCTAATTTAACTATTTATAGGTATATGTGTGAATAAAGTGAACATTTTGGTTTTGCTCTGTAAACTACTGACAACATTTCTCCCAAATTCCAAATTCAACTGACACTGGAAAGTGGAAAATGGTTGTCATACATGTAGAGATGCTGATTTTAGGAACATTTTCAGTGGTCTCTGTTACGGCTGTATGCGTTTCCTGTCTGTTCGCCCCAGTAAGGCCATCCAATAGTGGTGTGGTCACTTGTTATTGTTTTGTGTGTCCAGTTACGGCTTATGTTGTGACCTTTTGTGTGGGTTGTAGTCACTCCACAGATCGGTGGATCTTTGTGTGTGGATGTGCTCTCTCAATTTTGTCAGGTCACTTTGTGTGTTGTTCCTTCCCTACATCTAGCACGGTGACTTTTGTATGTGGTTTAAGGCCACATGGTGTCATTTTGTGTCGTGGTAGTGGCAGATCACTTTTGTTGGGTCTTTGTGTGTTGCTGTAGGAGTATGGCAACTATGTAGCTTGGCTACTTTGTGTCGGCCCTTTTGGTTTGTGTCTGTTGCACTCCACTTTTGTGTTGGTCACCTGTTTGTTACTGTGTTGGTGTGGGAATATGGCAACTTGTGTCTTTCGTTTTGTTTGTTAACCTCATGGTGGTAGCCATTTTGTTTAGTGGGAGTGGCACCTGCTTACATGGCTACCTGTTTGGCTGCTTGGTTTTCTATTCAGTTGCAGCACCTTAATTGTCCCTTTTGTGTTTAAACTTGTTTTAACCACCTTGACCCTAGACACCTGTCTTTGTCAGCAGCAGTACCAGTAAGTGCAGGTTAAGAAGTTTCTCGGAAGACTCACTTTTTTCTTTTTGGGGAGGTAGGTAAGCTTGCCATGCGAGTTAGAAAGTGTGAAGCTTTTTTTTGTTTTTCCTGTTCTGTTGTAGCCGCCATGTTTTAAATTAAATGAGCATATATTTTCTACAGCCTTGTTTTAACCCAATTTTGAAGTGTTTTACAATGAATAAATAGCTTGATTTGTTTTGTATTATGCATGTTGAATGTAACCATGTGCCACTATTTGTTCATTGTTTTAAGGGTGGGGGTGTTACGGCTGTATGCGTTTCCTGTCGTTTTTGTATTTCCCCGTGCTGTTTGTTCCTCTGCTGCTGCCATACCCTCTACCTGCTCAGCAATCGTGATGGGATTGGCCTGATTAGGAACACCTGGTCATGTGATCAACAACTGCTTAAAACCACCTGGATCCTGCTGCCGGAGGAGAGGCTTTTGGTGTGGGACTGCTAGCTGTTGCTGTTGCTTCTCAGCTTGGGATTGTCTGTGTATTATGATTTGGACCTTGTGTTAATGTAATAAATCCCACTGGTTGGGTTGCTTTTAAATGTGTTTCTTGTTCTTACTTGGGTCAGTGGTGGCTTTGTTGTTCGCCTCAGTAAGGCCATCCAATAGTGGGGCGTAACAGTCTCTTAATTTTCTCCAGAACTGTATGTGTGCGCCTGTGTGTCTTTGTGCGTGTGAATTTAATCCTGGGTCTTAAAGAGCCTGGTGGCTTGTAGAAAGAGACAAAAAAAATGTAATTGAGACTGTTTAGTAGCATAGCTGTGTAAGGTATTGTGCAGGCAGCGTTAACACAGTAACGTAGCACGACTGATACGTCTGGTGAACTTTGCCTAAAATACATCGATATACAACTGACAACTTGCCTGTCCATGCTTGCCAAGTTTTAAAACTCAAAGTGATTTAAAGGAACTTTTAAAAATATATATGCTGACAAGCAATCATCTGTGTTTCAGCTGTCTGGCTGCACACTTGCAAAAGCACTGATGATTGCAAAATGTTGGCCAGTACCACACAGAGCGTGCACGAACAGCATGACTCCAAACTGTGCCAACTTGCAAATCATTACTGCATTATCATCACTTCCAGTTGTGTTACCCATATTTCCTCCTGACCGGATCATCTCAAGAGAGGTTATGGAAGAATATTTTACTGAATATGCGTCTGAATATATGTCTCTATCATTAAAAATGTAATAGCAAATGCACTGACAAGTGGCTGCAAAACATATCGAATGTGATATCGCAACATACAATCAATATGCACATCGCAAAACATGGCTTAGCTACTGTAAGCTGTGTCACGCTCCACATATGAAGATATTTGGGAAATAAAATGGAGCCCTACTGCCCTTGATATCCACCCCATAGGCTGTGCACTGGCCACAGCCTAGCAATGATGATTAAGCTGAAAGATGTTAAAACTATATTTAAATATTTGTTTACTTGTCTCAAAACATATCGTCATTGCAACATTCAGTAACATTACCTAATACTGCACATTTTTCGAATACCGTGCAGCCCTACAAGAGATGGGAGAGGAGTGATGTCAAGATGCAGAATGACGCAGAATGGTGAGACCCAAGGCTAAAAAGAAAGACGCTCATAGAGCGGCCATGACACACATAGACTGACCATGGCCAAGAGTGGAAAGCACCCAGATAAGAGATTAGGCAGGGTGGTATTGCCGTGAAGGCGAACACCCACTAGCCAACAAGGCCAAAACCCAAAAACTAGTGGCCACTTGCTGACCAACAAGGCCGTTTTAAAAAAGAAAACAGCACAGGACTTTTCACCATTACGACTTAACATAAAAAAAACACTATAATAAATCAGCAAAAGTTTATCAGTTAAAAAGAAGAATGCTGATTGGTCATGGCTGAGCTAAGGAGGAGCTGGGCCTGGCCAAGGATCATAAATACCAGAGAAGGAGCAGGTCTCCTTCAGATCACTTCGGATCTCAGAGGCAGCTCTTCGAGTCCTCGGCAGAACATCTGGTTGGACTCACTCACTCACTCACCATCTCATCAGTGCAACAGTCTTGGCAGGCAAGCAAGCTGTTGGTTCCGAGTGATGTTTGGAATAAAAGGCTCTTCAGTCATCAACAAACTTCTCATCTCAACTGGTCTCTTGGAAGGAATTCCAAGTGCTACTTTTGTTTAAAGGTACTTAGTGCTGGCAGAGGTTTTTTTCCACAACAAGGTTTCACAAAGGCTAATCATACTGCCCTACAAAGCCAGAAGGCAGCAAATTTGCTACCTGGAAATGAGAAACACCCTCCTGTAATCTGTCAAATTGAGTTTAGACTGGAAATTGACTTTATAACACCTCCTTTGTCTTGTGACTAAATCACTTGCTTCTTCTTCCAAGAAACTGCATAAAAGCATCCCCACAGGACAGTGTGACAACTTTAACTCTCTAACTGCCACGGAATTCTAGAATACTGTACCCCTTTATTCCTAGACAAATATGGCCGCCTTGCATTCTAAATCAAGGCACTTTTCTCAGATTCTATGTTCACATAGTTACTGTACTTTGCCTTTGCAGGACAGCATAATCAACTTTATACACTGCAGCCTCGCTGTGCAGTTCCACAAACGTGACACACTACATAACAACACATAGCCCTAGGCCACTTCAGAGGACTGAACCCAGGGAAACACTGGTGCAGTGGCCTAGGGCTGTGTGCTGATTCCAACGTCCTGCTCCGTGAGCACCGAAAAAGGCTCGCCGCAAGTGACTCCTTTTTTACAGGTGATAACAACCCATGCTTTGTAGAGGTTTGCACTCTTGGCTCTTTTAGTTTCCTTGAATGTCTAAATGTGTTAACCTAACACAAACCAGGTTTTCCTCCTGGCCTAGTCAAGCTGCCGGAACGTGAAGAACTGGTTTGAACGTGAACGGATGCAGAGGACATGCAAAATCTTTGGGGGCCTCTCACACTGTCACAAACAGCAGCAGCTCTATCTGAACTGCATTAGGCATATACAACTCAAATGTGATGGACCTCAGTCTGTGGGCTTTTTTGAAAGGACTGGATGGCTGAGTGGCTGGCTTACAGCAATGCATTCTGGACATGAAAGAGTGAAATTTTTTTGGACAATCTCGTCCAAACTTCACTGTACCCACCCATGTGGTATGGCAATGTTCGGACGAGACTGTCTAAAAACGTCATCATTTCAAGCCCAAAATGCATTACTTTAAGCCAGCCACTCAGCCAGCCAGGCGTTTGAAACAGCTGAAACAGCCTACGTACCAAACATCTGTCCAATGTTGAACTCCATGTTGATGTCAAGAAGTTCAAATGCAAAGAAGAGGGCCAACAGAAATGCAGCAGCCAAGGCAGCCAGTTTAAGAACACCTGTTAATAGAGAAGTACATTACAGTAAGCAGGCAAGCTTTTAGTAGCCATTATCATAACCACAGTACAGTAAGGAGTCTGATTACCAACGCAGAAGGGAAAAGAAACTGATATTTCAGAGACTGTTGTATAACCTTGTGAAAGATTCCTTTAGAGATGGTTTTGTTAAACCTCTATTCTCTTACCTCCCGCTCTAACCATGTTGGTGATCCCAGCTACACCTTCGCTACCTGGAAATAAGAGAAACACCCTCCTGTAATTTGAACGATAGGCTAGACTCAGGATGTCATCAAGAGGTCAAACGTTGGCTGTCGGCAAACAAAACGTCAGCATGAAAAAGCAGAAGGGTCCAACCGGAAGGCGGCCAATACTGTCCAACTCTCGCCATGCGTAACCAACATCTTTCGGTCACAGCGTATGCTGAAGTGAGCTATCGGGTGGCCTCTGCACGTGTTAAATGAATAAAATATACACAATTACATGTCTACAAGCCTTTTAGAGGCTTACACTAACTTGCAAGTACAGCTAACGCTAACCACTGAGAATACGACATATGGAGGTATAAAGCCGTTTTTAAAACAATGTAGGAATCATAGCCTCAATACAAGTGAGATCGTAAAGTCGCGTCGTAGAAATACATCTAACAGATGTAATATAATGTCAGTATCATTTACTTTGACTGCAAGTGAGGTTTCTGTTAGCCGTCAAGCAAGAACTTAAGACATAACGTTAATATCAACAAAAATGAGAACTGTTGAGTAAGTGATGAGATCAACCTAATGTACTGTCGTTAGAAGTCCCGTGCCTTTGGACTTACCTGGGAATGTCACCACGTCACGCACCTTTGATGCAAAGTTAGCTGGCTTTAGATGCTACCTGCCTAGCCAGATACCTTAGCTAGCTTACTATGTAAAGTTAGTCCTACTGTCGGTTACACTTTAAAAAATCTCCAGGGTTTGCAAAGCTGAAACTGGAACAGGAAAGAGACAAATGTATTGGACACCAAGAATTTGAAACGACACTGTTTCTGTGTTACTGGAAACCTAGCCCACGACAGAAATCTCTGTCTTCACCTGTCTTGTTCCAGTATCGTTTTACCCTCCTTCTCTTGTTAACACCGAGATGAGCAAACGGGTTGAAGTCTCCACCCACTAGCCGTGCTTTTTCTATTTCCGGGTAAATTACGTTCTTAAAAGCCTGCTATCAGGGTGGTTCATTGTTAAGTGTCGGTCAGCATACACATCTATGGTTTTCAGCCATCAGAACTCGCTGGGTTACTTACAATTCCTAACGTCAGAGTGTTTATTTTGTGATTATTGTGGGACGAATACCCTAGTTGTGTGGCGATGAGAATAAAATGAGAAAAGAAATGAACTAGATTTGATAGAATTGTAACAGGGTACGTCAGTTCTCAGTATAAAATTATTTAAAATGGTACAAGAGCGCCCTCTGGGGGTCGCCTCTGTCAGTTGTTGTGGTGGTACTTTTACAGTTTACGGTTACGGCGGTTTACTTCAGAACATTCTGAAGCTTGAGCCGGTAGGTCACATTCATAAGTGGTCCGACACTATTTATATTATAAAGCCTTTCATGGTTACATATGGGTTGGGTTGTCATTTAGTCTGTTTGGGGATCTGTTGGGGGCTATTTCGACTTTATTCTAATATATACAGAATAATGGTTTTGTGTTGTTTATATGTCTGGCTAGCAGGCTAACATGATACCCTTTGCTCCAACTACGCTTTTCAGAATGCCGTTACATCAATCCGTGCTGTTTGTACCACCACATACTCTTGTATTTACAGGTAATATAATATTGTTTATATCGTTCTCACTTTTTAAAGAATTGTTGGTGTTATAGAAGTTTCAATTTTGTTATCAGCTCTGAGCAATTTGTGTCAGGATGCTAGCGAGGTGGTTAGCAATGAGCTGCCGCTCGGTGAGCAGACGTCTTTGCCAGTCTGCCTCGCGGCATCCATGTAGTCTCATGTTTCAAATGTAACTGTTAATTCGTTTTACTTTATATACCGGAAAAGTCACTTTGTATCCCCTATTGCTATGAATCGAGATGCAATCCCACAGTGTCCAATTATTGTCATTATAACCTTATTTACCACTATACGATCAAATTGTAAACCCAGTCAGTTTTTATGTTATGTCTCAGTATTGTTTTATGTTTTTTTAATGATATTTCATACAACTGTTTTGCCCTTATGTTATCACACGTACTGTATATAGAATGTAAACCTAGTAGTTATGATCTCTGTTAAACTCACCTTGATGTGCTAGATACAGAATTGCATATTGCATAGTGTGTCTCTCTCTCTCACATACACACCCACACACACACACACACACACACACACACACACGAGAACTCAGAACATTCTGAAGCTTGAGCCGAATGCCGTTACATCAATCCGTGCTGTTTGTACCACCACATACTCTTGTATTTACAGCAATAAAGGGGATACTGCTGTGACCAACCCTGAGTCCTGTGATGTCCATATGAGCCCCAGTGGGACGCAAACCAACCAAGTTACATTGGTGCCGTGACCGTGGAGTTGGACCTTCGCCCGACCCGGGACCGTTCTGGACATCGTCTGCGTTTTGGTTTATGTGGTATTGCACAGCGCATTGCATTGTACAGACATTATAGATTGTTCTCATTTTGTTTTTGTTTTTTTTACTGATCGTGACTTTTGATAGTATTGTGTGACAGGATTTTTCATGATGAGTTTTTCACCTCAGCCTTTTAGTACTCCACATAGTCCTCCTATGGGTAGGGGTAGAGGGCTTCCAGTTTTGGGGTTTGACAGTCCTGTTCAGGTTGGTGATGGTCATGTCGTGGGGGATAGCCAGGATGCTACAGAGGCCCCTTTAGTTAGTGGGGACAGGGCTCCCTTTCTTAGCCACTGCGTTGAACATGCACCACAGGTTGTTGCACAGGTTGCTGACCCACTCAGTTTGCCTTCCCCTACACAGTCATCTATAGTAGCGAGTCAGATGAGTGATGTGATTAGAGATATTGGTCAACAACTGGCAGATAGCATATTTGCACGCCTCGGTACACTACAGACACCTGCACCTGCCCCTGTAACACTCACTACATCGCATGCTCTTTCCACACCTGGAACCACGTCTACTTCACCAGCAGTGCCTATTTCTTCACATGCTCAGTTCACACCCACGATTACATCCACTACACTTGCTCCTGCGCCATCTCCTACCACGCATGCACAGTTCATACCCACATACGCACCCACACAGAGTCTGGACATGTCACAAGTTCAGTTCGTGCCTCACAGAAAGGTGAAGGAGCCTCCTGTATTCAGAGGTGACAGCTCAGACACGGTGAGTGTTCGTGAGTGGGAAGATTTAATGAGATGCTATGTGAAAAAGACGAACTTGAGAGTTGACCAGCAAGCGGAGGAAATACTTACACATCTACGAGGCCGAGCTAGAGATGTTGTCAAGTTTGGAACAAGGAATAGTGGCGTCGATGTCACTCGGTATCCAGAGGCCATCTACAGTCTGCTGCATAAACATTTTGCCACTGTACCCTGTTCCTCCCTCCCACTAGCAGATTTCTACACCACTCTGCCACATGTTGGTGAAGATGCCTATGACTACTGGCTGAGACTCAACAGGGCTGCTGACGTTGCCATTGACCGCCTCAAAGACCAAGGTAAATCACTGGACAATCCTGGTTTGGAAACAACACACATGTTTATCACTAACTGCCCATCCAAGGAGCTAGCCATGACCTTCAGGTCCAAGACAATTGATAAGTGGTCTGCTGAGGAGGTCCAAGCCGTGCTAGATGAGTACCACCTCGAAGTCCGTTTGAAGGGTGCCGCCTCTGCCTCTGCTGTGTGTAGAATGCCAAGTGACGATGTGCGTGTCAACACCGCTGGTCTGGTGGACACTGGGATACCTTCATCCTGCCAGCAACCCGCTGCCGCAGCCAAGCCCAGTGACGCATCTGCCCTTGACCGAGTCATTTCTATGCTGGAGAAAGTTTTGCTTGAGAATTCCACCCGAGCCCAGTCCATGCCAAACAGACAATCCAAGCCTAAGCTTCCTAAGATTGATGGCCTGACTAGCCTGCCGTGCACTGTATGTGGGGATGCTACTCACACTGCTCTGACTCACTGCCTTAACAACAAGCTCTGCTTCCAGTGTCACTCTCCTGACCACCCAAGACAAAAATGCCCTCTGCTGAAGCCTGCTGAGTCGGAAAACTGATTGATCTGCGTCCAGGGGAGGACAATGCAGATCAGGTTCACTCACCTCCCAATGAGGATGACTATGAGTCCACATACGTGTCATTGCAGTCCACACTGTCTGCAAATACAACAGTAATTTTTCAGGGTCAGCATAGAGTTCAAAAGACTGAGAGTCTGTTTTACACTGATGTGTTGGTGGCGAATGTTACACTGAAAGCGATGATCGACAGCGGTTCGATGGCGTGCACTCTGAGTGAAGCTGCGGTAACTCGCCTCCTCCAACACCATAGTGACCTGAGGGCATGCCCTGCTGATGATGTCATCATTGTTGGATGTGGAGGTCATCAAGTTAAGCCTACGGCAATTTATGATGTGGATGTGGTGGCCTATGACTGCAAAATGGTCATCCCAATGCTTGTTGTCCCTGGGCAGACTGATGATGTGATACTCGGCAGTAACGCGATCAAAAAGATACTGCAGCTGATGAGAAAGACTGACAGCTACTGGCGGCTCATGTCCACACCAGCTGATGGCGATGATGAGGACTGTCATCACTTTCTTTCTCTCCTGTCCAACGCTGAGAGATGGAGGGGGGAGACAGTCCCGAACAAGGTTGGCACACTGAAGCTGCAAAAGTGTGTTGTGCTACAGCCGCAGAGCGAACATCTCACATGGGGGAGACTGCCAGTGTCAGCACCTATATCAGTGGGCAGTACAGTGATAGTTGAGCCAACCACAGCGAGATGCAGGCCCAGCAAAGTCCTCGTGGGCAGAGTTGTGACGCCAATGTGGGGTGACAGATGGCTGCCAATGAAACTCATCAATCCCACTTCCAAGCATGTCGTGCTGAGAAAGAACACTAAACTGGCAGATGTGTTTCCCTGTATCGCCACCGAAGATCTGTCACAGCCCAACATCATTCGGTCTTTACCCCAGTCCCTGTCTGCTGCCCAGACAACAATGTCAAAGGCCGACATTTCCAGTGCACTGGCAGAACTTGGTCTTCAGGATCTGGATCTGGATGCGTGTGAGGTTTCTGACCTGTGGAGAGAGAAGCTCTTTCACATCATTCAGAAGTATGAAAACATCTTTTCTCGTCATAAGCTGGACTGTGGTGAAGCATCTGACTTTGTGCACAAGATACACCTGGTGGATGAGAGGCCGTTCCGCTTGCCTTATCGCAGAGTGCCGCCTAATCACTATGATAAGCTGAGAACTGCCATTAGTGATATGGAGGAGAAAGGCATAATTCGGAAGTCCACCAGTGAATATGCGTCCCCACTTGTCCTCGTTTGGAAAAAGAATGGCGATTTACGCATCTGCACTGACTTCAGGTGTCTCAATGCCAGAACGCTGAAGGATGCACACCCGCTGCCTCACCAGGCTGACGCTCTTGCTGCTCTTGGTGGCAACGCTTTTTTTTCTACCATGGATCTGACGTCGGGTTTTTACAATGTGCCTCTGTGTGAGGAACACAAGAAATACACTGCTTTTTCTTCTCCCTTTGGTCTGCATGAGTACAACCGGATGCCTCAAGGCCTGTCCAATAGCCCCGCTACCTTCATGCGAATGATGCTGTCAATCTTCGGCGATGAAAACTTCACCAGCTTACTGTGCTATCTTGATGACCTTATGGTCTTTGCCCCTACAGAACAGTTGGCGCTGGAGCGTCTGGAGATGGTCTTCTCCCGCCTGAGAAATCACAACCTCAAGTTGGCCCCTAAAAAGTGCTACCTCATGAGACAGACTGTACGGTTCCTTGGGCATGTAATTTCTGAGGATGGAGTGCAGACAGATCCTGCAAAGGTTGAGGCCATTAGCCAAGTCCAAGTGTCAGATTTGATGGACAGCGATGGCGTCACACCCTCACAGAAGAAGATACGATCCTTTTTGGGCATGGTACTCTACTACCAGCACTTTATTGAGGACTGCTCGGCCAAGGCCAGGCCACTTTTTAAGCTCCTCTCAGAAGAGAAGTCTGACAGTAAAGTCCATAGGGGGAGGAAGCCAAAGAAGAAGCGTCATAACTTTTTGAAGCTCACACCTGATGACTGGACCCCTGGGTGTCAGACTGCCTTTGAGGTTCTGAAGCATGCGCTGTTAAACGCTGTGACGCTGTCTCACCCTGACTTTGGGAGACCTTTCATTTTGGCAGTCGATGCTTCGTTTGATGGGATTGGTGCAGTTCTCTCTCAGCTGTTACCAGGTGAAGACATCGCTAGGCCTGTTGCCTTTGCCAGCAAGACTCTGTCGCATGCCCAGTTGAACTACCCCGCCCATAGGCTCGAGTTCCTAGCTCTAAAATGGGCCATATGTGATAAGTTTTCACACTGGCTGAAGGGGGTCCATTTCACTGCATGGACAGATAACAATCCCTTGATGTATGTCCTCACCAAGCCGAAAGTAGATGCCTGTGAACAGAGGTGGGTGGCCAAGCTTGCAGCGTATGACTTTGACCTGAGGTATGTGCCTGGGCCCAAGAACACTGTCGCCGATGCCTTGAGTCGGGAGCCGTTCGTTAAGTCATGCATAAGTCACCGCCTGGTGAGGGAGCCCTACCTGTCACTCGTAGATGACACAAGTGGAGTCGTCCAGACTGGGGTGCAGGATGCTTTTCGGCTTACTACCAACTGCCAAAGCGTGGAAGTCCGTGCTAGCCATGCTGATGCTGCCCAGTGTTCTGGCCAGGACCCTCAGCCGCCATTGAGTGAAGTCTTCAGTTCGGAGGAAGTGTCGGCGGTGATGGATGCTCATCAGGCTGGTGGTGTCTCACAGCTGCTGTGTCCGGACGTGGAGTCGCTGCAGTTGCCAGATGAGGACCCTTCAATCGTCATTCCACAGAGTCAATTGCACAACCTGCAACAACAAGACAGTGTCATCAGCAGAGTCCTCTACTTTGTTCAGCGTCGTAGGCGACCAGATGCACGCGAGAGAGCTGCTGAGTCAAGCTGTGTCCTCAGGCTGCTGAAACACTGGAAGAAGCTAAGAGTTCGAGATGGACTCCTCTATCGAGTGAAAAGAGATCGACACATGAGCAGGAAGATATTTCAGTTTGTTATTCCTGATGCGTTGAAACAGCAAGTCCTTCACGGCGTCCACGATGCTGCTGGTCACCAGGGCCGAGCTAGAACACTTGCTTTGGCCTCTCAACGGTTCTTCTGGACAGGCATGCAGAGGGACGTTATGAACCATGTCCAACGCTGCCAGAGATGCATCTTGGCCAAAACTCCTGAGCCTGACGCCAGAGCCCCTCTTGAGACCATCCGCACTTCAGCACCTATGGAATTAGTGTGCATTGATTTTTGGACGGCAGAGTTAAATGACAGGAAAACTGTTGATGTCCTTGTCGTGACTGACCATTTTTCTAAACTGGCTCTTGCCTTCCCTTGTCGTAATCAGTCAGCCAAACAGGTTGCCCGCTGTCTATGGGACAAATTTTTTTGCATCTACGGGTTTCCCCAAAGAATCCACTCAGATCAGGGAGCTAACTTTGAAAGTCGGCTTTTGAAAGATCTACTAGAGATGGCAGGTGTGCGCAAATCCCATACGACTCCGTACCACCCCATGGGCAATGGCATCACGGAAAGGTTTAACAGAACACTGGGTGGCATGATCAGGGCCCTGCCGCCAATATCAAAGTCCAGATGGCCGCAAATGCTGCAGACGTTGACTTTTTGCTACAACTCCACAGTACATGAGACAACAGGCTTTGCGCCTTTTTACTTAATGTTCGGGCGGACCCCACGTATGCCTGTCGATGTCATGTTCCATCATGTCTTGAAAGACACCAGTGTTGTCAGCCGCCACGAGTTTGTACAGCGCTTAAAGAAAGACCTCACTGACGCAGCTCTGGTCGCACAACGGAACTCCAGCAAACAGCAAGACCGCCACGCCGAGTTCTATAATCGGAAGGTCAGAGGAGTGCCCCTGGCAGTGGGTGATAGAGTGCTGTTGGCGAACCGCGGTGAAAAAGGGAAGAAGAAGATTGCTGATCGCTGGAACTCAACGCCTTTTGACGTGGTGTCAGTCAGATCTTCAATTAACGTGTACAGAATCAGAGATGCCGTCACAGGGAAGGAGAAAGTTGTGCACAGAAACATACTACTCCCAGTCGATTTCCTGGTGTATGCCATTGAAGAGGATTCAGCGTCCCTTGGAGGCTCACAATCTGCCGTGTCTCTTGAGGGTGCCCAGAGCTCTGTTGTAGTAAGCCCAGAGGCTATACAGAAGCGCACCATGGACTGGCTCATGCAGTCACCAAGTCAGGCTGGCATGGAGCATGGGAACGTCCCTGATGAGGAAGCTGTTGAGCAAGATTTGCCAATGAGTGTGGATGAAGCCCAGCCCGACAAGCTACCGGGCAATGTCTCCATGGAATCTGTGCCAGAGCCACTTCCACTACAGACCTCATCACATACCTCACATCCTCACATTGAGCCAGTACACAACATAACACACATACCTACTGACACATGCCTTCCTCTCCATGGCCCTTCAGATGCTAGTGAGGTTAGGTCAGAGCACGTCAGTTTTACATGTCCTCAGAGTGTGCCAGCCCCATTAGTTAGGACTAGGTGTGGGAGAAGCATTAGGCACCCACGTAGGCTTATTTGTGAGATGTCAAGCCAAAAGCTTTTGGGACTTGCTAGGCCTCTTATAGGATCTGTTTTTGGTTTCTACCACTCTGGTGCTCATGGGAGTGCTGTACAGATAGTCTGATTTCCTTGTTTTGATCCGATTTTTTTTTTTCCTTTTCTTGCCTCTGTTGTCTAAGGCTTAACTTGAAGCTTCGCTAAGAGCTAAGACATGTACGCTCGTGAGATGTAGCTGGCATCTCTTTTATTCTGTGTTAGGTATTGGGTTTGATGCCACCCCATTCTTACACACTTCTTATGGAAGAATTCCTGATATTGATTTCAGTACATCAGTGCTCCAGATCCGCAGTCCTTATTCTCCTCTTTCTCCCTGTCTCTCTCTTTCTTTTCACTTTGCACTTGTCTACTTTGTTCATGTTGGTGTGCCATTTTTGCATAATTTTAGGGGGGTGTATGTAACAGGGTACGTCAGTTCTCAGTATAAAATTATTTAAAATGGTACAAGAGCGCCCTCTGGGGGTCGCCTCTGTCAGTTGTTGTGGTGGTACTTTTACAGTTTACGGTTACGGCGGTTTACTTCAGAACATTCTGAAGCTTGAGCCGGTAGGTCACATTCATAAGTGGTCCGACACTATTTATATTATAAAGCCTTTCATGGTTACATATGGGTTGGGTTGTCATTTAGTCTGTTTGGGGATCTGTTGGGGGCTATTTCGACTTTATTCTAATATATACAGAATAATGGTTTTGTGTTGTTTATATGTCTGGCTAGCAGGCTAACATGATACCCTTTGCTCCAACTACGCTTTTCAGAATGCCGTTACATCAATCCGTGCTGTTTGTACCACCACATACTCTTGTATTTACAGGTAATATAATATTGTTTATATCGTTCTCACTTTTTAAAGAATTGTTGGTGTTATAGAAGTTTCAATTTTGTTATCAGCTCTGAGCAATTTGTGTCAGGATGCTAGCGAGGTGGTTAGCAATGAGCTGCCGCTCGGTGAGCAGACGTCTTTGCCAGTCTGCCTCGCGGCATCCATGTAGTCTCATGTTTCAAATGTAACTGTTAATTCGTTTTACTTTATATACCGGAAAAGTCACTTTGTATCCCCTATTGCTATGAATCGAGATGCAATCCCACAGTGTCCAATTATTGTCATTATAACCTTATTTACCACTATACGATCAAATTGTAAACCCAGTCAGTTTTTATGTTATGTCTCAGTATTGTTTTATGTTTTTTTAATGATATTTCATACAACTGTTTTGCCCTTATGTTATCACACGTACTGTATATAGAATGTAAACCTAGTAGTTATGATCTCTGTTAAACTCACCTTGATGTGCTAGATACAGAATTGCATATTGCATAGTGTGTCTCTCTCTCTCACATACACACCCACACACACACACACACACACACACACACACACGAGAACTCAGAACATTCTGAAGCTTGAGCCGAATGCCGTTACATCAATCCGTGCTGTTTGTACCACCACATACTCTTGTATTTACAGCAATAAAGGGGATACTGCTGTGACCAACCCTGAGTCCTGTGATGTCCATATGAGCCCCAGTGGGACGCAAACCAACCAAGTTACAGAATGATTAACGGACCTCGGTACTTTAAGTCTTTAAGTCATAAGCTCCAAAAATGTTCCCACCTTCAATTGCCTTTGAGATGTCAAGGTTTATTTATTGTCTCATTTCAAAAGGTATCATACAATCTTAGGATTACTTCTAAAGTGTCCTTTGCTTTTGTCAGAGTAGCTTGTGTTGAGCGAAATGTGTCAAGTCTCAAGTTTGTTAAAAAATAGTTTGCATTTATTAATGGGGCAGGGACGTTTAAATGGTCTGTTGTTAGCATCACACACACACACACAGACACACATCCCATTGGCAAGCACACTTCGCATTTTCTCTGCAGAAATGAAGTCTAGCTGCATTGTGTTCTGACAGTGCTAAGGTGTCTGAATGTCTAGCTTTAGTTTTACCCATGTTTCCAATACGTCTGTTTTCTCACATTTGCATCACTGGGATTTGATACATTTCTCTCTGCTCTCCTAAAAAAAATCAATGAAGCATACAAATGGGAAAAAAGGGAAAAAACATGGTGTAAGCTCAAAATCTGTATTCTGACACAAACTTCTATTCTGTTGCAACGAAGTTCAATTTATCCATTGTTCCATACAGTTTGGGATGCTTTTAAATTACTTTTTTTTTTTTAATTCACAATAGGCTACAGTTTTATTATTTATTATCCTTTCACCTGATATTCACATATACTGTATGCCTATTTCTGGCTGTAGCATGGCATGGTTTACATGGTTCGCATAGCCTTACAAGGTGAGGGAGAAATACTGTCAGTGGCAGGAAAGGACTGTTGTGTTATCGACACCAGAAAGGGGCGTGTCTGCTCTCCGCCTCTATCTGTTTGTTAAATGATTAACCACCCAACCGTGGCAATATGGCTTCCTTCCAGGGCTAGGTGGTGTGAAAAGGCAATGCGCTTGATGTAACACGTGCACACAGCAGGTAAAGGATATTGAAAAAGCTTCATGTCATATATTCAGGCAGAGAAGTCATTCACTCAGGCAGATTTACCAGTGCATGCGGCAGCATTTTTAATTGCAAAATATCAACAAACAAACAACAACAAAAGAAAACAAAACAGCAAATCACTTTTTAGACCCCTCTTAATTCCTGCGGAGATGGTTTAAAACATTTCAATGACAAATGCACTTGCCTGCATGTCATGTCACAGCAGATGCTATATAAACTGTCACAATGTCATCACCAGAGCTTGTCTTGACAGGTCTGACTACTTTATTCGCTTACAAGCTTCAGCATTAACATAATGAATGGGTCATGCTGAGCACAGATATTGGGTGTTCTGCCGTGACAATATCTGGCTGGTCAATTGGCTTGGCCTGGTTGCATATGTTTTGATCCTGTGACAATGCTGAAGGTTGGTAATGCCTACTGTATAGCTGTAGCCTGTTAGCCTGTTTCCAGTACTTAATGTTTCCAGCACTTATAATGCTGTTTAATCACATTTGCTTCACTGGGTTTTCACACATTTCTCTATGTTTACCTGAAAACATACTTAAATGAGGCACAAACAAGGAAAATTAAAAACATGGCGTATGCTCAAAATCGCTATAACGAGACAAAATGAAATATTTTATCAATAGAAAAGGACCCTGAGTGTAGAGGAATAATAAATATCTGGTTTGGGTACGCATGATTTCACATTTTATGCATTTAAAGTTGTCCTTATAAAGGCATGACAAACTACCAATCTGTGTCTCCCCATGACTAGACAAGAAATCCAAAGATTGCAAGTCACCCCTGGAGCAGCTCATTCTAGAAGTTAGTTCATCAGAAGATTCCGTTTCTGTTATTTTTGATCATTGAATGAGCTCCTGTGGACAGCAACAAGAAAGACAAATCAAGGCAAAGGATTTAAACTCTTACTATAACGACATATACACACACTGTCAGGTCAGAAATGCACAACCTCTGAGATGTGCAAAATGTAGCGATTCACATTCTGCGTAATTCTGTCAGACTAACAACCAGAGGTGGACAAACAGGCTTGAGAAAGTAAAAGTACTGCCATGTTTTCCTTCTGTCTATGCTCGTAGTTATGATTTCTGTACTGGCTGAAGAGTTGTGCTAATTAGGACTAACTGGTTCAGGGAATTGGCTGGAACAAAATATGTGGCAGTAATCTACTTTTACTTTCTGAACCCAAAATGCCCGCCTCTGCTAACAACTTTTATCGTTAGTGTTAAATAAATGTAAAAACAGCCTTTACATTCTTGTGTCTGGGTATGGCAAAAACCTTACCACACTCCTGCTCAGTTTTTAGACCTAAGAAAATAATGGCACTCTGCTAGTATTCATTGGCACATTTGTTTTCATGTAGTGTGTATGTAGTGTTCATTTTTTGTTTTCTGTTTGATCAAGGCAGCTACCTGGAAGCAGCATCTACTGGAAATAATCCTAACTGTGGTGAAGAATGTATGTTTGAAAGTTTGACACCAGGACTGATAAAGGTGACTTTAAAGAAATGGCAATCATTAAAAATATATCACTCCTTGGACTAGTGTCAGGCATATGCTGTAGCGATAGCTACAGATTTAGTCAGTCTATTGTCATAGATGTAGATACTACAAGGGTAAATGTTGTCTGTGTCGATTCCCATTCATCCAGGTCATGGTAGTCAAAGGAGCTAAGTTGTAAGCAACTGAACTTCTTTTTAGAGCCTGGTTCCCCATCATCAGGCCAGAACTGAAGAAGCCTTTTGGATGAAAGGTGAAACGTCTTCAAGCTCCAAAAAGAAGTCCAGTTGCTTACAACTTAGCTCCTTTGACAATGTTAAATGGTAAATGGATGGCATTTATATAGCACATTCCT
Organism: Coilia nasus; assembly: GCA_027475355.1. Lineage (NCBI taxonomy): Eukaryota > Metazoa > Chordata > Actinopteri > Clupeiformes > Engraulidae > Coilia > Coilia nasus. The sequence continues at coordinate 32,562,951 of CM050199.1, forward strand.
GTACTCGGGCAGAGTACCCAATAATACAACGTCCAACAGTTTTATCTGCCATGCTGTCAGCTACAAATTAGGTTACAACCCTTTCCTGAGAAGGTGACTTCTTTGACGCCTTTGGAGGTAAATATATGCATTTTGGGTGTGCCATGTGCCAGCTATTGTTTTTCGATCTCCTCAATCAGTGATTAAATATTTGTGGTGTGCATTCAAACACACATCATCTGAATCTGCCTGGTAGCTTCCGCGGTTGCTGCTGGCCTGGGAGTCTGGCCCTGGGTGCATGCACTGGTCGTCGTCCTGTAGTCGCAAGGCAGAGAAGAGGTACTCGGGTGGCCTGTGATGGAAAGAATTGGATGGTGTCACACATTAGTTTGGTTCAGTTTCATAGGATTTGTCAATATCAGAGCCATAAGGAAGGCTTCAGCACACTCCACACATTAGACATACTGAATCACGTTAGTTTGGTTTAGTTTCATAGACTCCTCCTTATGGGAGTCATAAGGCTTCAACACGCTTCTTGGAGTATGAACACGTTTCACACACTTTTTGGCTTAAAGGTGCCTAATATGCTGGACTGTAGCCAAAACTGTTAAGTGTTGTTTCCCCTCTGAAGGCAAAAGGCAACACACAAAATCAAAACATGCATAGAATTTCCGGGCTATAAATTCAGATTTTAAATGTAAAATTGTATTCTGGCTGTGCTTCTGTTGTCAGTAAAATCAGTATTTCCACTTACCTTGTTTTCTTAATCTCTGATAACAGATCAGGACTGTTGTATGATTACTTCATGCAAATGTCTTACATAGTTTTACATTACCTGAATTACATTGCTTTACATTATCTGAACATTTTTGTGCAGTGTAGCATCAATATTATCATTTGTTAATTCTGTTTCATATAATTTGCTAACCACAATATGTGCATTAACTTAAAGGCCATTCACAGACATTTTGGTATTTCACGGTGTTAAATACAGACAAGACTATGTGCTGTGTATGAAGGTCAGTTTACTAAATATTCTCATCTTATACCAATTATATAGTCTTGTGATTCTGAAATAATGGCACAAAAGTTTGTGCCTTGAAAGAAACTGAAGAAAAATGTGGGACCACTTTGAGTGACAGGTCTCACCTCCTCCTCGTCATCCTCTTGACAGTGATAAAGATCGCCACAGAAATGACCAGAACAACAACACCCATGCTGGCACATACCACAATGACCATCATCGAGTCCACCTGACAGTGACACAGAAGTCAACACATCAACTCAGTTTAAGTTAAACATACTTGGGGCAGTGGTGGCCTAGCGGCTAAGGCATCGGACCTGTGACCGCAAGGATCGCAGGTTCGAATCCCAAGTCGCCAGTAGTGCCACTGAGGTACCCTGAGCATGGTACCGTCCCCACTCACTGCTCCCCGGGCACCGTTGTCATGGCTGCCCCCTGCTCACATGTGTGATGGGTTAAATGCAGAGGTTGAATTTCGTTGTGTGCACTGTGTGCTGTGCTGTGCCGTGTGATCACAATGACAGAAATGGGAGACTTTCAGTCAATCCTCTGTTATATCCTATTTTCACACCCACACATACTAATTCCAGCCTGCATTGATGAGAGAACTCAATGTATATTGTAGAAATTATAAAGCACAATAGGTGGTCATGTAACAGCAATATGAGGAAGTGTCCTTGAGTGTTCTGAAAGGTGCTTATAAATAAAATGTAATAGTATAGAAATATCAGTGATAATAATGTAATAAATATCATTATTATTACATCTAAAGTGAAGTGAGTTATCACAAACCCATTTTGGAAAAGTCCTTAGTTTAAAGGCTTGCCGTTCACATACTCTTCCGATATGTTGGGTGAATTAAGTGGTCTATTAATTTTACCAGATCAGTTTACACAGCTCAGTCTGTGGCCAAATGCCTCTGTTAAAACAATACTAAGTGTTTTTTTACCCTTATAATGTTTAGATTTTCAACTAAGCAGTTTTTTCAACCTAATAATCCAAAATCCAAAATCGTTTTGGTGGTTCATCAACTTGTAACAGGGTGAAAAGCATGTCTGAATTCGCTTTTCCGCCCTCCTGTACTGCACTAATTCCTGTAAGTCTGTAGGAGCGGGCCATCTCTCCGTAGGTCAAATGAGAGACAATTCTGCTTCCAACCTGTAGAGCGACCAAAGACAACCACTACCTAGTGTTGCTTTAAATGAATAAGTGTAAAAGAGTGTGTATCACTCACAGGTTTCTCAGGATGAGGGCTGATGGTGGAGGCCTGGCTGGCATTCCCACAACGCCTTTGGCCTGTGCTCACACGCCGCAGAGGAATGAAGCCCCCCTCGCACTTATCACTGGGAACCTTGCGATAGCTGCAACCACACGTCACATAATCTACTTTATATATTAATTCAGAAGTTTAACGACGTTTGACAAAGGAATTGCAACACATCAGCTTAGCTGGAGGGAGTGTCTGTGTGTGTGTGTGTGTGTGTGTGTGTGTGTGTGTGTATGTGTGTGTGTGTCAATATGAGTCAATAACAGTGAGAGAGAGGTGTGTGTGTGTGTGTGTGTGTGTGTGTCTGTGTGTGTGTGTGTGTGTGTGTGTGTGTGTGTGTGTGTGTGTGTGTGTGTGTGTGTGTGTGTGTGTGAGAGACAGAGAGGTAGGATCTGTGTGTGTGTGTGCCTTACCCTAAAGTCTCCAGCTCCTCCACCACACCGTGTACACACAACTCCAGTTTTTTTTCTACGAAATCTGCCTGTTTCACACACTCTGAGCTGTTCTCATGACGATAGTAACCATAATCACTGCAATGGAAAAAAACATGTCATTAGTCTAAGGGACAATTCATTATTGGTGTTGTAGACCACCAAATATCACAGCCTACCCACCACATGTAATCATCTCTGGTACATGGACAAGGTGTCTGTTTCCTGATGACAACATAGTCCCGCCCATTCCTGCAGACTGACTGCCTCCTCAGCCTACGATAGGTCTCCTTGTAGCCCAGGACACACCCATTTGTCTCAGAGGCCTCGCCCATCCTTGCGTGAGCCAACCAGTACACATAGTCCTTCTCCTCACCTGCAAAAACACACATGTCCACCAGGTGGGGCCCTTTTCCATTAAAGTACTCTGACCTTTGCATGTTGTATGAGTAATGTTTAGGGGAAAAAACACACAGCAATACGTGTGAGCCTGATACTTTATAAAGCATGTAAAAGCTGAAAACTAAGCCATTCGTCAGATACCTTCACAGGATTCTGATAGTATGTGGAAGATTACAATTCATCGTTGCTATGAGAAAACGGACACAGCAGGCATGTCTACCAGGCCCCTATTAACATCTGAAAAAAATGTGGCCACTGGGCAACTGCCTGTATTGTCACGTAGCCCGTTGCTAGATATCCCTAATTCTTTTACTTGTCTTTTGAAATACACACAACTACTAATATATAAACAATTTCAATAAATGATAAAAGTTTTATATGGTCATAACCATATTAAAGCCCCTCTATATCCGTGAGAACACCTTATAACAAAAGGAGTGTTTTTAAAAAATTCTATAAAAGAATGGCTTTAACAATAACATGTAATTGTAAAGTTCCACATTATATTCCTTGGACCCTGGTAATATTCTTTAGAATATTCATCCTTCCAGAATTTCATACCATGATGGTAACCTTATTTGAGGGTACTTACTCAACTTATTTCTGCAGAAAAACACTAAAAATAGTTGTGTTTCGTTTGTTATTTGTTGTTGTTTCATACAGTTGTTTATTTTCTATAAAGGCAAAAGGTTAATATAGACCAAACCAAGACTCACACTCCCGTGTAAGCAGACGCTCGAAGTCAATGGTGACGGCGACCCACATGGGCTGGTCGTCGTCCTCCGGCCGGTAGCCCCACACACTGATGTTCATGGTCTTGCTGCCGGGCTCGGACGCCAGGCCGGCGAAGAATATGGGGTGATCCGTGAAGTTGTACAACTTCCAGCACTGACCCTCATCAGTGGAGAACCTGAGGAACAAAAATTGAATAAACATGCGGGTTCGTGTTTATATCACCTCAGCAGTACTATTTCAGCACTTCAGCGGGGCTATTGTGATATTCATGCAGAGACATGTTCGTAACGTCTTCTGCTACATCTATGCCATGCTGTTTCCCTAACTGGGACACAATAAACTTCAGAAAAGTACAGTGCATCTCTAAATGTGATTTTCTTCATGAGGAAAAAATAGTTTGTCTTTTTGTATGTAAGAGCACTAAAGCATTTTTTTTCACCAAAACCAGCTCACAGGGCATTCATTAATACTAGACACCAGCGCAAAACTAATGAAAACACAATGCAAGTACACCTTTAAGTTCATCTGTAAAGAAGCTGGGATCTCCAAAATGAATGAAAAAAGGATGCAATGAGACCTTTAACGCCCCTGCTCCTCCTTACTTGATGGAGTTGATCTGGCGATCCTTGTGGGCCTCTACGGCCACGATCAGGCCCCCGGAGTCCAGGATGCTGTAGTGGTGGGGCCCCTTCAGGGTGCAGAACCAGGTGTACCCCCCGTCCCGGGACACGTACACGTCAGGCCGGATCGCCGACATCGAGTCCCCCACACTGCCTAAGGGGTCAGAGGTCATTAAGGGAGGTCATGTGGTGTAATACATTAGCCTTACACAGTAACCTACAACCTATATGTTAACTATGACCATTCGGTTGACATTTTTACATCTAAACTGAAAGTGTACCTTTAGTCATTATTAGTACGTTTCAGGTTGTTCAGGTATTATTATGGCTCTACAGTTATTATTATGGCATTACAGTTATTATGGCTTGATTTTAATGTGGTTGTTTTATGTCAGATTTATTTTTGTTACCATCTGTCCATCGTTCTCAAATACCATTTTAAAAATTGGTATTTTAATATTCTAATTCCTTTAACATTGACATGATTGTCTTTACATTTATTGATCTTTACCTTTCCTCATCATTTCATTGCATGTTTGTAACAATGTCTTTTGTCACAAAACTATATGTAATTTTCATTTTGTTATTTTCTGTAAAGTGTATTGAAACCATGCAGCATGATGATTTTTCCTGATTGATTGATTGATTGATTGATTGATTGATTGATTGATTGATTGATCATACCGTGGGCGATGACCAGGCCGATAGCGGTGGGGTCGGTGAGAGGCAGCATGGGTGTGATGTTGTTGTAGCGGCTGTGCTCCCCGTGGATATGCAGATTGCACTGCAGCGCGTGAGGAAGGAGAAAGACAGTAACACTATTATCAGTGCAGCTTTTACACAGGCATACCACACAATTGGATTGCAATCTGTTGCCCAAATACTGTACTATATTGTGTTCCATGCCTTTCATTTTTCATGATTTTTCATGAATCATGAACGCTTTTTACAGGTAAAGAATGAGCATATTACCAGGTTTGCAAATATTACCAGGGTTGCAAGCAATTTAAAGCTGTTAATTCCATAACTTGCATTTCAGCAGGACTTTTTGGATACTCATGCAGAGTCATGTTCGTGATGTATTCTGTCACATTTATGTCATGCTATTTTCATAACTGGGAACAATATAAGTCATGGGATACAATACATTTTAGAACAGTACAGTGTATCTCTAAATATGATTTCCTTCATGATGAAACATCTGTTTTGTCACTAAGTGTGTGGAAAAGAGCTGTTGTAGCAACAATGGATGTGGTAACATCTGTCTTTACAACAGTTAGTGAGGCAACCTTTAGCGGTTACAACGATAGCAGTGCATGTGATATTTGCAGTGGACAAACCGACTTCAGATAGTAAAAGTCCTGCCATGTATTCCTTCTCTTAACACAGATGATTATACTAATTAGTTCATCTACCTAGTTGAATAGAATGTAAAGCTTTCAATTCATTAACTATAAACATGTCACAAACCATATAGCATACACATGCACACACACACACACACACACACACACTCACATTTTTAACATTGACTCCACATTTCACATTTTCAGGCTTCTCCAAACGTCGCCACTCTCCTCCTCTGTCAAAAGAAATCACGGTTCGAATCCCTCCATCTGCAATGCAGCCAATACAGCCATTTTCATTGGTGGTTTTGTGATGACATACACATTTAAATAGTAAGATTATTGTGTACAATTTTGTACTAAGCATAAAACCACCCCTCCCAATAACAAAACCAGTAAGGCCAGTGTCAATAACATGGTTTAATCCAACATTCACTGAGTCAGTGCAAAGTTGCCAACTTTTAGGGCTGACTTGGCTTATAAAGATTAACCAAAACACATTGTATTTTGCTATTGGATTCTCGCTGAGGTCAGCAAATTCAATGTTACATTTTCACATTTGCATGACATGGACATAAAATTATGTGAATCCTGTCCAGTACGTGAGAGTTGGTGACCCTGGTCAATGTCAAAACCAATTATTGTACATGCGTGCGGTCACTGGTGAAGTCCAAAACAAAGAACACATCCCAAACCATAACGTCTTCTAATATATTTAACGATTTTTCCAACACAATGTCACACATACACACACTAGCCCTAACCTTGCTGTGTAAGCCATCCCCACAACTGCATTCAACGCACTTTACCCCCCCTGCCCATGCACAGTTTAGACTATCAATCAGTAGCTTCACTACATGTCTTACTCTACCCAGTATGTCTGTGCATGTTACAAATAAATATCCTTGTTGTAAATCCTTCCTTGTATTCCCACAATCTATCTACAAAGCAAGTTGTGTCTGTCAATGTGATGTATTGTGACATCACTCCCTCCAGCTAAGCTGCTGTGTTCCAATTCCTTCTTCAAACGATGGTAAACTTCTGAATTAATATATAAAGTAGATAATGTGAAAGGCTAAAAGGGAGATTTCAAAGCACAAAGTTCTAAGATTAAAAAAAAAAAGTCTGTGCCTGTGTCTGAGTGAGTGAGTGAGTGAGTGAAAGAGAGAGAGAGAGAGAGAGAGAGAGAGAGAGAGAGAGAGAGAGAGAGAGAGAGAGAGAGAGAAAGAGAGGGAGAAACAGACCAGAGATGGTTGATGAAACCGTTTTTGGAGAGACACACACAGGCTGTGTTCGAAACAAAACAAAAAGCTGTCTTCGAAGACAGTGTTTGGTGGCAGCAAGGTATCAAGGCTGTCCAAACTGAATAAATAGATAAAATCCTGCCTTCGAAGATACCTTCATTTTACCCAATTCTGAAGGAAGCATAGATGCTAACTTCATGCTGCCTTCAATGTCCAACATTCTATCACACTATGAAGTCAGCTGTTGGTGTAAAGTCAACATCATTTTGTCCTGCTGTCTAGCCAGGCCGTGACTTATTAGACAGTGAAGGCAGAAAGGCAGCAAGTCCCTAGCTCCTCATTTTGGACATAGCCTCGGACACCTACTGAGACAGCTGGGCCAACTGCCACTATTTAAATTTTGAATTCAGAATGTTGGGAAATTGTGAACAATTGTCAACTTTTCTCACTGAGCTTAGCCACAAAGCTGTACAAAATACACCAAAACCTGACCCATTTTGAATGGGCTCTGTTCTAGTGCATGAAAGTAATATGTAAGGGATAACGGCCGACGAGGTGACCAGTTCCGTGGAAATAATGGCACGGTGGAGGCGAAGAACTCCACAATGCGGAGTGGAGTTGCCTCCAAGTCATTATTTTCATGGAACTGGTTACCTCGAAGGCAGTTATCCCTTTTATCTTCCATTTCTATTTATGATCTATTTATATAAATAAACTACCAAAATTAATGGATGATTTGCTACTTTATAGCATCCGTTAAGAAAACGTAGAGCATTTAACATTGTTACCAACTCCACATAAGCACATTGATATGGAACGGTGATTTAAAGTTTTGAGATCTACTTCAAAGGTAGCCAGTTATACAAAGTCACTTCCCACCCATCGGCCAATCAGAAAAGACAATTCTATTTTCAAGGGAGATAAATGTTAGTACGGAGGGGCTGTTTTTGGTTGTGCTCCTACCTTCATCAAGTACGTTGGTCAGATAAACTCCTCTGAGTGATGTAATGTTGGTAAAGTCACTTTTTCCCTCGCCGCCAAACATGTGACGCTCCAGTGACTTGGAGTACAGGATGCCCTGGTCGTCTGACGTGTACACCGTCCCGT